>OX421261.1:4637500-5215184 GCA_949125355.1 Agriopis leucophaearia | reverse complement strand
AAAAAAATCTGTAATTGCGACATAACAAAAAAAAAACCACACAGATCGTCTTTAAATAAGCAGCTGAACACGATAGGACAGTTTTTAGAATTTTTGTCTGTTTGTTTGTTTGTTTGTTTGTTTGTCCGCGCACATCTCTTAAACCACTGGACGGATTTAAATGCGGTTTTCACGAATATGCTTAGAAATTACCGGATTAAAACATAGGCTATCTTATATCATTTATTTTAATTCTTTATTTTTACATAAACGAAAATAAAAATCAATG
Organism: Agriopis leucophaearia; assembly: GCA_949125355.1. Classification (NCBI taxonomy): domain Eukaryota; kingdom Metazoa; phylum Arthropoda; class Insecta; order Lepidoptera; family Geometridae; genus Agriopis; species Agriopis leucophaearia. The sequence goes on along the minus strand of OX421261.1, from coordinate 5,214,916 downwards.
ATTTATTTCTTCGTTACCCGAAACGTAATATGAGGATCGTCACATAGCCTCAAGCAAGGAGATCTAAAGTAAAGAGAATGTTATTGACATAGTCATTAAAATTTTGAAACTGTCAACTGTCATTCGGTTAATCAGTTTAAATTTAAAGAAGGTTCCTTAACCTTCTTAGATGAATGAACGTGTAGATCAAGCATGTTATAGGCCTTACAACCTCTTTGGTGATTCATTTCAGTGCATGGAGTAGGAGTATTACATTCTCATGGTTTTATTCTATGTTAGCATTTAAAACAGAAAATATACCGCATCCTATTTTAATTCAGTCCCGCGAATAGAAATATTCAAAAAAGGCCCTTTGTACATGAAAATAAACCTATACAACAAAATTCCGGACGCAATAAAGAAAGAAAGAAATAATAACATTTTTCCAGAACCAACTTCGTAAGTTTCTAAACCAAAAATGTTATTACGAGATAAAAGATTTATTCGACGAAAATTATATTTAGAAAATAAATATCGATATATAAATAGTTAAAAAAGTAGCGTCATAAGTTTTGTATCATCTCATATATAATTAAGTAACCTATCACACTAAGTATGTTTTTTATTGTTTTGTAAAATTACTTCACCCTAGGTTAAGTTTGAATAGTATATATAATATTTATGTAATAGATTTAACTATACTTAAATTTATATGTTTATGTCTGTGGTCTGGTTTTGTGAACAGCCACTACATAAGTCATTGCTGCACCCTTTATGCAGGGTATATAAACTTAGCTTTTAGAAGAATACAGTGTATAGATATTTGCAATAAGAATAATAATATAGAAATAATTTTATTTTACTGTGATATTTTTTTAACAGATAAATAGAGTAGTTCCATTTCATGGCTTTTTAATCAAGGTATACATACAAATGCACGCGAAATAAGAAATAACTAGCCAAGAGCATGTTAAGACAAGCATTATGTCAGGGTTCCGTGGCCAGCGAAACTGGACAGTCAAATTTCAGAGATGTATATCATCCCGACATGACATGATATACTTTTAATGGTTTAGACAAAAAGAAAATTTCAAAACATGCTCTGCACTGTGGTCACATTATCTTTTTGATTTGAAAACTGTTGACGGTGTTATTTATTACTTTTATACTTCTATCAATACTTCACACAGTGCGACTTAAAATAAGCAGCTGAACATGTTAAGGCAGTATTTAGAATTTTTGTTTGTTTGTTCACGCACATCTCCAACACCCCTGGAAGAAAATGCGGACGGATTTAAATGCGGTTTTCACGAATATGCTTAGCTATGACCAGATTGAAGTATAGGCTATGTTATTTTGCGCAAGGCCGGATTAAGGGAAGAAAAAAGGATTAAAGGTTTATATGAAAATCTACGCGTACGAAGTCGCGGGCAAAAAAACTAGTTATATAATAACTTTAAACGAGCATGTTTTTTGTATTAATAAATTTGACTTCACGCTGACCTGTTTTTTATAGTCAAAGGTGCTGAATCGTAGACTGCATCTTCGCTTAACATCAGGCGAGTTGTCGGACAAAAGCAATCCTATATTTTTAGAGTGAAGTTTTTTTGAATGCATAGGTGGCAAACAAGCACAATGGATGCCTGATGGTAAGCAGCCACCGTAGACATGAACGACGTAACTTTTCAGAAATAATTTATTGTCGTGTCTAACAAATGGTACACCTTGTACCATTTGTTAGACACGATCAGCTAAACAGCCGTTATCAAAGAAATAAACTTCAAAACTCATAATACATAAAATTACATAAAAATTATATCCGACCCGAATTGAGAAATATCTTTCCTCGTTTGAAGTCGGTTAAAATAATATATACGCCATATATTATACGCATTCCTCACAGGGTTGTCTTGAATACGAGCTAAGCCAATTAGGGTGGCGTTCCCGAAATTTACCTGCGGCTTCCCTGAGGCACCCGTTAAAAGATCTTTATAGTACCAGTCCTTACGGTTCTCTTTCGGGTTCAGTGCTTTTTGTTTGATGATGCCTATTGGGAAATGTGTGGAGAGAGTAAGGTTTGTTTTTCTTTGAAATATCTCATTACGTTAAACTAGCTTTCGCGGTTTGTTGATATTATTTTATGTGGGAGAGTTTGTATTACTGTAGTTTTTACTCGAGACGACTCAAATCTAAAATAAAGGTAAGTATTGTTAAGATGAATATTATGACTGTATGTCCTCACTTACACCCAAATGTTTGCTTAAACTACAAAATATAAATATTGTATTTGTATTAATAGCCTAAACTGATTTGGATAAATTTGTTGTCGTGTAGATTACTGGACAATGACGTCATCATAACTGCAAGATGGCGAAATGTAAACAGTGATTTTCAGCATTGAAAAAAAATATGTCGCCTCATTATATTATTTTCTTAAACTTAAATATTTTCGAGTGTTTTGATGTTGTTACAATGGTGAACCATTATTTATTAAGTGTTTGTGAATACGTACGATGTTTCGTTCGAATAAAATGTCTTCGTACAAAACTGTTTACGTTGAAATAAATCAAAATTTTTGTACGATACCCGTGTTCGTTGATGGTCGAAGCGTAAAAATGGCAAATTGCTTTATCTAAGTACCCATTTTACAAATTTTTATGACATATGATAATTATATAATAACTATTAAATAAACTAAATATTTAATTTGAAAACTAATGTTACAAATATATAAAAAAATACATTCATTGGTACACGACCTCAGCATATGACAAATGGAAGCATCTATAACTACCAAGACACGGGTTTCCAACTCACAGCTTAGCAGTTAGAGCCAGTACATTTCTTGAGTAAATAATACTTAATTAGAATTTTGAATTTTTTGAACACTATAAAATATTTGACTGGACACTTGGTAGCAACTGGCATACTATAGAACAAGACCATCAACACTGGAAAAGTTGGGGCAAAGCGTTTACCCAGCAGTGGGACTCAACAAGATTTACACAATACATTCAACAGGGTTTATAGGAGTTCTTCTAATGTAGAGAGCAAAACCGTGAAGTGCAGATAGTCAGAAAATGTATAAAATAGCGACCCTTGTCACAGTTTGCGTTGACAGCAGTAACAGACGGGTGCGACAATTACTTTGTATTTATTAAATGGTAACGCAAAACGGTCACGGCCTGTCAAGCCTCATTACTATACGGGTAGTTGAATGGGGACCTCTCACGGACATTTCATTTTGTTCTACAAACTCATAGTGAAAATGAATTAATTCCAGACATAGTCAATCAAACCTAGCTGTATTATAAATAGCGACTGCTGAAGGATCTTGAAACACTTGGTGAGTACCTACGTGAAGTAGTGGAAAAATCATAGGCCGGCTGGATATAGGCCTCACCCATCCATCTCCAAAAGGGCTGGTTGGAAGCGGCCTGCACCCAGCGTTTCCCTGCGGTCTCTTTTAGGCTTTTTAGGTTTTCGGAAGCTATATATGTCAAAGACTAATAGACATAATTACGTAATAATTAGTAAGTATCAGCCCTGTGGGTAAAATTCGAATTTTTGCTAAATAAAAAGCGTATCGTAATTAATTTCAATTTCGTAATTCAACATTTGTATGAAATCAATACGTATTTTGCGGAAAATTCACACGTCGCCCACAGGGCTGATACTGACTAAGTATTACGTAATTATGTCTATTAGCCTTTGATCATTTATAGCTTAACAAAATCTAAAAGAGCCTGAAAGAGACCGCAGGGAAACGCTGGATGCAGGCCGCTTCAAACCGGTTCTTTTGGAGATCTATAGGAGAGGCGTATGTCCAGCAGTGGACGTCCTAAGACTGAAATGATGATGATGATATATGGCTTGGATTTGCCTTAAACTCGAGCGAGTACCGAAAAAGGTCTGCCAAAAACTAAAGGGGGCGAAGTAAAACGTATTGCACACACTGACATATTCGTACTTAGTTCTACAAACGCACACTTCAATATTGAGCGGCACACAACTGCAAACGAGATGATAAAACGGACGACCAAGAGGCAATGTAAGTGCTTAAGGGGCTGCTGTAGGTATAACACTTCAATTTATTTTTCTGAGATTGTAGTATATGGTATGTATTATTAAGTACGTATATTAGTAAGTGACATGTAATATTAAGAAAGGAGGTACTACCAGCGCATCGTGGTTTTAGCCGCTATCCCACAAGAAACGGGGGCCTTACGCCCAACTCTAACCGCGGCTCCGAATGCGCGCAGCTTGCAAAGAGCCGTGTACCACCGTCTTATCAACCAAGACAGCCAACAGTGACTGACTAAGAAGATGACTAATTGAAATCATGCTGGAAAACACACTCATGTTTCATAACATATTATGCCATGTCTCACTCTTCCATATTCTGTTTCTAATGTTGATATCCTTGTCGTATGGCAGCATCATAATTATACTATCCATTATAATTGACGCCGCGCTGGTAACAGAGTTGTGTCACTGCATTTGCCACATTGTACAGTCAGCGTCAAATTATTTTAGCATTCAGGTTGTAACATATGTATTTTGTGGTTCGCGTTAGTCAATAAAATTACCAAAACATCATAAATTATATAATAAATTCTTAATAATGTAATAAATTACGCATTAAGAATACACATATTGTTTTAAGTATCCATTGTGGTCAATATATCTTAGCAATTCAGTTGCCTTTTAGTAATATGTCAAATTATTTATTTTCATGATATCAAATAAAAAATATACGCTATAATTTTATGCAATATTTTTTTACACAATAATGAAGAAGATTGGATTTAATAAAAACAAAAAACCCCTACCCTTGTATACTAGACGCGTTCTAACCATACAAGTAGTTTCTATTAAGGGAAACTTCTAATTGCTTCTGGACTATTTTATTTATTGTTTTTTTTCCTACTTCTTATAAGTTAGTTTCTCGAAATTATATAAAAAAAATTAAGATGTCAATTTTGGATACTTACAGCAATATGCTTATTCAGGCATCCATGAACGCTAAAGTCATCAATCTTAGTAATCTTACTGTACTTCAATTAGCTTGCAATCAAATCGTATTGTATGAGTCAAATAGATCCTATGTACGGACGGTGGGTGTCCACCCAGTATTTTCCCCCATGTCTAGCATCCACCGATAAATATATTTTTTAATTACGCACCATCTGGATTAACATAGCTTAGAAAGACAATGAAGATATTATTTATCTATGTAGTAATATTTATTATTTAAAAATATAATGATATATATGTTTTTAAGAATAGGTTTGCGTTTGACTACCACGCATCCCAGTGTTAATCAAATCAACTATCTAGAACTAATAAAATAAATATTAACAAATGAAACATGGCGTCCAAGTCACCACCGTGCGGCAGTCCCCAGTATGTTGGCAGCATAACCACACTAGTTTGCGAGGCAAAATTATTCAACAAAATATGCACCAGCTCTGAGATCCCCCAGGGTGAGGGGGAGGACCAATCATAGATTATACATAGTTTTTTTTTTGTCGTAATATCCGGCCTAATCTTACGTGAGTAATTCCCGTGTAATATAAATAAAATGTGTGAAAACCACGTCAGTTTCCATAATAAGATTATACATAGGTTAATTTGATCACGAAAAATACGTTTATTGTAGAGCAGCGAGTAAAACTGCGGGTAGGTTTAAATGGTGTGACAACACTTCTTAAAGCATTAATGGTTAGTCAAAATTACATGTACAAAATCTAGTTAGCCCACATAATACACGAGAAATATATTTGACAAAAAAGTCTGGACACAAGGGACTTCTTTACTTTATAAGCTGTTTAAGTGTGCCAATTATCTGCTATGGTGTCTTCCCTATTGCTTTTCATATTTTTCTGCTAAGCTATGGCAATGACCTAAGCAGATCTAACTTGCGCCTGTGGCTGATTGTAGTACGTTTAGATTTTTAAAAAGCTTCGTTCCTCCACAATCCCGACTAATAGCTTTTTAAAAGGTTTCGAATAGGATCGTGATTTCACAACGGAAAGGCGTTTTAATCGAATCGGGCTAGAACCGTGTCCGTGCGGAAACGAACGGCGGCACTAATGCTGGCTACGGTAGCAAGCGACATGACAGTGAGCTACGCAATATGTGGCTGACAGCGAGATGGCCAACATTGTGACTACGACAACAAGCTGCGCAACATGTGAGTATAATTGTCTACATGACATGTGTTGGCAACGAGCTACGTAACACGTGGCTACGATAGCGTGCTACGCAACATGTAGCTACGACATCAAGCTACGTGAAATGTGGCTACGTCATTGAAGTTCTTGATATGTGGCTACGGTAACAAAATATGCGACATGTCGTTACGATTTCAAGCTACTTGATATGTGGCTACGACAATGAGGTACGCGACATGTGCTACAACTTCAAGATACTCGAAATCTGGTTACGAGAGAAAGCCACTCAACATGAGGCTACGACAACGAGATATACGACATATAGTAAGACTTTAAGATACTCGACATGTGGCTATGACAACGAGCTATGCGACATAACTATGGTTACGATAGCAAGTAATACAATATAAGTGATGCGTCATGTAGACTAGTTGTGCCTCAAAATTTTACCCGCAAGTCATCATATCTTAAGCAGAATAAAAAGTACTCCATGGTACGTTCTACAGATACACTACATCTTTGCTGAATTTCAACAAATCGTTTCAGTTTAACCGTTTTGTCGTGAAGAAATAAAAGGGAGATACAATCACTTACCTTACAATTTTAAGTACAAAAATTCGGAAAATACTACATTGCGACTATGAAATATTTCAGTGTAATAAAATAATATTTTTTGTGCACTTTCTTTCATAATATTTAATAATAATATGTTTTTTTTTTTTTATTATCGCTAGTTAGTCCACTTTTGACCACCAACAGTATTGGTAAGCGACAATGTGGTCGAAGATGAACAACGTAGACTTAGAAGATACATGTTCACTCTTGCTTTGAAAAGGCCCAGGTTATAATAATGTTAAGGTATAATGAGACACGACAGGTTCATTACGGTGTTAAATTAGCTACGAATAATATTTTAATAGAGTCAGCCCCCACGGACGTGGAGCAAAGTAACCTAACGATATTATGATAGGTTCTAAGTGCTCACTCGGTGAAGCCTCTTGAGAATATGAAATTGGTTAGGTGGTTATGATAGAGACAGATATTTACTGAGACCAGAAAAGTTTAGGGTTACAAAATTTAGGATTGTAACTGATAACGACGTATTGCTAAGTCACGCAGTCACTAGTTCACGCAGCAACTGAGCAACGAATTGACCTGATTTTTAGCATGTAGTTAGTTGGAGGGTCGAAAAGCGACATAGCACGTTTTATCCCTGAAAATATGTCCACACGGGTCAAACTGCAGGGTGTAACATGTTTCCTAACATCATCTACATGCTCACAATGGTTACCATCTTACATTGGATTACAAGGAAATGAGATGGTTTCGCTTTGCAAAATTTGCAGCTATTATTGGGTCAGAGATATATATATACTTAACTAGCGGACCCAGCAGACGTGGTCTTGCTCGACCGGGTCCATTTATGTTATCAAACCATACAGGAACCTATTACATACAAAATTTCATCCAGGCGTTGGAGGAGATAAGACAAACACATGTACAGAATAATTATATAATTATATTAAGAATATATATATATATATATATATATATATATCGATATATCTACACTAATATTATAAAGAGGAAAGATTTGTACCTATTTTTGTATATTTGTATGTTTGTAATGAATAGGCTCCGAAACTACTGAACCGATTTGAAAAATACTTTCACTGTTGGGAAGCTACACTATCCCCGGGTGACATAGGCTATATTATATTTTGTAGCGAGTCCGAAGGCCGAGCTTACACTCGTGCGAAGCTGGGGCGGACGGCTAGTATATATATATATATATATGTATATGTGTAAATATCTCGTAAATAATCATATAAATAAAGTTATGTGATTATTTACGAGATATTTACACATAATTTTCTAATATCGGGAGCTCCTTTCACAACCTTACCACGGTAAATATCCCGTAAATAATCATATAACTTTAGTTAACAACCGTGATAGTTTAAAACAGTGTTTTATAAAACTTTATGTTTAAATGATTAGTGGAAATATTTTGATAAACGTTCAAATTCAAAAGGGAATTTAGTACAAAATTATGCAAAGCCAGCTTTATCGATCGCCATGGTTCAATGGTACTATCAGTCGGAAACTCGTTATCGCGCACAGATTACGTTCCGGACACATTTCACTAAATGGTTTTGGATCCATGATGGGAAAAGTATCGTCACATGATTGTGAAGAGTGGTGACCAGCCCACGGACGGTTTTTTATAAAATAGATTTATTATGTTATGTAATGTTTATTTAAGTTATAGGTAATTGTATGTAAAGGTAAAATGGGCTGACGTAGACTCTAAGCCTAAACGTGCCACAAAAAATATTAAAATAAACAGGCCAACTGCGAATCGGGCTAGCGCACTAAGGGTTCCGTACCACCACAAAATACAATAATTATCAGTTAAAAAAACCGACTTCAAAAATTGTAAAATGTGTCATTTTGATCCGATGAAAGAAATGCGAAGGTCTTCCAAGTAACGAAATTACCAGTTATAACTTGGTAATGAATAGAAATATGTCACCGACTCACACTTGGCCTGTATTTATTATTTATTGTTATATTTTAGATTGTGTACTATAATCATGCCATGTTTGAAGTTTGTACGTATTACCGTTTTGACATTAGAGCAATTACAAAAATACGTAAACAAAAATGCGTTTGTTGTATGAGGACCCCGTTTTGATTTTTACTCTTTGTATTTTTTTACTATTTCTTAGTTAATCTTTTGTAACATTACATATTCTGTGTAAATTTCAACTGCCCATCTATTACGATTCCTAAGATACAACCGTTTAAAAGTAGGACGGACGGACAGACAGACAGCGTAAACTCAGTAATAGGGTCCTGTTGTCTACCTTTGGGTACGGGACCCTAAAAATGTGAATGTAAATATCCGTCTCAGTCTCTCAATCTAGTCGTTGGACCTATCGTTGGTAGGTATGCTCATTCCTGCTCAAGGAATGAGCATACCAACGATAGATCTGCCATTTTTCCGAATAAATTCAAAGAAAATTGGCGTGAAGTTGTAGAGCACAGCCAGTATTCAGATCTGAAAGTGCCTATCATAATGTATTTTTTTTACTATGGGAACAACCCTGATATCACGAAAAAATATCATCCGTTCCATAGAAAACGGCCATAATGATTAGTATAACGGGCCCCTTTCGACTTAGTACACTCTTTTCGCATAACCCTGGACAACATAACATTAACTAATATACTCTTGCGCCTCGTTATCAATATCTTTGAAGCAAATAATTAGTTTTCAACATAATTTTTAATTAGTTTTGTTATTTGAAACGAGTTTTAAGTTGTTATAGCTGTAATAAAAAATTACTTGGAAATATCATTAGGTTTAGTTACCTGATACAAGATGACATTTAAAATTATACTTTGTTGTATTTTTGTAAATTGTAAGTACTTATTTACTAAGTAATAATTATTCATATAAAAAATAGCGCTAAGTTTAAGCGCTTGATTTTTCAACTGGACTTTTTATTCAATAGACATTTTATTCGGAGAGAGTGCATGGGTCTGCATGATCCAATTCCTTTCTGCCTTTTTATTATCAGACGGCCAGGGCGAGAACGAAAAGACGATATTGTTTCATGGTTGATATTTCAAAAACTCGAAGGATTTGCGCGCTTTGATTCAGCTTTAATTGTGGGAACCCTTAGACCATACAATGCGGTGCTTTAATGGACGTTCCCATAGTTACAAACTGGAAGTCAAGTCGCAAAAGAATTGTTTTCTTCTAGGTAAGCGTGTTCCATCGTAGACCAAATCATAGTCAAGTAAACGCAAAACTATTAAGATGCAATATTACTAAAGGTGATTATAATGTTATTTCAATGTAATAAACTTAAAATCTAATAAACTAATTTTCAATTTGATCCAAACAAGTTTCCATTAACTAAAATGAGATTTAGGTTATTTGCATAAATATGAAAAGGTCGACAAGGTAGTTGTGATGCCTCTGATCTTACAAGTATATATAGGCGCCGGTGACTGCTTACCATCAGGCATCCCATCTGCTTGTTTGCCACCTATGGCATAAAAAAACTTAATAATTGCCAATAGGTACCCCTTGCCAGGTCTCTCACCGCTGTTTATTTGGTGAAATGGCGGATCAGCTTGGTAACCACGCACTGTCATTAGCTAGTGCAGGGCCTTCGGGCCTTTGTCAGTGCCGGCATCCTGTCAGTTTCCCAATAGACTAAAGTGGAACGATGGCTATTGACCTGACGAGATGACCATTGTCCCTTGGGAGATGGGGCGGCCTCTAGTTTGGGATACTACATGACCGTAACACTAGCTACTTTCACACTAACACCGTCTTATCTTTCTGCTACAATGGATTGGCCTGGCGCTGCCGCGACAAAAACTGTAAACCTCAAACGGCTCAAATATGCATTTTTAGAGATGTTTGTGCCTTTTGGGTTGAGATTTTAAGACCAGGAGAGCTGGCAGGTTTTGAACTGTATAGGAACCTGGCCAAACATTTACTGGAGGCAACTGGTGACTGTTGCAATTTATTTTTAACTAGTTTTAGTTCATTTGAAATTGATCTGTAATAAGCAAACGTTCGTAAATTTAAAGAATATTCATATACAACTTTTGAAATGTGTCATAAGTAACAAGATGTGGAACCTACGTTATTTAAAAGACACACTCAGTGATTTAAAATCGTTAAAAATATTTAAATTTGCGAGTGAGGGATTGTGATAACTAGCACTCTACCTTTTAATAACACAGACAAAATTATTTAAATTTAATCTTATTTTTTTCTATTTTTCAAGGTTTAAATTCATCATGGTGCCGTATAACAGAGAAAAAGTATACATATGAAACAAAAAAAACAGATCTGATTAACAGTTTTGGTAACGAAACTATATTCTTTGACATAATATCGCATATATCAAACTCAGGAGAATTAATGCTGCAAAATATTGACGAAAAAGTCAAGAAACAATTAGATATAACCACTAATATAACGATCTTACAAGAAAATTGTGATGAGTACTTCGCTTCTATAGATGCTTATTCTAGTTTTGTGAGCAATCAGACAGTGAAATGTGAACTTGAAAGAGAATTGTATATATTAGATTTTGTTGAGTCCGCTAGGAAAATGTTAATTAACCAATGTAATGATTTATTGCACGAAATTGTCTCCATACAAAATGAAAAAAATAGAAATCCTCTCTCTTACGATATGGCAAGCCTATCTGAATACATAGAAAAAGCTGCAATTAATGTAAAGAAAGATAGTTTAGCATATATTTGTCGAAAAGTTGACATCTGCAGACGTTTTCCAGCTTATTCTGATTATTTGGCTGAAATCTTAGATGAGTTTTTTGAATTGCCTGATTCAAATTTCCAAGCTGCAGTCAAAATACTAAGTGAAATCATTAAAATGAAAACAACGTTTTTGAAAACCATCATGGATGACAATATGGTAAAATCAGCAATTTCTTTGTTCAATTATCTAGAAGAGGACCTACCTAAGAATAAAATGTATTTTTATATGTTAAAAACTGTTATTAAAAATAAAAACAACTTTTTTAGAAGTAGTGATGGAAATATAAAGGCAAAGAAAAAGGCCTTGAGAATTCTTATCGATATTTTTGACAAAGCGTTTGAAAAGCTTGCAGAAGATTCTATTCGTACTGAAGTGAATGAAGTTGTGAATAGTTTAAGAGCTTGGGTGAAAACTGGCAGTATCGATATACAGAAAATATTTATGGATTATGTTTCCAATGTAGAAGGTATTCTGGCACCTATTCTGCTAGAAAATACTATACGGCTTGAAGTATTAACTCTCATTGAATTAATTGGAACGGGGTCATCAAAATATAGTATTGAGGATGAGCTGCTCAATAAAGGCTCAAAGTTCGTAAAACATGGAATAGTAAAAACTCCGAAATTGTGGTTTTCCATAGCCAAAATGATATAAAGATACACACACATTCATGAAACGTAAAATTAAATCTAAGTAAAATGTATTAATAAAATGTGTAGGTTAACTAGCTAGTATATTTATATGGTTGACACCTAAAAAATATTAAAAACTACTCATTTGTTAACGAGCTCATAACTTTTAAATAGCTGAATTTTCATCAAATAAGCATGATTAAACTACTTTTTATTGAAAACTGCATAAAATTCTGTCCATCCGTTGAGAGTTACGATACAGAAAAAGAAATGGGCGATTTTTTCGACGTTGGGTATTAAAATTAGTTGAGATCAAGAAATGGAGAAATTACTGTGGATGCCAAATTTGATCGACGCGAGCTGGGTTAGGTACCGCTGTCGCGTCTAAACTGTTTCCAAAATGTACGATTTCATTCATGATATTGACTTTAAAATGTAAAAATTATAATCATATTAATGAATATGTACACAAAATATATAATTATGATTAAATACATGTTGCAAATATAAATAGAATTCTTCTTTTGATTGAAACCCCACAGATTGTGGTCGAAATTTTTACATAAAAGGAAACAAAGAGATAAGATACTTTGCATTAATTTGTTATTTAAGTGTGCAGTACGATTTACTAATCTTTAATAAAAACCCCTTTGAAATGTCCGATGCAGGCCCTCAGCTGACTGGTATTGTCTAAAGGGGTTTTTGTAATCGCAGATCTCAAAGAACTCAAAGGATATCTTATTTGTAGAGCAGAAGTGGAAATAGGTTGGCTTTCTGTGAGTGCACGAGTTGTGACGACAAATGCGTTATTTTATTAAAGGATTTGTGTACGGTTGACGGAGGAGCACAAAGATGGTAGCGGAGGGTCTTATCGTAGCTTCCATTGGCATTGTTTTTGACAGTCCTAAAGTGTTTTATTTTATTTATGACCTTAGTTAAATTCAGGACCGACATGAGCCTTTCAGTTCTCACTATGTACCTTATTTTCAGATTATTGAGATGGAAACTGGTTTATTGCCCTGACTTGCTTTGAATTGAATGCCCCGGTGGATCAGTTGGTAGTGAACCTAACTTCTGTGCTTGGGGGCGTGTGTTCGATTCCCATCTAGGACAAACATTTATGTGATGAACATTTGTGTTTGTTGTATGTCTGGGTGTTAATATCTATTTAAGTATGTATTTAAAATATATATATGTACGTATATCAGTCTCTGGCAGCCATATTACAAGCTTTGCTTAGTTTGAGGTCAGATGACCATGTGAGCAAAAATGTGCCAGTTTTTTTTTTTTTTCATTATTTGAACCAGTTCTTAAATGATTGAACTTTACAGCATACTATAATTAGTATGAAGTAGAATGTGTCTCACGGAATCAGTCTTGCCTCGTCACTTATATAAAATATATCTACTAATACTATATAATATATCCACTAACACCGTAAATATTTTTAATGAAAAGAGCAGCAAACATTCCGCCTGATGGTAAGCTGTAATCACCGCCTACAACACTAGTGTCTTTGTCGATGCTTTTCCAGCCCAGAAAAAAAGAAAATGATGATGATGAATTTTATCTACATTTTCCTTAAAATCTATCCACTAATAACTTAAAATTGCATACGAGGTCACTTGATCACAATGTTGCAAAGCAAAATTAATATCTTTAAAAAACCGATGGCAGTAATTTTGGAGGATTATGCTTCGCAATCAAAATAAACGATACTTACTACACATAATAAAAAAAAATACCAAAACACACTTATATTTTAAAAGTCCTGTATGTATTTCTATACGTCACACGAGTGCGAAGAGGCAATTTGTATTTCCCCTATTTTAATTTTGGATTTAAAAAATTGTCGTAGAGAATCACACTAATCCCACTAATATTATAAATGTGAAAGTTTGGATGGATGTTTGTTAATCAATAACGCAGAGACGGCTGAATGGATTTTGATGAAATTTGTAATATACATTGCTTATATCCTAGATAACACATAGACTACTTTTCATTATCATCATCATCACCAATTCATCACCACGCGGGTGAAACCGCGGGCGCAGCTAGTGTTATATTGTAATGTATAGAATCACTCACCGGCTTTCGACTTTCGATTTCGACTTTATAACTACCACTCACTCGCTTATTACCGATAGAAACTTTTGTTAGCGAAGAATGCTGCCACCACACCGCATCGAAATTCACTGGAAGAATAGCCCGCCATGACTTCCTCTGTTTATGGTACGATCCCACAACGATACTCATATGTCCTAGTAAAGTGGTAGAGACAATCTCTACCACTTTAGTAGGACATGGCTTTGACTTGCCCGTGACTTACTTTGATTATCTCTGACTGTGACTATGCCGTGTTTCAAGACATTTCATCAAACTTGATAATATTTTAATATCTAACACTGGCAAATGCATAAGAAGTATGATGTCAAAATATCTTAGAAGATTTAAAAAAAGCCCCAATGCTGACAGAGATATGAATCTATTAGCCGGACGTAAATTTTTTGTACAAGTATAATAATACTAGCTGTAGCCGCGACTTCGTCCGCGATTTCACTAGAAAAAAATAGTCTATGTCCGTCCTCATGATACATACTATTACCTAGCAAAATTTTATCGAGATCGGTTAAGCCGTTTAGCCGTGATTGTGTAGCAAACAGACACGAGTTACTTTCGAATTTATAATATTAGTGTGGATTATTCTCTGAGAATCTGAACCTCATACCTAGGTCTGGATAAAAAGTTAAAACACAAACCTCGCATTTTTTAATCTATAGGCTAAAATATAATATGTTAATGTCGCATCGCAAGGTTTGTCTTAGTGGGGTTTAGCATTTATTATCAAAACATGGCGTCTCGAACAATAGCGTTGTTGTGGGCATTCGGAAACACAATGGGCATCGATTTGGATCGAACCGAAATCATTTTTAAAGTGGATTCATAATTATTGTAAGATTTTAGTTGTATGACGACCTGCGATAGAACTGTTTGTTGATATTATACCTCATAATATTAACAAACTTGTACATTTTGTCTCTTTTTTTCTCTTTAAATTTTCATAAATACCTCGAAATAGGTAAATTTCGGAGTAATTATTCCATGGGTTCTCCACTTTTTAAGGATAATGGATAATGTATAAATAGTTAGCAGAGTTTCTGTGTGCGTGTGGTAAACTAAGACAAAAATACCTACTTATATACCAGATTTCTCTAAAATCCATTCAGTCGTTGCGTTACGGAGTTGAGAAGGTACAAAAATAATAAGTGTGATGAAGTGTGTGTGTAAGATTGTGCGTGTGTGTTTGTATGTGTGTTTGTACGTACTTAAATTATGGAGCTTTTGTTTAAAATAAAATAATTTTGATTTGAGAATAACTATTAAAAAATAAATATATTTCAGCTGTCAATACCATAAATGATCAATCATATTATTTATCAACTATTATTTTACGATGATAACCAATGTATTGTTATCAGGGAGTGTAGTCATCCAAGTGAATGTCTAATTAAAATGCAATAAAATAAAATTAACTGCTCCATTATTGTACTGATTTGAAATTTTTCAATTTTATTTTAACTATATTTTTGTCACTTTGTTGCTTACTACGTACGGCCAGTTTGTTGGCTATAATGTCTGTAGATACTATACATTTTATGTACCTACTAAAAAGATCTTATCGTTCATTGAAACAATTTAATTAATTGCATTCAGGATTGTCACTTTATATCATAAAAATATCTGCCATATTACCACTTAAATGCACTCAAAAATTCAATATTATTTTTAACGTTAAATGCCGTCTGCTACTTTAGGCAGGTGTCGCGTTGTCGGTGAGGCGGGTAAGCTATCAGCTATTCTTTAGCTCAAGGAATTTTCAGCTTGACATCCACAAAAATATAAGATAACGGTTCGCTCTGCCGAATAGTTCACGCTTGTCAAGCACTCTAGACAAGCGTGAACTATTAAGAATGTTTTTTTTACATGGAATATAATATAATATTTTGTAAATGTTACTATTTATTTATCAACATAGTCTCCCCCTAGGCAGGCAAGGGGGAGGCCCTTTGACCTCCACACTGAACGACATCTTGCCTTTTGCATCCACTGGATGCCGGTGACTCATACGATATCTTCAGTCCATCTAGCGGGAAGCCTACCTACGCTGCGTCTTCCGGCTCGTAGTCTCCACTCAAGAACCTTTCTTCCCATCGGTTCTGCATGTTATGTGCCCTACCCACTGCCACTTATAATAGTAGAATTTATAACTTTAATGCACTAATAATTCATTTATAATTGTGTTGTATAATTTTCTATTTAGTAATTATTTAATTTTATCTTGTTAATTTATACTTTCAAAATTTTAATCATAAAAAAATATCTTTATTTTAGGCATACCTAGCATTTAATACATAAACATTGGGAGAAGCCACTGGCTTTCGAAACACAGTTTTTTAATAGTTCGGAGCCAGTGGATTCAATTATTTGTTTGTATTTTTCCTTATGCCAAATAAAGATTATTATTATTATATTATTATTATTATTACTTCAACTTGCTAAAGCGGTGGGCTATGTCGGTCAGACGACCTAAAAGAGACCGCTAGAAAACGCTAGATGCAGGCCGCTTCCAACCAGCTTTTTTGGAAAACAATGGGGGAGGCTATGTCCAGCAGTTGACGTCCTATGGCTGTAATGATGACGATGATATTTTGGTAACCCTTCATAATAGGAAGTGGTTTCGTGCGTCATCTCTTCTTAGGACCTAGATTTTTTTGCACCCATTATTTTTTTATAATTGGGAAAAAGAAATAGCGCAGTGGGCTAAATCCGGAAAATCTGGTAGATGGGAAAGCAAGTTATAGCGTCACTCATTGAATAAAGCCATGGCAATTGCACAGATATGCATTATCCCGATGATAAAGAATTTTTTTCTTAGTCTTGCATCAATTTTTTCATTAAAACTTCGTCGTTAAATTGGCATAATGTTCTCTAATCGTTTGTCCACAAATAAAAATGAATCTTTTGTCTATAAAAAGTAATTGCCATCACTATTGACCGATACAACCTTGTCTTTTGCGGCGCAGGTTTACCAGAAGCAATCTGGTTTCTGGTTTCAGTTTTGAAATGACGCATAAATAAATTTTTGTTCCATCCGAATAATGTTTTATAGATTTACTAGCAACCCGCCTTGACTTTGTACGGGTGTAAGTATTATTATATATATAAACCTTCTGTAAAAAATTATCAATGGTGAAAACCACATCAAAAACTTTTGCGTGATTTAGGAGGAGTTAGCGGATATACAGACAGACGCGGAAAGCGACTTTATTTTATTCTTTATGTTTCTATATATACAGAAACTATACGCCAAAAAATAGCCGTTAGCCAATAGCTAAACTTAGTTACTCATTAGTCCGAGTCTCATTTCGTCCAACCGCAAATCGCCCACCGGCTGTGGAACGCCTATAATCCATACATTTCACCCCTCAGGTAGAGAGCTAGTAATTTTTCATTTACTTCTGTCCCGGAATTATTTCCGTGACAAGCATTGTATCAAAATGAGTGTTTGAGTTACGGACGTGCCTGGAATTATAAGCCGCTTCGGACATTGATGTTAACGTCTAAACTGTTTCACAACTGACAAAGATATTTTAAAATTTTGTGAGATATTTTCTGTATTTGATGTGTAAATGCTGGCTATTGTATTCTCTCTTCACAAACATTTGATAGGCTAATAAAATATTGTCTCAATTTCTCGCTGACGAAACCGAGACACGTTTTGGCTTTTTCACCAACAATATTATTTTAGTCGGACCGGCGAATTTTGTAATAAGAAAACTGAGGAAAAATAATATAAAATATTTAGATGACAACACTAAAGTCAGTAAAACAAGGAGTTTTGGGCCCACGTGAAGAAAGCATGTTGCGTCATAGAATTATTATGTAAGCATTAACTTTAATATGCTACAAATCTTTAGATAGTGACGTTGACAGATAAGAAATTATAGGAGTAAGACAAGTGTTAGTTATTAAAGTGAGAGAGATACAGAATAAAGACAATGGCGAATGTACCTCGATTTTACTTGTGTTATTTCGAGATGTTATTTTTATTGACTTTAACTTTTTACGTTAAGCGGTTTAGTGAAATACCTAATGTTTTTTTTATCACAATATGGAGACAGTTGAACACGAACGATAATTATACTAAGGCATACCTACCAATCTCCCTTTTTTGTCTGAGCTGAGGCCTAACTCTATTATTCACAAACATTCGATTAGTTTATCCATGCTATAAGATGCTCTCTTAGGTGCTCTGTTAGTTTGTTAATAGGGTTAGTCAGTTATACAATAGTTTGAAAAAATGTAAGCAATAAATAATACTAACTAAAGCGTTAGTTGGAAAAGGTATTCGAGGACGAAAAGAGGTCACTGTAGATGTTCTATGAGAGAATAGTCTGACAGCTCGCTAGGCTCTAAGCCATTGACTTAAATAGGAAGGACGCGTCGAAAGAACTGTTCCAATGATACCAACTCTGTGGAGCTCTTAAGTTTAGTATAATAGCACCAGTGTCAAGTGAATTGCTCGCCGACTTTGTTGGTACCAGCTTTGTGCGTCGCATTTTTTAGGGTTCCGTAGCCCGACAAGGAACCCTTATAAATTCGTTCTGTCCGTCCGTCTGTCTGTCTGTCTGACCGTCCGTCCGAATTTTTTAAAACCTTCTAACTTCCATAATTATTTAGATAATAGAATGAAATTTTGCATAATAATAGTAATAATATAGATCTCAATTTTAAAAGTATAAAAAATATATTATATTGCATTTTAGGGGTGGCACTCATACATGTGAAATGGGGATGAAATTACTCAACTTACTCGTGTGGGGTATCGTTGAAAAGGTATTTTAAAATGAAGGTAAGGTTTGATACATCACTTTTTTATAAAGTCTATACTTTGCGAAATATGGCCCGCCAAAGTGGCAAAAAGTTGGTCCCCCCCCCTGCATTTCTAAACTATAAGACATAGAAACTTGAATCTTACACTACAGATAGGTCATGTTTAAAACCTTCATTCAAAATTATTTCGAACATTATCTGATGGTGACTTTTTGAGTAACAGCGATAAAACTGTAATAAATTCAAAGCGTTCTAGCTCAAAGGTCATTGATCTTTTTGTGAAATAGTCTAAACAAATAATGTTTCTCAATCAGTTTTCTCTATGTTTAGCCTTACAACTAACAAAAAAGTCCAGAACAAAAGAGTTTTGGTTCGGACGATTGTGACTCTATAGTATTGTATATCGATGTTCGTAACTAAATTTCAAAAATCATTTTTAAACTAACTAATTAGTTTACACATAGTAATTAAATTAAAATCAACAGCAACCTTGTGCAACAGATTCATGGTATTTGAGAAAATTGTTTAATTAAGGAATATTGACGTTTTATTAGATTATAATAACTTAACCAGCGAAGTTGTGTATACGTATTAACTTGAACACGCGTACGTAACCGGATACGTCCGTCAAAAACATCATTAAAGCACGACGCTAAGCCACAGTTTTCTTTCTCTATTCTGTGCTTTAAACACACCTATAGCCATATATGCAACGTCAGTTGTATTTTCGAAAGAAATTAAGCTACTTGCCAGTGCAATTTCGACCTTATAAATAAAACCTATGTGTCGGTTAGTAATATTAGTATTATACCTGGGGTTACTTGGTTCCCGGGTTGCATGCTCGCCGTAGAGGGCGCAGGTGTTGCCATGATGGATATAACACCTTACCTGCGAGTACAAAGTCATTTGAGTTAATTATCAATTAACCTAATTTAAGGTTTCTTCAGACTATGCAATGGCAAAATTTTTTTCTTTATATATTTACCTATTTATTTCATGAGCATGGATACAGTGTCTTTCAGTCGAAATGAAATAACAAGCGGATCACATTAAAAACCGGCAATAAAAATATATGAAAAACATGATAAGTGCCTATAAAATTTGAGGGTTGCCCTCGATTTTCCTGGGATTCCATCATCAGATCCTGACTTGGTGACAATGGGACTAAATTGCAAGTATACCCTACCGAACTTTTTTTTAAATCAATCAACTGTTGGCAGACAAATAGGTGCACATACAAAAAAAATATAGTAGAACATAGAACCATCCTCCTTTTTTTGAAGTCGGTTAATAAGATTAACAAGTTATTAAATAACGTCAAACAAGTCACATTCAGTCAGTTCTGTTCTATATAATATATGTTCAAGCGATCGATAGCCAACTACGACGAGGCCTGTCGATACGCGCGCCGCCACTAATATGTCAATAGACAAGTGCCTTTATTAACTAAACAATATACAAGCTAACACTAACACTAAATAAACAGTTAGACTGCCCGTAGACTGTTGAAGGTCTAAAGACAATCCAAATGCTCAAGCCCACTATTAGTTGGCAGTGTACCCAGCATGCTGGTGGCATTACCACGTTGAATGGCAATGCTGAAGATACACGCCAGCATTTTCATCACGCGTCGCGTTAACTAGGTGCTCTAAAAGAATGAGGTGAGCTCCCGGTCCCCAAGGGCTCAATGTCTCGACCCCAAACGCCTCAAATATGTAACTACTGCCGAGGTTAGCATATTTGCACCGCTTGTGCTGCTCTGCCGAATTGGCAGCTGCACCAGCCCTATATACCCTGTGTCTCAGGAAGATGTGACGGTGCCAAAGTATCGACACAAGTTGCGTCCCATACTTTATTATATTTATTATGTATAAAATATTGGTAAATACATAAGTAACTATATAAGTAAGTACTTATAACTATATAAGTAAGACCAAGTAGATTCCCTTTACTCTATGTTTACAAGTTTTATACTTAGAGGAAAGGTATTGAAACCGTCAAAACACATCGGTCTTAAAACTGTTCATCGTTTTCATTAGACTACCACCATGTAATAACCATAGATTAAGACCAAATTAGAAATAAAGATTTATTATTATTATTTATTATTTATATACAAAGGGCCGCCCCAACTTCCAGGGAACAAGTGTCATACCATCAGGCCTCCTTCCATCGTCACGCGCAATTTGTCAAAGTTTTGGTCCACCTGCCATTACTCTATCTAACAACATTCCCAATCTACTATTTGTACTAAT
The DNA here is from genome assembly GCA_949125355.1 of Agriopis leucophaearia. NCBI lineage: Eukaryota > Metazoa > Arthropoda > Insecta > Lepidoptera > Geometridae > Agriopis > Agriopis leucophaearia. The sequence continues at coordinate 5,193,663 of OX421261.1, read as the reverse complement.
AAATAATGCGATATCACCAAGGATAATTTCTCCGCTAAGTAATAGGCTAAATAACTGTTTTTTTTTTATAATCCTATTAAAATGTAGCCCATAAATATAGCTGATTAATGAAAACAAAATGAAAATCTGATTAAAAACAATCAACTTATAAGCATTTTAATATCATGCTAGGCAGAGAGCGAGATTATGACGTCACTTCTCTGTACGCCATATAAATTCTATTCTGACACGTATGGCGCACAGGGTTACGTAATTTTTTGTATTGTGCTAAAGGGACAGAGTTTTCTCTAACAAAAAACTTTAAACGCTTTTAAATCAGAAGTAAAGTTATTAACGATTACAAATGGGGTCAGATGACCATGTATGCAATAATGTCCCACATATTTTTATTTTTATTTTTTAAATAGAAAAAACAATAAACATATTATATTTACTTAAATTCTTCATCAAAGCTATCGGTTTCAACAACTGAAGTCGAGATTTTTTTGGTAGGTTTAGACGATATAAACATCAGTTATCTCTATTATTTACGTCAAACAAAGTGATCACGTTTTGCTTCGAACCGACGAGGTAACTTTGCCCGTTCTCAGTAAACAATGTGTACTCTATGGAACTTTTAACATTATGCAGGTACTTCCCACTTAGAAGATTAACGGAGTTCGAAGGAATATTATGGTGATTTACGGTGGGGCGATAAATAATTCATACCCGATTTCAGGTGATGTTAAAAATCAGAGGGCCCTGTCGAAATATACATTATTTATTTCCGTTTATGGGACTTATGAAATAATAGCGGCAAAGTGTGATTCCGGCTCGTGGACTGAGGGTTCCGTACCACAACAAATTGTTAACTATTAAAGTACAAAAAAGTAGTGCAAAAAGACATCACGCCCAGACGGTCACCCATCCAAATACCGACCGCGCCTGACGTTGCTTAACTTCGGTGATCATATGACAACCGTAGGTGAACAGAAATTTGTCACTGACTTGCACTTGACCATTATTTATTTTTATAGGTACTTTAGAGTGTGTACTTTAATCATGTTTGACGCTTGTACAAATTACCGTTTTAAACATTACATATTCTGAGTAAATTTCAACGAGATGTCTATTACGGTTTGAAAGATACAGCCGTTAAAAGGTAGGACGGACAGACGGACAGACAGACAGCGTAGGCTTAGTAATACAGTCTCATTTACATCCTCTGGGTAAGGAACCATAATAAAGGTCTGGGCATATTTTTATAATATTTGGCTCGAAAATATTATTCGAAATTATGCGAAATGACTGACTTTTGCACGAAATACCAAATAACAAAAGTAGCATTTTTAATTTAAATTTTAATATACAATTCATGCGAGGAGTGGTTTGAACCATTCGAATTAGCTATCTATCAATAGGAAGTTGCAATTATACGAGCGATTCAAAAATAGAGCCCCTGTAGGTATACCTACCAAAACTAGCTCAGCAGCGTTATCGGCAAGATTTGGCCCGTACTAAAAAGGCGAGTTAAATAAAAGCTTGCAAAACGATCACTATTGTGGAATGGATAACCTATCTCTCGCAGTTATCTGATATCCCGCGACAACGCTGGGAATTGCCTTTGACAGGTCCCAGATGGGCTGAATCCGATACGCTGACTGTCACAAAAATTTAATATCTTCAGCTCTAGACATCTTGTCTATTTAGCCAGTGTCAAGTAATATAAAAGTTTAAGTAGACTTCGTCGAACAACTCGTAGTCAAATTCAAGCAACGTGAGTCATGTGGCAAAATGAAAAGTCAGGGTACATTTTTGAGACTTTACTAGAGTCTTCTGAGGAGTTTTGAAAACAAGACGAAATTGCAGGTTTTCTTTATTTTATTTTACATGGCAAACAAACAGCTGCTATTTAACTAAGTGGATATGAGATAAACAGTTACACAAAAGCCAAAAATATGTTCTCACTAATACATACAAAAATAGTGTAAAAGCCCCGTTGCCACACCAACTCGGGCCTGGATAGACAAATAGTATTCGAAAAACAAACATTCGAAGTCTAACATATTACAATATAACACGTTAATTACGAGTACCAGAAAGAGAAAATAAATAAATAATATCCAAATTACAGTTATAAAAAACCTCATATAATAGTAATAATACTTTATAATAATATAACCCATTTTTGCACATAAGAGCACATTAATGAACACCAAATAAATAACAATCCGCCATTATTTAGAGCAACTTTAACCTTTAAACTTTAAAAGAAAATATTACGATGATTACGAAATGATGTTTCATGTTGGCGCCGAAACTTCATAAGCTACGATAGTTATTTTCTTTCAGATATTATTAAATGTAAAGGTGCTTCTAGATGGCGCAAGTAGTTGTGAGCAAATTAAGTGTGGGCAATATATACACGGACTTCATCTGCAAAAAAAACTACTTTTTAAGGCGCAAAGCACACTATTATGACAGGGCTTAGACTCGGCCTCTCTACAATTGTTTACATGTGTGAGTCATAATTATAGAAGCGTGTTAAAAGTATGCGCTTATGTACACTTTTTTAAGTTATATAATATTTTTATTTGCTGGCTGTACACCTAACTATGTTCTATGGGATATTAAGAATAAAATTTAGGATATATCAAAATATAGACAAAAAGATCATAATAATACCTACTTGCCTACAGTGCCTTGCATACAGTAACAATATTTGATAAGATATGGGTGTGTACGACTCACACACCAAGATTCGTTTCCATATCTATCAACCCTAGATACATCCCTGTTATTAAAACTATAGGAATCATTTTTTACATTGTACTGAAAAGATCCTTCGAATATGGCCTCGCCGGGACTCATGATAATCTTAGCTTGATAGAACTCTCTACTTGCTCTAAGAACTTGTAGGTTTGGATCACCTCGACTGTGGACATATCTATCCGAGGAACTAGGCTGAGTCGTGAACTCGAGCAAGTCGATCATGGGGCTTAAGCGATACACTCCTGCTATTGTAAGCAGCTGCCTTTTAGCGCATTTGTGTCGATTCTTTGCGGTGATTTCATTGATAAAGCGTGCCAGCTCCCTAGCCACTTTCGTATAAACAATGTCATTGGCGGAGACGCTTAGCCACCGGGCACACGCGCAAAAGTGTGGCGCGATGCCCGCCTCCCCACAAGAGCGGGATTTCGGTATGGGCTCCAAAAAACTCATACCTCTTTCAAGATTAGATCCGGGCACTTTGTACTTATTTCTGTGCTTGTCCAGTCCTAGTGCATCTAAGACTGTGGTGTGGATGTCAAAAGGCGTGGTTAACACTTTCGAGTTGGCTTCTAGATTATACAAAGCCCTGGGGCGGGCCAGTTTTAGCCTCTCTGGAAGAATAATAGACACGAAGGGAAGAAACTCCTCAATTCTACCTTGGTAAGTATTCCTTATGGCAGAAATCTTCGATCCATGATCCCCCATCACAAACATAACAGTGTCCTCCAAATGTCTTTCACGCTTAAACCTCTTTAGAAAATGCGCAAGCTCCTCATCCAGCATGGTTATGGAGTTTATATCGTCGTGGGAGAACGTGCCACTGAGTATCACGCAGAACTTTTTAATGTTTACTTTAAACAACTTCGCAGGATACTCCACCATGAATTTGAAGAGGGATTCAGATCCAAAACAGTATCGGTCCTTGTCAGTCCAATTATTTTGGTTATGTGAAATATCTTGAAACAATGGCCTCATATAATGATTTGCTGGCATCTGCTCAAAGCCGTTAAAGCGGAAATTGAAGGTGTGAAACCAAGGCATATCTTCGAAAAATACTGTACTATAGCCGTACTTATTCAAAAGCGTGAATATGAATGGCTCTGGATCAACGCGCTTTGTATTTGTTGGTAGTTTTAACGAATCGCTCACTTCTAACTCATTGTGCCCTGTGAGGATTGGCCACATGGCTCCAGCAGTGCTTTCTCCAACGATATTGTATCCATTCAATACAATAGCTTGTAGTTCCTCTGCCAACACTTGAAAACTGGTCGGCATTCGTCTTATAAAAGTATTTCTTGAAGTGGAGTCAATTATGATCATAAAGACGTTGAGCGAGGTCACGTGCGCCACTGCCGCTGGAGCCAGAGGACGATATCCTGCTTTGCGGCCCTCCCATCGCGAACTCCGCCAGCTGTTAACTTCTATACCTCTACACGATATTTTGACATAATCACTCATATTCAGCGAGTATTCACCATCACCTTTCACGCTGATAGCTTTTCCTAAATAATAGTCATCATCGTTTACATACACTATGTCTTTATATGTACACACTAGATTTTTCATCCGATTTAAGGTCAGTTTCTTGACGTAGCATTTAGAAAAATTACACTCGACCCAATCATCACCATCGCAACTGACTGGTTCAACATCTTTGTCGAATCTTGTAACCTCCGGTGAGAACGGGTCCAAGTTCGGTATCTGGCAGCCCATGCGCTGCTCCAGAGCCACTAGGTCTTTGAGAATCAGTTCTAGTTCCTTTTTTACATCTTCTTGACTTTGAAAAACCATTACAGGTTGTTTTTTTACAAAAAAACACTTCATAAACAGCTTAGAAAAAATGATTGTAAAAGTTAGTACCAAAACTAAACGAATGCAGAACTTGCACCATGTTCTGTAGATTCGCATGTTCTCATGCAGTTTTTAGGATATAAGCAAATGTATATTTAAGAAAACCTGATGCACACAATATGAAAGTAATGATAATATTATAATTGTATAAAATTGTTACTGGTACAACCATAGATTTAAAAGTAGCAAAAAAATTTTTTTGGTCTATGGGTACAATTTGGGTCTGTGATTTGGGTGCTTTGCTTGGGTATGACCACAGACATTTAATACAGAAACAGACTGAACATGTTTTTTACAACTACATTCGCAAAAACAGTTATGTTTGCATCTCTCTCGATTACACAAAAATCATAATAGGTCGGGGAAAAGTCTTTTCGTATTTTGTATGTATAAAGTTGTAGTAAAAATCTCATCGGTTGTACTGTTTGTATCTGGCTGGTTTTGATACCATTAAAAATATGATATTTTAAAAAAGGAATACAAAAAGTAAAAAGCATTTACCCGCCATTTTTCAATTGTTTTTTTGTTTGATAAAATGAGTGAATCTAACGAAGAAATTCGATATATTGTGAAATTTTATTACAAAAAAGGGAAAAATGCGACACAAGCCGCGAATAAAATTTGTGACGTTTATGGACCTAATGCAGTGTCATCAAGAGTAGCACAATGTTGGTTCAAGCGTTTTCAGTCCGGGAATTTTGATGTCAAAGATGCAGCTCGCTCTGGTCGCCCTGTTACGGATAAAGTAGATGCTATTTCTGAAAAAGTGGACCAAGATCGGCATATTAGTAGTTACGACGTAGCTGAAGAACTGGGGATTGACCACAAAACAGTTTTGACCCATTTGAAAAAAACTGGGTATACAAAAAAACTCGATATTTGGGTGCCACACAAGCTCACTGAAAGAAACCAAATGAATCGTGTACTCATTTGCGACTCTCTATTGAAACGTAACGAAACCGAACCGTTTTTGAAAAGATTGATCACTGGTGATGAAAAATGCATCACCTACGACAAGAATGTGCGCAAACGATCATGGTCAAAGGGCAGTGAAGCACCACAGACTGTAGCGAAACCCGGATTAACACGTAATAAGGTGATGCTGTGTGTATGGTGGGATTGGCAGGGCATCGTTCATTATGAGCTTTTACCGCCGGGCAAAACCATCGATTCGGATCTCTACTGCCAACAGCAGATGAGACTCAAACAAGAAATTGAGAAAAAACGGCCGGAATTGATCAACAGAAAGAGTGTGGTCTTTCATCATGATAACGCCAGACCGCACACATCTTTGGCCACTCAGCAAAAATTTAGAGAGCTTGGTTGGGAAGTGTTAATGCATCCACCATATAGCCCTGACCTTGCACCCTCAGATTTCCACCTGTTTCGATCTCTTCAGAATTCTTTGGGTAGTGTTAGATTAACATCAAGAGAGGACTGTCAAAACTACTTGTTGCATTTTTTTGATCAGAAGTCCCAAAAATTCTACAGCAACGGGATCATGTCACTACCTACAAGATGGCAACAAGTTATCGAACAAAATGGCACATAAATATTATAATTAAATGTAATTAAACTTGAAAAAAATATGTCTTGAATTTGTTTAAAAAATACGAAGAAACTTTTTCCCCGACCTTATATATTCGTATCTCATTTTGTCGTAACGTTGCAACATAATAGAAAAAAATGAGCATGTGGTACGGTGTTCCAAGTCACCATTTTGGTAAGCATCAATATAATGACAGAAGGCTGACAGCGAAAACCACGGCTTGCAAAAATTACCTAAAATAAAAGTTATTTTTACATATTTGGTTTAAAAGATACGAAAATACTATGGTGAAGTGCAATGTCCTCATGTGTTTTAATTCATCTCATAAGATGCCACCCGGTATAACGTTTCACACGTAAATTTCGTGTGTTATAATAGAGATTATTTTGAATTGCTATTTTTTCTTGTTATTTTTCATAAACTTTACAATTTGAAGGCTTGGGAAGGTTGTGTTTCTTCCAATTTCATAAATGTACAAGTTTGGTGGGTGTAATAAAAGTTAATAAGTAGTTTTCTTTAAAAAAATATTGATTCGATCATTGTTTGGCGTTTGAGGTACTTAGACATTGTCCAGGGAACGTATTCAGTAGCCAAGATAATGTAATTCTCCTTTCAGTAGTATAAGTTATTTTCTTTAAAAATTCATTGTATCGATCATTGTTTTACGTTTACGGTATTTAGACATTTTCCAGGGAATTTATTTCAGAAGTATAATTAAAATAGATGATTCAGCTTGATGTGATTATGATGACATGAACCTTTTTCATTAATTACTAGCTGCTTTTCTTAAGTAATGTAAATAAAGTACCTACCTACCTATTGTGGTTCATGTCATATATATACGTAGTGATCTAGATAGTGTAATTAAAGGGTTATTTAGACATATGTCAAGTAACAAACATTTTTATTACATTTTAGATTTTCCCAAGGATGAAGAGTTGAGAAACGCATGGTTGAAGAATTTGAATCGAGAAAATTGGCAGCCCAGTGCGACAAGTTTGTTGTGCTCAAAGCATTTAGAGGCACATTTGTTCGACCGGACTGGTTTCCGTACAATCCTTAGAGAGTACGAGGTGTAATGCTTATTGGAACAACAGTTTTCAATGATCAGTCGCTATCACTATCATAAATCTCAAGTTGTACTACATTATGATAACTTGCATGTAATAATTTTCAGAGCGATAACATACCAAGTGAAAAGAAAGCCACAAAAAGAGGTGTTACTGGCAAAAATGTTCTGCGGGAGCTGCAGAATACCTCATTTCCATCAAATTCAGATCCTGCAACCACATGACACATCTGGCAAATTGTTTTATACAAAAATAAATGATTTGACTTGGTCTGGTGTGTTTGAATATTAATACCCAATGGGACCATCCATAAATTTCATCACATAAAGAGGAGGGGTTGAGGGGTCGACGAAGTGTGACTGACAAGGGGTAGGGAGGGGTCGTAAATTTTGTGACGTTACATTTCAGATACAATCTAATAGTATCTGTTAGCACTATTATAAAAGAATGTCCTTGAGTCCGGCCCGCGTTTTGCAAATGTTTGCGTGTAATGTATATGTAGTGTATTTTGCATCAATATTTCTGTGGCTTGTTGGTTCTGCTTGGTATTATATGTCTGTGGGTATGACCATAGATCAGAGTATATATCGAGAAATAGGTGTAACTAAGACAGCCAAATTGAGAAAAAAAATTACACTTATTTGTCGTTACAGCGTTAGTTCTCTTTGGTTGTTACCTAAAACGTAGTGATTATAGATTATTATGCTCTTTGGTTGCACCCATAGATTCTAGTTTTTTTTTTTCTAGGTCTACAGCAGTCTATAGGTGCACCATTATGCCTTGATGACACGTACCGAGCAAAAGGGCGAGACAGTGGTCTCGGCCGAATACTCGGTACGTATAAACATAGCGCCAAGTGCCGGCCGAGTGCTCGGCCAAACGAAGCGGCAAAACAGTAGCGCGGCTCCCGTTCTACCTACTAGGCCGAGTTTCCACTCGCCCGTTTGCTCGGTACATGTGATCAAAGCATTAGGTTCATGGGTGCACCACACATTAAGTTTGTCATTATATTTCAAATAATGTCCTTTCTTTAAAAAGTTGTAGACTTTTTGGCGGATCATATTTCGTGTTAGACCCTATAGATCTAGGAAGTCTTGTAAAGCAATATTTTTTTTTTGTTCTTAGGTTAGACCTTCTAACAAATTTCGATCCCAATATATTTGTATCCCTTCGCCCGTAGTAATTTCTCATATTTGAACTTGAAAAATTGTTTTCATGATCTACTTGCGTACAAAATTTTATAAAGATCAGATCAATGGTGCGCAAGATATCGTTGAACAAATATACCAACATAAAACATACAACGCAACCCGAGTTGTTCCAGTAGACACCTCACTTAGCTCGGTCAAACAGGTCATAATTAATTGTGAAATGGTTGTGGTCTGATCTCTCGCAATTATCTGATATCCCAGATATCCCCCATGGCAACGCTTTGGATTGCCATTGACATGTCCCATGCAAATAGGCTGAACAGAACTGAATCAAGGACATTATAAATTCCACATTAGGTTAATATAACGTCCTCGATAAAACCTGACATATATAATGTTAGTCTTTTTTTTCTTTGGATTCTATCAAATAGTATATTATAACATTACAATATCTATAATTATTTTTAAAATCTGCAAATCCAAATTTTACTATAATGCAATAAAATAAAATGTATACAACGATATATTATATGAACTACTTACTGTATTAAATGAATACGTGTATTTTAGTTTTACTCAATATATGTAATATGAAATCAATGATACAAGGGCCAAAAATTTGAGATATGTTTGTTTTTACAGGTCTAAAAGTCTGACTTATGACTTACTCATAAAAAGTGACAAGTTTGATTGCTAACTAGAAGCCAAAATATTATGTAATATTGCTGGGATGTTTAGAATTAAAAGTAAGTTAAAAAAAACGAAGAAAAGGTATCATAATAACTACTTGCCTATACAGTAACAATATTTGATAAGATGTGGGTGTGTACGACTCACACACCAAGGTTCGTCTCCATATCTATCAACCCTAGACACGTCCCTGTTATTAATACTATAGAAATCATTTTTTACATTGTACTGAAAAGATCCTTCGAATATGGCCTCGCCGGGACTCATGACAATCTTAGCTTGATAGTACTCTCTACTTGCTCTAAGAACTTGCAAGTTTGGATCACCTCGACTGTGGACGTATCTATCCGAGGAACTAGGCTGAGTCGTGAACTCGAGCAAGTCGATCATGGGGCTTAAGCGATACACCCATGCTATTGAAAGTAGCTCCCTTTTAGCGCATTTGTGTCGATTATTTGAGGTGATTACATTGATGAAGCGAACCAGCTCCTAAGCAACCTTCGTATAAACAATGTCATTGGTAGATACGCTTTGCCACTGGGCACACGCGCAAAAGTGCGGCACGATGCCTGCCTCCCCACAAGGACAGGACTTCGGTATGGGCTCCAAAAACTCATACCTCTTTCAAGATTAGATCCGGGCACTTTGTACTTATTTATTTGCTTATGTAGTCCTAGCGCGTCTAATACTGTGGTGTGGATGTCGAAAGGAGTGGTTAACACTTTTGAGTTAGACACTAGATTATACAATGCCCAGGGACGGGCCAGTTTAGCCTCTCTGGAAGGACTATAGACACGAAGGGAAGAAACTCCTCAACTCTGCCTTGGTAAGTGTTCCTTATGGCAGAAATCTTCGATCCATGATCACCCATCACAAACATCACAGTGTCCTCGAAGTGTCCTTCATGCTTAAACCTCCTTAGAAAATGCGCCAGATCCTCATCCAGCATGGTTATGGCGTTTATATCGTCATGGGAGAACATGCCACTGAGTATCACGCAGAACTTTTTAACACTCATTTTAAACAACTTCGCAGGATACTCCACCATGAATTTGAAGAGAGATTCAGATCCAAAACAGTACCGGTCCCTGTCAGTCCAATTCTTTTGGTTTTGTGCAATATCTTGAAACAATGGCCTCATATAATGATCTGCGGGCATCTGCTCAAAGCCATTAAAGCGGAAATTGAAGGTGTGACACCAAGGCATATCTTCGAAGAATGCTGTACTATAGCCGTACTTTTTCAAAAGCGTGAATAAGAATGGCTCTGGATCAACGCGCTTTGTATTTGTTGGTAGTTTTAACGAATCACTCACTTCTAACTCATTGTGCCCTGTGGGGATTGGCCACATTGCTCCAGCTGTATTTTCTCCAACAATATTGAAACCGTTCATTACAACAGACTGCAACTCTTCGGTCAGTACTTGAAAACTTTTCGGCATTCGTCTTATGAAAGTATTTCTTGAAGTAGAGTCAATAATGATCATAAATATGTTGAGCGAGGTCGCGTGCGCTGCCGCCGGAGCCAGAGCTAGGGGACGAAACCCTGCCTTGCGGCCCTCCCACCACGAACTCCTCCAGCTGTTAATTTCTATTCCTTTACAAGATACTTTGACATAATCACTGATGTTCAGCGAGTATTCACCATCACCTTTCACGCTGATAGTTTTTTCTAAATAATAGTCATCATCGTTTACATACACTAATGTCTTTACATGTGCACACTAGATTTTTCATCCGATTTAAGATTGGATTATTGACATAGCATTTAGAAAAATTACACTCGACCCAGTCATCACCATTGCAACTGACTGGTTTAACATCTTTGTCGAATCTTGTAACCTCCGGTGAGAACGGGTCCAAGTTGGTCATCTCGCACCCCATGCGCTGATCCTGAGCCACTAAATCTTGGAGAAGCATTTCCAGTTCCTCGTTTATTTCTTCTTGACTTTGAAAAACCATAACAGCATGTTTTTTGATATAAAAAAATTTCTTATAAAGCTTCGCAAAAATTATTGTAAAAATTAGTACCAAAGCTAAACGAATACCAAACATCCACTATTTTCTGTAGATTCGCATTATCTCATTTAATGTATATATAAAATATGCACTAAAAAATACTGATAATAATGATCTTTGATAATGATTTTGTACTAATCTATTGTATTCTCTTTGGTACTAATGTTATTGGTGCAACCATAGATTTAAGATGTAAATTTTTTGCGTAGCAAAAAAAAATTTAGGTCTATGGGTGCAACTAGCAACCAAATCACGTGAATCAGCCAGATTAAAAACTTTTTATTTAAATTAAGGAACCTTCTTAGATGAATGAACGTGTAGATCAAGGATGTTACATAGGCCCTTTGAGTATCTATCATAGGCCTTACAACCTCCTTGGTGATTCAATCCAATCACAGACATATAATACCAAGCAGAACCAACAAGCCACAAAAATATTGATGCAAAAAACACTACATATACATTACACGCAAACATTTGCAAAACGCGGGCCGGACTCAAGGACATTCTTTTATAATAGTGCTAACAGATACTATTAAATTGTATCTGAAATGTAACGTCACAAAATTTACGACCCCTCCCTGCCCTTGTCAGTCACACTTCGTCGACCCCTCCTCGCCTCCTCTTTATGTGATGGAATTTATGGATGTTCCCATTGGGTATTAATATTCAAACACACCAGACCCAGTCAAATCATTTATTTTTGTATAAAACAATTTACCAGATGTGTCATGTGGTTGCAGGATCTGAATTTGATGGAAATGAGGTATTCTGCAGCTCCCTCAGAACACTTTTGCCAGTAACACCTCTTTTTGTGGCTTTCTTTTCACTTGGTATGTTATCGCTCTGAAAATTATTACATGCAAGTTATCATAATGTAGTTAGTACAACTTGAGATTCATGATAGTGATAGCGACTGTTCATTGAAAACTGTTGTTCCAATAAGCATTACACCTCGTACTCTCTAAGGATTATACGGAAACCAGTCCGGTCGAACAAATGTGCCTCTAAATGCTTTGAGCACAACAAACTGGTCGCACTGGGCTGCCAATTTTCTCGATTCAAATTCTTCAACCATGCGTTTCTCAACTCTTCATCCTTGGGAAAATCTAAAATGTAATAAAAATGTTTGTTACTTGACATATGTCTAAATAACCCTTTAATTACACTATCTAGATCACTACGTATAAATATTACATGAACCACAATAGGTAGGTACTTTATTTACATTACTTAAGAAAAGCAGCTAGTAATTAATGAAAAAGGTTCATGTCATCATAATCACATCAAGCTGAATTATCTATTTTAATTATACTTCTGAAATACGAATTCTGATTCTGAAATAAATTCCCTGGACAATGTCTAAATACCGTAAACGTAAAACCATGATCGATACAATGAATTTTTAAAGAAAATAACTTATACTATTTTAATTATACTACTGAAAGGAGTATTACATTCTCTCGGCTACTGAATACGTTCCCTGGACAATGTCTAAGTACCTCAAACGCCAAACAATGATCGAATCAATATTTTTTTAAAGAAAACTACTTATTAACTTTTATTACACCCACCAAACTTGTACATTTATGAAATTGCAAGAAACACAACCTTCCCAAGCCTTCAAATTGTAAAGTTTATGAAAAATAACAAGAAAAAATAGCAATTCAAAATAATCTCTATTATAACACACGAAACTTACGTGTGAAACGTTATACCGGGTGGCATCTTATGAGATGAATTAAAACACATGAGGACATTGCACTTCACCATTGTATTTTCGTATTTTTTAAACCAAATATGTAAAAATAACTTTTATTTTAGGTAATTTTTGCAAGCCGTGGTTTTCGCTGTCAGCCTTCTGTCAATATATTGATGCTTACCAAAATGGTGACTTGGAACACCGTACCACATGCTCATTTTTTTCTATTATGTTGCAACGTTACGACAAAACGAGATACGAATATATGATTTTTGTGTAATCGAGAGAGATGCAAACGTAACTGTTTTTGCGAATGTAGTTGTAAAAAACATGTTCAGTCTGTTCTGTATTAAATGTCTGTGAATCCAATTCATTTTATTCTGTTAGCATTTAAAACACAAATGATACCCCATCCTATTTTAATTCAGTCCCGCGAATAGAAATATTCAAAAAAGGTCCTTTGTTCATGACAACAAACCTATAGATCAAAATTCCGGACGCAATAAAGAAAGAAAGAAATAATAGCAGTTTTCCAGAACCAACTTCGTAAGTTTCTAGCCCAAAAATGTTATTACGAGATAAAATATTTTTTCGACGATACAATTTAGAAAATTATAATTAGAAAATAAATATCGATCTATAAATAGTTAAGAAAGTAGGGTCATAAGTTTTATATGATCTCATATGTTAAGTTTGAATAGTATATAATAATATTTATGTAATAGATATAACTATACATAAATGTATATATTTATGTCTGTGGTCTTTTTTTGTGAACGGCCACTACATAAGTCATTGCTGCACTCTTTATGCAGGGTATATAAACTTAGCTTTTAGAAGAAGAAAGTGTACATTTCCAAAGGGATAAAGAAATAATTTTATTTTACTGTAATATTTTAACAGATAATTAGAGTAGTTCCATTTCATGGCTTTTTAATCAAGGTATACATACAAATGCACGCGAAATAAGAAATAACTAGCCAAGACCGTGTCAAGACAAGCATATGTCAGGGTTTCGTGGCCAAAGCCATATACTTGAGGTCGTATTCATAGTTCGGAAATTGCATGGTCATAGAAAAACTCAAACGAGCGAAGCTGGACAGTCAAATTTCAGAGATGTATCATCCCGACATGACATGATATACTTTTTGTGGTTTAGACAAAAAGAAAACTTCAAAACATGCTCTGCACTGTGGTCACATTATCTTGTTGATTTGAAAATTGTTGACGTTTTTTTTTCTTATATGCTTCTATCAATACGTGACACAGGGCGACTTAAAATAAGCAGCTGAACATATTGAGGCAGTTTTTAGAATTTTTGTTTGTTTGTTCACGCACATCTCCTAAACCCTTGGAAAAAAATGCAGACGGATTAAATGCTGTTTTCACGAATATGCTTAGCTATGACCAGATTGAAGTATAGGCTATGTTATTTTGCGCAAGGGCCGGATTATGGGAATAAAAAAGGATTGAATGTTTATATGAAAATCTACGCGTACGAAGTCGCGGGCAAAAAAACTAGTCACAAATATGTTGCCGACCCTATAGAACTCTATTAACTCTCCGTATTATTATGCTGTCTTGTGTTTTCTATGAAATGTTAACCTTGCAACTTGGTTTACTATATACTCTAGACTAATAACGTAGAATCATGCTGCTAGGTTATTGATTGTCAAAGCAGCGTAACGTTACATGGACGTGATAGCGTGGCTGAAACACAGCGCGACAGGTGGACAACAGTCCAATATAGCACGATATAAGGCACTACGCAACTTTTGCGCAAGCGCAACAAAGTTCAATGCGTAAGGTAGGGCGTAGGGTGACTAAGTCACGACGACAGGTAGACAACAGTCCAATATAGCACGATAAAGGCACTACGCAACTTTTGCGCAAGCGCAACAAAGTTCAATGCGTAAGGTAGGGCGGAGGGTGACTAAGGCACGACTGCAGTACAGCGCGAAAGGAACGCAAAAGTAACAGTAGCGTGATTAGGGAACTACGCAAACATTTGTGCCAGCCATCTGTACATTTTAGATGCACTTACACACGTTCTACGCAAAAACTGCTCCGAGTTAATTTTATTATCAAATTTATTTCTAGCTTTCGTAACCGCAAATACAAAGTACCTACCCAAAGTATGTACATAACAAAGCATCGTGTGAGAGAAACATAACAAAAAAACACATCATTCAATCATAGGACTGAACGTCAGAAGTGAAAACTTGCAGTAGTTCACCTATTCTACAAGAAATGGCGCTGTTTTAAAATACACGGGACTGTGTATTATGTATTATGTGACGTTGACGCGTTGTTGAGTTCCATGATTTTTGTTCACCCAAAAAGTACTCAACGCACCTAAAGAAGTTTTCACTTTAAATATCATAAAGTGATTCAAATAATGCGTAGAATAAAATAATTCAATGCATGGAACGAATCAACGTGCGAACGAAGTGTACGAATAGCGCATGGAGTTGGAGGCACAGAACACATATAGTACAAGTACAGAAGGTTCACTCCGCAAAAGCATTTAAATAAGTAGCGACTCTTACTACCACACAATAAAGTCCAATTCAGGACGTGCGAGCGCTAACTACCTACTGTTATATGAACCTAGAAGTTGCCTCTCTGTCTTTCGCATAACTCTTGTCACGTTATCTCTGTCTATCGCACGGCAGTGGGCACGGCAAGTCCGACCAGTCGACTACTTGTAGCTTCATACCTAAAGTGCGGAGTGCGCCAGGCCTGTTGGAGGTACAACAACATTTAATGGATTGCAGCGTTGCGTGGCCAAGCGAGCGCGACGCCAGCCATTGTAACGCTTCGCAGATGAGACGGCAGTGTAGCGCAACATAAATGCGAAGTTGCGCGTAATTAAGTTGCGTGAAATAAGTTTACCAACCGTTTTAACATAAGCAAGTATATTGCGAAATATTCTTGATCCAGGTTTTATCGGACCGGTAAGCGTCCACCCACGAGATGGACAGACGACCTAAAAGAGACCACAGCGAAACGATGGATGCAGGCCGCTTCCAACCGGCCCTTTTCGAGATCGATGGGGCCCATGTCCTGCAATGGACGTCCTATCGCTGAAATGATGATGATGATGAACTTTTATTACTTTTGACGGCTACAATAACATTTTTATTTTATTTTATATGGAAAACAAAAAGCTGCTAACCAACACGATAGATATGAATTAAATAGTTACACAAAAGTCAAACAGAATTTTTCACTGATACAAACTTAAATAGTGGAAATGCCCATTGCAACACCAACTTGGACCTGCATAGATAAATAGTATTCGGAGAACGTTTGTTTTTTGAATTCACACTATTCTGGAAACTGACGTGGTTACGACACATTTTGCTTATTATTATTATTTATTTATTTCATTCCATTACACCTATCTTGGACAGATTGTTCAGTTAGGTAAGTCCAACTTAGGCAAAGAGGTCGCCCGAAGAATCCAACTCGGATGGGCAGCGTTCGGGAAATTGCGTGACATCTTCTCGTCCAAGATACCACAGTGCCTGAAGACAAAGGTCTTTGACCAGTGTATGTTGCCAGTGATGACATATGGTGCTAAGACGTGGTCCTTAACTGTTGGCCTTTTGGAAAAACTCAGAGTCACACAACGGGCAATGGAGAGAGCTATGCTCGGAGTTTCTTTGCGCGATAAAATCCGAAACGTAGATATTCGCCAAAGAACCAGAGTCACCGACATAGCTATTAAAATCTGCAAGTTAAAGTGGAAATGGGCAAGCCACATCGCTCGAAGAACTGAAAACCGATGGGGAAGAAAGGTTCTTGAGTGGAGACCGCGAACCGGAAGACGCAGCGTACGTAGGCCTCCCACTAGATGAACTGATGACATGGTGAGAGTCACGGGCATCCAGTGGATGCAGATGGCAGGATGTCGTTCAGTGTGGAGGTTAAAGGGGGAGGCCTAGTGGACGTCTTCTGGCTGATGATGATGATTTATTTCATTATTTTTTTATGGACAAGTGCCTTTAAACAAAATACAAGCTAACAATAACACTACAAAAACAGATTACCCATAGACTGTTGATGGCCTAAAGACTATCCAAATGCTCAAACCTACTATCATTAAGCAGCGTACCCAGCATGCTGATGGCATTACCACGCTGAATGGCAATGCTTATGCATTGAGCCGAAACTCGCCAGCATTTTGGTAACGCGGCGCATCAACCAGGTGCTCTGAAAGATTTCTTGAAAATGAGGTGAGCTTCCGGTCCCCAAGAGCCTAATATCTCGACCACAAACGCCTCAAATATGTAACCATTGCCGACGTATGCGCCGCTTGTGCTGCTCTGCGGAATTGGCCACCGCACCAGCCCTACCCTGTGTCTCAGGAAGATGTGACGGCGCCAAAGTATCGACATAAGTCGCGTCCCATACAAGGGGCGCATGGTATTGTATCTCGATGAAATACGGAAATTTTTCAGCCTTCAAGGTTACTCCAACTTCATAGGTAGTTTCAACCGCATTTGGCGGTATTTATCAAGTCGCACGCGCCAATGTCAAATGGCATGGCATGAGTAAAGTATATATCTAACAGTGGGATAAGGAAAGATGAATGTGGATCACAGAAAGGAGAATTAAATAGAACGGAAATGAGAAAGAAACTCTGTCACCAGGTATTGTGACAGATATGTGATTGTACATTCTTATTTATGTCACCGCGTCGAACTCCGCGTCACTAACTAATTTCTTACAAAAATGCCTTGACAGCCGTTCTAATTTAAATCTTTTCTGTGGTGGGGATAGTAATACATCTGTGGTAATGATAAAGAAAATTTTAAGTAGACAGCCGAATGTAACCTTTTTTTTTTGTATTTCATTGTATAAAATGGGTTACAAACTCCAATCTTACGTTGAACACCTATCAAAAGTGATCAGAATTTACGGTTTTCAATCGGTTTTTTGCAACATTATTGTAGATATCGGAACTAAAAAACTTGAACCCGGTATAACAGTAGTTCCACAAATGTTTCAGAACGCGTCGAAATTAATTTTTGAACGCTGATTGTGTCGAGTAAGCCAACTGTTTGTACAGATTTATGTTAATAACAATTGTTTGTAATTAATTCTCTTGTTTCACGCCTTTTGTGAACAGCTCAGAAGTTTTATTCGGCTAATGGAAGTTAAATGAAACGAAATTATTTTGATAAAATATAATTTGTTGATGGAAATGTGCTTGATGGCATTTATACGACGTTTAGATATAAATTTGTGTTTTATTTCAAAAACACTTTAATACTAATTTACATTGCAGTCCCATTGTAAGTATACTGGGCTACTCGGAAATGGTGTACTAAGCTGAAAGGGGTCTGTAATATCCGTCATTATGAATAACTTTTACAATGGGACCAACACTGAAATGGCGAAAAAATCAACAGTTCCATACATGTTGTCGAGTGTGGATGACCGTTTTCTATGGAACGGTCAAATCCAACAAAATAAAACTAAATCAATATTGGTTTAGCCGTTTATGAGCTACGATGTCACAGACAGACATATACACACGTCTTATAACATCCCTATCTTTGCATCAGGGGTTACAAATTACACACGTCTACTACGAGTTGACATTTTTATGGCATAGATTAAGTAAATTATCGTAATAAGAGAGGCAATGATATCGTACTCGTATGTTAACGCGGATTAACTAAGAAATATTAATAAAATAAAAAAATAGGGATCCCTTTCAGCAAACTATTTTTTTACGTTTTTTGTTCTTGCTCTAGTGTAATAATTATCAGCCCAGACTTTTGTAATCCTATACTGTACAATAGTTTCATATTACTTTTTATACATATTCCATAATTGTATTTTTATATTCAACAGGGCTTCTTGGTGTTGGCTTCGGCTCCACCAATGCCTACCAAATGTCCGGGCTAGACCCGAGAATTTCATTCAATCAATATAAAAAACTGACTTCATCAGAACTGAATCAAATTGAAATAGAACCAAACGGGAAGCACCAGCTGACTTTTGATGATTATTTTTTTGAATAAAAAAATAATCATCAAAATCGGTTCACCCAGTCAAAATTTATGCGGTAACAAACATAAAAATTAAAAATTAAAAAACAGTCGCATTGATAACCTCCTCCTTTTTAGAAGTCGGTTAAAAATGGTCACATACAAGCGTCAAACTGCGATAATTATAGTACACGCTCTTAAATAAAACAAATTATCAATTAAGAAAACCGAATTCGAAATTAGTATGAAAAAATAATAAGTGCCTATAAAATTTGAGGGTTGCCCTCGATTTCCCTGGAATCCCATTATCAGATCCTGACTTGGTGACAATAGGCAAAAATTGGAGTAACCTACCGAACAAAAAAAAATTTAAGTCGGTTTACATTTGGCGGATAAATCGATGAACATACATAAAAAAAATATGTAGAACATGGAACTTCCTCTTTATTTGAAGTCTGTTTAAAATAATAAACACATATAGCTGAATATCCCGAACTGAATGAAAGAACACATTTTATAGGTGCGAAACCCTCAGTGCGCAATTCTGACCCGCACTTGGCTTTACTACAAAAACAAACAAACAGGAAAAATGTTTTTTTTTCTGATTCCCTATCACATTTACCTACACAAGTAATAATAAAAATGTGGAGGAATCAGAACATTATTTCTTTTCCTCTGCAAACTACGATTTTGTCAAATTTCCCCCAACTTATTAAACGGAGCCTGGTTTTGTCGTTTTCCTTTGACATTAATACTCTCATCTTGTTTTTACTTTACCTCCGTGCATTATACATAACTCGTAGATAGGGTTATTTAGAACTCGTATGTTAAGCCGAAAGGGGGTTATTGCACTCATCATTATAAACAACTTTACAATGAAATAAATAAATGAAAATGAAAAATCACATTTCATGTTTCATGCATTTTTTGAGTGTAATTAACGTTTTTCTATAAAATTATTGCAATTTCAGGGTTGTTATCACAATCAATCACTGTAATATTATAAATACAAATGTTTGTATTCAAGTGTTAATGTCCGGCTCTATAATGGCTGATCTGATATGCATGAAATTTAATAGGGAGGTAGCGTATACCCTACATTACCTCAAAGACGGTTCCTGTAAGATCGCGAATGAAATCTTTGGGTACAGCTATGGTTATGGTTATGATTTGAGTATTATAATTATCCCTTTTTGACTTCGTATAGCAGATCTGTCTTACCCTGTATACTTAATACATAGATAATATTGTTCATAACCTACGAACGAACAACTTACCTACATATAGTACCTTCACTAATCCTTGGAAAAGACAAAGGCATATCAGACAAGAGTATTTTCACCTTAAGGCAGTAGGAATAGGGTAGAAATTCGATTGTGCAGGTCTCATGAAGGTGACGGAGAAAATAAATGATTTGGGTCTCTAACATAGATTATAAAAGACCAAAGGGTCAACTATGAACAAAGAGAGCCTGGAGAAGTACCACCCCTTTACAATTTATACAATTTACGTAGACATTCTCTATGTTAACTTAATATACAGATTTCAAATTATGGAGAGAACTGCAAAGCTACATTTTACATTGCAGCTATCCTTTTCAAAAAATCGACTTTAAAAAGCGACTTTAATGCAATATTTTAAGCCGTATGTGACCATAGACATCATTTTTTAATAAATAGATATTTGAATGAATCCATTTTTTTTATATTTGCCCCTTTAGAAAACTTTTCATTGGAATTGAAAAATTTATGCTTTATCGTTTTTGACATTTCATAATTAATCAGTCGGTGAGTAAGTGATACTTTGCTTTTGAATATTTAAATTATAATTCGTATAAATGATAAAAATACTTTTGAATATTACTATTTCTTTAAAATGTAATTTATATATCTATGAGTTTTTAAGGACATACTTATTATTTTGTTTTGCAAGCAGCAAAACAAAATATATAATACGTTGGTACAACATCTGTACCACTAGGATTAAATTCACCAACATTCATTAAATTTTTAATAAAATTGATATTTTGAACAGAAAATAAAAAATATCGTTTGGTTTTTGCTAAAGTTCTTAGTTATGTTTCTGTGCCTCATTATTCAGAGGCTTAACACCCTCCAAAATTACCTACAAATAAGTAATACGGCATTAGTTATTACACTAATGATTTTAGTAACGGCACGCGGCGTAAAATTAAACCAGTCGTATGAAGCATTATGCCCCTCGCACATTACGATACATTTAGGATACCAATCTTTAGCGCTTTATGATCAGCTATTCGCGACGTTTGTGTGAAGGATCGTATCTTAAAACTCGAATTCACTAGATTTATCAACGCAGATTCGCCAGAAAACTGATGGAATTCAGATTAGCCAGCTGAAGTGGCAGCCTGCCATCAATATCTATCAGTCTACCATGGGGGAAGATAGAACAAAATGCCATGACGTCTGCCCCCATTTTTTTGCTGAAACCTGACATCAATAGACATACGTGTTAACGTCTGCCACTGTACGGTGGCAGTTGATGGGTGTGCAAACGGGTATCTAGAAGACCGTTTAAGCAAGCTAGTTCAAAGTAGTTATTTTTCTAATGTTATACGACTCGTATACCCTAAAAGATTTTAACTTTGCATTACAGTTAAAAAAATCTCATACAATAAACTAAAATAAAATCCAAAATGTTTTTTTCATTAATACCTATATTTTTAACCCCTGACGCAGACACAGGGGTGTTACAAATTTAACGTGTGTATTTGTGTCCCTGTATTTGGCATTGTAGCTCCAAAACAGATGAGACAATTTCGATTTATAAATTGTCTCATATATACTATACCGTACTCATTATACATTTGTTGGAAAGGCGAGACAGGCGTTGTCCTAGTGTGGGGACCAATAGTGAAATATTATTTTAAGGTGTTACTTTTTTAAGCAATAAATAAATAAATAAATAAAGTCTTGATCCAGATTGTATTCAACAATAATTTAAGAAAATTTGTTCAGTCGTGTGATCGTTTCATCAGATATTTTGTCGGGTTTTATTTTAATTTTTTAATAACGTGTTTTTATTGGCCGATGTGACGCTACAAAATTGTGAGGGCAGATGGGAAAACTCCAATCTCGAAGCACACCCACTGACATGGAATTTTGGTATCCTACGCGCTCCATAATGTGCGAAATGCCTTAAACTGTTGAACATTAATTCCTATTTAATACCTTGTCAAATAAGTACGGAGAGAGAGCCAGAGACGTGCCAAAAGCGCCCACGGATTTCACGATGTTAAGGATTTCAAGATTTCCAGGATGAAAAGTGTTTACCTTACATAACTAGTAATGATACACCATTTTAGAGACTACGGCTTTATCCGAGATTTATATATTTCTGAATCTTCGTCATATTTTTAAATAAACAAGTATTTTTTCTTAAATACTTGTTTATTTAAAAATATGACGAATACGATGAATTCTTAAATGATCTCATAACTTTTGAAGTGCTGTTTTTTCATCCAACACGCAACCTACCTTAATGAAACCTGCTATCAAATAAAAAACCACATTCAAATTGGCCCAGCCATTTTGAAGAAAAATTGTAATATATGTTACACAAATATCACCACAGACTCGTAATAGGTATAGATTCCATAGGCTATTATGGCAATACCTTACTAAATTAAAAACATCTACTGTCACAATCATTTTTACTTTATGTCAAAGTCAAGTTTATTAAATGTCAATGTGAACAGAGTGAAAATAGTGCAATCACGATGAGCGATTTTCACTCTGGTGAGCCATCTTGAAAAGCTTCACTTCTTGGAGGAGCGCGGTCGTGAATAGAGCTAAGGTTAGTAATGTAACTTGATTTTAGATTTTTTGTGTCCTCAAGCAACAATAAATGTGTATCGTGATATAATTATGAATCGTTTTATTGATCCCTTCTGAGGTGCGGGTCACATATACAAGCGCACTAGCATGTAAACCCTTACCTACTTACCCTCATACCGCTAGCACGCTTGGTACGCCACCAACTGGTACCTAGTGAGTTGAGTATGTTGAGTTGAGCGTTTAGATTGTCTTTATACTTTCAACGGTATATGGGTAGTCTGTTTGTGTAGTACTTGGATTCTACTTTTACGATATTGTACGAACAGCTAGTCAGATGAATGCGCTGCCTGAATTGTTTACCAATAGTGACAATCTGGGTGTCTTCAAGCCGCGAGTGAATCGATTTCTTCGAGGCAAGCGTGCTGCATCGTATACAGCATCATCATTTAACATCAGGCGAGTTGGAGGACGGTAAAACGCAAGCCGAATATAAAAAAAATATTCCAAAAAAAATAACACACACACACATCACATCATCAGCCAATTAACGTCCACTGTTGGACAGAGGCCTCCCTCATAGAGAGGGGTGTTGCTATAATCCCCACGCTTGGCAGGCGGCTTGGGGATCGCAGTACGTTCACAGAAAAAAAATAACATTACGATGCAATCCGAAATACCGTAATATTTTCTATTGCTTTGCGTTTGAATAACTGGTAAAGATTTGGTACTTCTCCAGGCGGACTCTAAAAACGAACTTTACTAAAAGCCGACAACTTTTGCATGTACATAAATCCGCCGTTTCATTATGAAACTAAAATTTAAAACAAAAAGCCATTATACTTCATCAAGGCTTTTCCAAACTTTGACCACTGATCCGAATATCAGAACGAGTTTTAGTGAAACTTCCTGTTCCGAACTAATGGAAGCATTTTATAAAAGCTGAAGCGTTATTATAAGCCATTGGAATATTAATTCAACGGGGATCAGTTTCCGGTTACCGGTTTAATTAAGCAATAAATATCTGAAGAGAGGTACGAGAGCAAACGGACGTGTATTGTAAGGTACACATTAGAAACACTCATCATCTTCCTTATCTCCCTATTATGTTCACACTGCTAGGACACAGGCCTTCTCTCAGAGAGAGAGGATGAACCGTAACACACCATGCTGGTCCAGTGCATGTTGGTAAATGTCACACGCCTTTGAACTTTTGAGGTTCTTGGACATACCGGTTTCCTCATGATGCTTTCCTTCGCCGTTGTTTATTTAGGTAGTAAATAAGTCATTGGTGCATGCCTGAGGATCGAACCGGATCCCGTCAGATTGTAAAGCACACATGCTACGCGCCCGTCGTCTCTTCTTATTGAAAAACACTCGGTTCTTCACAAAATTTATCATGACAGTTTTTGACATACCAGTACGCGAGTGACTTTCTCCAGGAGCGCTTATTCCCTGAAGAAGGAGCTCTAATGGCTCTGAAATCTGTTGGGGGCTATACCAATAAACATAACGATGAGAGTGTAAGCCATTTTGTCATAGTTTATAATTGCTTCCTTAACTTAGTACTTTATTTTTTCACCATCACGTGAGAAGGTACACAATCTTTAAAAAGTATAACATTTTTTATATATTTTTAGTATTAATACTTATTTTGTTCATTTTTTCATCTGAATAGTTTTACATAATCAATGATATCTGGACAGCTGAGCTTTTTTGCGGTTTTAGGGTTGGTCCCTCATAATATCAGATAAACAAGTGAGATGGTATGGTGGCGTAGCGGGTGCTAACGCATCAGGTCTAAGTCAGGCTTGATGTCTTTAGATGACCTTTTTTTTTGTGAATGTTGACTATCAACACAGAATAGAGAAGGGTAAAAAAAATCTCACTTCAGTGACTATCAAGCTAGTACATTGGTGTTGCTGCAAGTTTCTTTGTGTGCGTGAAAATGAATAAGTGTGCCGTACTTATAGTTATTGCGTTAAGTAGTTTAAAAGATGGTAAAAATAACACATCAGTCATAGGACTGTACATCAGAAGTGAAAACTTAAGTAGTAATTCACCTATTCTACAAGAGATGGCGCTGTTTTAAAAAAAACGGTACAACGTGACGATGACGCGAGTTCGATGATTTTAATGATAAGTGCTCGATGCGCCTAAAGAAGTTTTCACTTCAAAAATGTGTGAACATGACATTTAAACACGAACGATAATTTTACTAAGGCGTATCTCTCTTTTTTGTTTGATCTTAGATTGTCATGCTAATAGTTGTTCTGAGTGATGAGTAAAATTAGTTCTTTTCGACCACCGTTCAGAGGCCTACTATGTTCAGCAGTGGACGTCATCAGGCTGATGATGACCACCGTTCCGTGTAAACTTTTATTACGCGTAACACCAGCAGCTCGAAACGGAATACGTACTCTAGCTTTCACAAACACTAATGGATAGTGGACCTCTGTTTACATATACACAACCAACTCAAGTTAATAAAAGTCACGTGGGCTCGTGAATTTCAACAACTCTTATTGTGTCCTGGTTCTTCAACTATACATAATTTATATTATTTAAAGATGGTGGTTGATTTAACTACACAGCTGGAGCTCTGGTGTGCAGTGGTGTAATCAGCTGTAAATGTCATGATCAGAGGAAAAAACAAAATTTCGACCGACTTAAAAAAAGGCGGTTTTAATTCAAATATTTTTTTTGTGCTTATGTTACGCGATATCCTTGCCGATAGTAAAGATTTTTTAAAAAGAATATTTAAAATTAGTATCAACGAAAGAAAAACACCTAAAAGTTATTTATTAATTAAATAAAACACTTATAACACCTTTATAGATATACTAAAGCGATGATATAACAACTATAATATTTTTTTACTATTCTAATTAAATATCAAAAACATATTTAACATTTATATATGTATATTTTATTTTTATATCTTAGTTTGCACTGTTGTCTTAAAAAGAATGCCTAGTCGGTTTTTTAGTCCACTTTTATACGAAAGAGATATCTATGGTCAGAGCACAGCCTTAATTTACCTGTGACTTTTGCAATACCTTGGACTATTACACAAACACGGCCAGACTGGATCAAGTAGATTGGGTAGCTTAGATCACCTGGGTTTCGTGCAACCTTCGTAACCAACCAACCTCCCCGGGACATCGCCGGTCACACATTGTCATCACACATCACGTCGGAGTGTGGTGAACCTAATTATTGATGAATTAAGTTTGCATCGATCAAAAACGGAAAACATCAATATCGCTTCATCGGTTGTGGGGAAAACATCATGAATAAACCGATATGTCCACAAACTGAAAAAAATAATAATATGACATTGACCAACATGCACTGTGCCAGTATGGTAGATTAGAGCCCACTCTTTCTTTCCCTCTCTAAAATAATGCCTATGTGCCAGCCAATGTCCCGGCAGTGGAAACATGAAACGCGCGGGAACTATGCAGATATTTATTGAAACATTTTGTTTTTTTTTACATTCCATTCAGCTTGTTCACTTCTCTGTCACCTATAGCGTAAAAACATGGACGTCCACTGTATAAATTAAACGGATGCCAAATTTCATCCATACTAATCTCTTGATATATTCAACATTTTAGCGACTACGTATTAACAACGAACTTTGAGAGATCTGGCATGCCAAAAATGTCTTACACCGTTATGACGAATTTCCTGAATAATATTTTTTAAAGGCCCTTTAATATATGGAATTAATATACAACCTGATATTAAAAATATTTTATGTAGTATTAAGTTAACTTTCACATTACATTATCAGCCAGTAAACGTCCATTGCTGAACAAAGGCCTCTTAGGAAGGAGTGTTGCCATAATCCCCACGCTTGGGAAGCATCTTGGGGATCGAGGTACGTTCACCGTATACTAATAGAACTCTGCTGCCTGTCTTCCGGTGGTTCTGGTCGCAGTTTTAGGACATACTCACCTGGGTCCGACAAACTTTCGCATTTATAATATTAATGTCAGTGAGATGTAATATAATAGAGACGTTATAGGCGAACAACACTGGTTTAAAAACTAGCTAAAAGTGGCAACCGGTTTGTGACCGAACCGCCGTCGTGGTGATCGGCTGAATTCGACTTTGTTCAGCTTTGGTCGTCGATTATGCTGCGATCTCTATTATTCTCTCACACAAGACAATCTACACATCTCGCTCATACACTTCGTTGTGACAACAGCCGCCTAAGATAAAACAATTTATATTATTTTTGTGTTTTAATAAAAAAAACAGTAATAACGCGTGAAATGAAAAAATTTTCTTGTCTCTCACAGGAAGGCATTTTATTAAAATTATTTTTGCTAAAACACTTAATTAGCGGCGATTTGTTGGCAGACACTCGGAGTGCGTGACTGAGAGACGGCTGTAATGAGCATGATACAGTGCCTTGCATTTGTCTAGTCAATATGGTGGCGGGCACAGCCTATCTACAGGTAAAAATATC
Source organism: Agriopis leucophaearia (assembly GCA_949125355.1). NCBI lineage: Eukaryota > Metazoa > Arthropoda > Insecta > Lepidoptera > Geometridae > Agriopis > Agriopis leucophaearia. Next base: position 5,166,584 of record OX421261.1, on the reverse strand, counting down.
TTAGTTTAATGTAATATTATCAGTATAAAGTTGCACAAAAATACCACAATGTTTCTAGGCGCCTGTTGTTGCTTCATCGGTTAAACACGGTCGGTGAACACGTCCGCAAACGCCTGTTCTTTCACACGGTGCCAGCGCAAGTTAGCCGCTGAACAAACATGTTTATTTTAGTGTAGGAACATTCGCAATGAAAAGTGTCGGCAGCAGAAACGGATTAAATAAACAGACAGCTGAAATTGGGTGGAATAGTATTGAGTTTTGTTCTGATCTGCAATTTTGATTCGGTTTATTACTGAACTAGTGCTTTTGCCCGCGACTTCGTACGTGTAGATTTTCATGTAAACTTTCAACCTTTTTTTCCTCCCTTTATCCGGCCCTTGCGCAAAATAACATAGCCTATACAACAATCTGGTCATAGCTTAGCATATTCGTGAAAATCACGTTTAAATCCGTCCAGTGGCTTAGAAAATGTACGTGGACAAACAAACAGACATAAATTCTAAAACCTGTCTCAACGAGTTCAGCTGCTTATGTTAAGACTTCCTGTATTTTTTTTTTGATATCTAGCTATAGCAGTTTTTTTATCTCTATATTTTTATTATATTTATGTGTAGATATATCAGATTAATCCTGTTACGCGACTACGGCATAAGAAGGGTTATTATATAGTGTGACCGTCTATGTAGGTATCTACGTTCATGTGTTCCCTGTAATCTCCTGAAATATTTATCGAATTAAACCAATTTTAAACATTAAAAATTAAACATATTGATCAATGAGGTATCTATCGACGTCTTTTTTTTTAATCTTAAATATTTTTTTAGGGCTTTTAGACAACATGTCTATGTCAGCCCCATCGTATCGTGACAAACATCTTTTATAATATAAAAATGAATCGCAAAATGTGTTGGTAAGCGCATAACTCAACAACGCCTGGACCAATTTGGCCAAATCTTTTTTTTAAATGTTCGTTGAAGTTCAACGATGGTTTTTACGGCGAGAAACGGCTGGACCGATTTTGATGAAATTTTGTGTTCCTGAAGCGGGTTATAGTAGCGAGGCCGAAGGCCGAGCTTACACCCGTGCGAAGCCGGGGCGCGTCGCTAGTAAATTAATAATAATAATTCTATAGATCTGTTATTCCATCCACAAGTTGTTCACCTCAATAGCCCAGATTTTTTCAATCCTGTACTGTACAATAGTTTCATATTCTTTTTTATACATATTCCAAATTTGTATTTTCTATATTCAACAGGGCCTCTTGGTGTTGGCTTCGGCTCCACCAATGCCTACCAAATGTCCGGGCTAGACCCGAGAATTTAATTGAATAAAGTGTCATAATAATAATAAATATCTGGGACATTATTGCACACATGGTCATCTGACCCCAAACAAAGCAAAGCTTGTAATATGGCTGCCAGAGACTGATATACATACATATATATTTTTAAATATTTTTTTAATTTCCTAAATAAATAAATATACTTCTTTACACAATCACAAACTTACCTAAACCTCAAACCTACCTAGTCGGTTAATAATTCTCCCTCGTGTCGCTATATTACGTTACGTTAAACCCAATATGGCTGATTTTAAGATCTAGTTTCACAAGTAGATTTTTTTGTGTAAATATATCGTGTTAAGTATAAAAAGGGCTTAATAAGATCATTTCAAAAATATATAATTTCCTAGGTAAATTAACTAGTGTGAAGTCTATGCATGTATGTGTGTGTGAATTTTCATGCTTTGTGACTTCATTGCTTCAAAACCACTAATCAGGATGTTATTGATGCGTCTGAACACCCCGGGGCTGTATGATAATACCTATATAATGTCACACCAAAACCAATATGGCGAATTTTATGACCTAATTTCGCACGACGAAAAATTTTATACTTGTTTGGGACATTTTTCTTTTTATCCGTTTGCGCAAAAACGAGAGTTATTTTTTCGAGTGTATGTACGTATGAGGTTTTTCCAGCACGCCTTATAGCCTAAACGGCTTGATAGATTTCGATTTGTGAAGTGTTATTGGAACTGGGAGGTCAAAGACGGAACTTTTGGGGTTTATTAGTAACTATTGAATAGTTTTACTATCCGCTTCCTGGTCCATCATCAAATCAGTTCGATGGTACCAAATGATTATATTGTCATCCAAGTTACATTTACAATTGCAAAGTTTCAATTCGAAACAACGATTAGAAGTAGGTTAATATCGACTTACAAGATTTGTTTACATTCTTAGTTAGTTAATTAGTTAATTGTAAGTGTTACAATTAGGGCAAGTGCCTTTATTAACAAAAAACAATTAAACAAAATACAAGCTAACACTAACACTACATAAACAGTTAGACTTCCCATAGACCGCTGAAGATCTAATGACGATCTTAATGCTACCCACTATAGCCCACTTTCAGTTGGCAGCGTACCCAGCATGCTGGCGGTATTACATATTTGAGCCGTTTAGGGTCGAGACATTGGGCTCTTCGGGACCGGGAGCTCACCTCATTTTCAAAAATCTTTCAGGATGCCTGATTAACGCGACGCGTGACCGAAATGCTGGCGTGTATCTGGCTCAACGCATAAGCAATGCCATTCAACGTTGCAAGTTAAGCTAAGAAAAAACCAAGTGTAAAAAACATGTAAAAAAATCCCCACTCGTAGTATTGTTTGCTACAAATGCTACGATGATAATGCCCGCGTTGATGCTATGTATGCTACGATGCCTGCTACGATGTCTGCTACGATGCCTGCTACGCTAGTTTGACCTGATAACAAAGTGGTTTAGTACGTAGTTGGCATAGTTTGATGCACAATATAATATACAAGCAAGTCCATAAAGTGAATGCCTCGGTTCACTTCACTAAACTACGTATGTTAAGGGCCTCTTTTCCCACTTTTAGCTATTTTTGTCATTCTAGTTTTAGTTTATCTACTTCTATGGTTAATAAACATAGTTTTGTATCAAAATTAAATGTTTTATTACGGAAACCGTAAAAACCTAAAGACGAATAAATAAAATAAACAATAAGAGCCCAGACAGCTTACAAATTTATCTGAGTTTCTTCTCAGCCTCAAGTGCGATTTCAGTAAGTAAACATTGAGTTTGTAATAATGAAAAGTCTTTTTTTTTTCAGTCATTTATTGTAACACTAGCTGTCCGTCCTCATGATACATACTATTACCTCGCAAAATTTTATGGAGATCGGTTAAGCCGTTGAGCCGTGATTATGTAGCAAACAGATAGAGTTACTTTCGCATTTATAATATTAGTATGAATTATGAAATTTACATACAAATAGGTACATTTTAGGAAGCATTAAACATGCTACCTATCTAGATAATATTACCCTATATGCTACATGCGCTATAACCTGGCTGTCACCCGTGATTTGTATGCAAAGACAATTATTAATTTTCAAACTTGTTGACCCGTTTAACTCGTCTCTGTCTAAAATATTTGCCTTAACGATTCCTACATCCTCCATAAGGAATCTATCTGCCAAACTTCAACTTTATAATTCAAGTTGGTTTCGTGTCAAGTTGTGATAGTCGGTAAACGAGCAGGTGTTATTTAATTTTTTTCTTCTACTTAATAAAAAACATAAACTAATGAATTCAATGACAAACTAAGCACATATTAAACTCCACGATCCAGAAGCATGAAATTTTGCACATATATATATATATATATATATTCCTTATGTAACGAAAGTGAGCACTAAGAAACGATTTGGGAATAAGTGAGACAGTTTGTATGGAAATTCGTAATTTTAAAAGTTATGAGTACTTTGACTTATTTTTATAAGTATAAATTAGTTGTATGATGATTTTCGTAAAACTCATCCCCTTTGGGAGTTAAAAGGGGTGAAAGTTTGTGTGTAATGTCATACATTTTTGAAGTTAAACACTTGGATATTTGGTTTAAGGTTTCTGTATCTAAATAAAAGTCAGCTGTATAACCGTTTTTTAGTAATTATTCTCCTAAAGAAGTAAATCAAAGTAAGTACAAGTAAGTTTTTCTATCGGACTGCCAGAGTGGGCACGAAAAATCGAAACCGCTATATGGTTGATATTCCAAAGACCCGTACGAAGCACTTTGATTTCACTTTTATTGTGCGAACTGCTAGTCTGTGGAATGCGCTGCCGGAATGGGTTTTCTCCGATAGTTACAATCTGGGTGTCTTCAAATCTCGAGTGAATCGGTTTCTTCTAGGCAAGCGTGCTTCATCGTAGACCGCATTATCGCTTAACATCAGACGAGTTGGCGGTCAAACGCAAGCCTATTACGGAATAAAAATAAAATAGATGATGTAAGTTTGTTTGTTGCTGTTGCTGTTTTAATAAAAGTTGGCTCCTGAGAAGTTGCCGATAGGAAGTCTTATCGGACACACGGATAGTAACTGTATAAAATACATATTTTTACAGATACCGTTTATAACTTCAGACATTTTAAAAGTGCTTATAAGTTTAAAGTGAGATAGGAACATTTATTAAACCGAGTGGCCTATTGTTCGCTCTAAGTACGACGCTTTTTCCCAGGCTTCTCTTTTCAAAGTTTCTACTGGAAACATTGCGGTATTCTTTTATGATTGAGTTCAAAAGATTATGGTTTGCAATTTGACACAACGTTGTTTGACACTTATTTCTTAAAGAGGATTTGGTGTAGCACGTCTTGTGCATTTGCCAGTGTCAAGTTTTTTTAGGTTTTATTCACAGAGTATATCTGTTGTTTTATTAGATATTGACAAATAAGTCAAAGTCACATTCGAAGTCAACGTAAGTCAATGTCAATCCTAAGACAAACCCCTCAGAAAAAGCACGAAAACATGGAAATAGCTGTGGGAAATAGCAATAATTTAGCAAAAACGAATTAAACAAGTTACATCCTTTACTCATTTGCTAAAATTGTTCTTACTAGAACGAAACAGGTATATTTTTGATAGGACGGTAAATTGCAAGGTTGTAGGGTTATATGTATGGACTGACACTAGGGATCTGTAAAAAGCTCAAGGCTACATACTATTCGACAGACGGCCTTGTACGCTTTGTAAATCACATGATGGATTCTATGCTTATTATTATTCTGAGGTCGTGCCCTAATATAACTACGACTAATATAGTAGTGGAGCTGTATACTAGGAGGCTTCCATGGAGTTTTGGGAACAACACAAAGAGACAGGTTCTTCTCCTAGGCCTACAGGGTTACTAATAATCGTTAATCTGAAAGTACCTATATCCTTTTAAATTAAATTAAAAAAATCGAATCTATACTTTATACTAATATTATAAATGCGAAAGTAACTCTGTCTGTTTGCTACATAAACACGGCTAAACGGCTAACCGATCTGGATAAAGATACGCGTGGTGATAGTATTTATCATCAGGACGGACATAGGCAATTTTTTCTGAAGAAATCGCGGACGAAACCGCGGGTACAGCTAGTAAGGTTATAAATGACGGTGTTCTGAGGTAATAAAAAAATACAGTTGAGAACCCCTTTTTTCATTTTTCCACGTCGATTAAAAATACACTTCGAATTGATAATATTCCGACCGGAGCGCAGCCTGTTTGTTCCTAGGTTTCTAACGAAATGAACATCTGATTTTACCATTCAAATTATTCCAAAAAATATTCAAAAATTCGGAACAGAGGTTGAACTTTTTACATTCCCCGAGTTCTTAAGAAGTTGAACTGAACTCGTCTTTATTGAGCTTTCATCCCTCGTCTTCTTTAACAGCGAGAGCAAAAATTATTATCTTTTCAATCGATTTTGCCACGAGAAAGTTTTCAACTCTACTGGGTGTTTTTAATATTATGCGATAACTTCAAATCATTGCCAGCTGCCTTACCTATATTGTATTCATACGTCCAGCAGTGCAAGGCCGTAGGCAAGGAAGAGGTTGGAGGTTCAACCCCCAACCGAGCCTAATGTCTTAACAAACCCACCGTTTTAAACGTAGGTACTACTTACTAAAATATTGCACCCTTTTTTCTATCAAATGTTGGCACCAACTTTGATTTGTTTAGTTAAGGATTTAATTGTTTAGGAAGTAAGGAAGCTATTATAAGCATTTTAATATATTGCTAGACAGAGAGTGCACTATACTTACGAATGACATCACTTAGCTTGCTTGAAAGGGACAGAGTACCCATTCCTAATCCGAAAAAAAACTTTAAAAGCTTTTATTTTAGAACTTTATAAGCCAATTTAAATAGTTTTTTTCTGTAAGTGTATATTAATTACACTAGCCGCCTGTCCCGGCATCGCATGGGTGGAGTTGATTACCAAAATTTATGTTTCTTTTATCGATATATCAATAACGATGAACTATAGCTGAAAACGGTAGTAGACCTTAAATGTAGATCGTAAAAAAATTAACAATAAAGTATTGCATAAAACTTTTTGTTTTTCAACTGAGAACCGAGTTACTGTAAAAACTATATTTGAAGTTAAGCTTGTCTAGGTCTCACGTAATTTCCAAAATTTAGCCCTCTCAGTCACATGCATTTCTAAATGTATATAATGACTAGTCTAAATGAGTTCTTACATTTTTTCATCGCTTATTTTATTTATGTATATGATACCATACACAAAATTGAGATTTTTAACCGACTTCCAAAGAGGAGGTTCTCAATTCGACTGTATTTTTTTTAAATGTTTTTTACCTCAGTACTTTCGACTGGGTGAACCGATTTTGATGATTATTTTTTTCATTTGAAAGCTGGTGCTACCCGTGTGGTCCCATTTCAACTTGGTCTAGTTCTGAAATTTTTATGAAGTCGGTTTTTTATATTGAGAAATATTTTATTACGTATAAGCATCGACAAAAGATAGATCATCCTTGGTATAAGGCTTGCCCCTGATGTATTTGGACGATGCGATCCACGATGGAGTACGCTTGCCTACAAGAAACCTATTCACTCGTGATTAGAAGACACCCAGATTGTAACTATCGGGGAACATCCATTCGGGCAGCGCATTCCACAGAATAAAGTTCGCATAATAAAAATGCAATCAAAGCGCTTTGCGCGGGTTTTTGGAATATCAATCATAAAGCGGTGCCGATCATGTCTTTAATAGTTCGTTTTAAACATTTTTTTTACCCAGGCATTTGATGTTCTCAACATATCACTAGTGAGTCTTACTGAATTGATATACAACTAGCTGACCCGACAGACGTTGTTATATCTTACATAGTCTTTATGTTTTCATAATTTCTCTTTCTTTAAGAACCTTCTACAAATTATTAGAAAACTAAAAAAAAGACGGAACGTGTGGAGGTTAAAGGGGGAGGCCTATGTTCAGCAGTGAACGTCTTCTGGCTGATGATGATGATGAAAAAAAAAGATGAATGAAACCGGAAAGTCTTCTCATGTTATGGCGTGACCAAGGTAAAAAGGGATTCATTTTTATATTTATAGATTACTATCGACCCGCCCCGGCTTCACACGAGTGTAAGCGCGGCCTTCGGCCTCGCTATTATGACACGCTCCAAGTACACAAAATTTCATCCAATTTGGTCCAGCCGTTTTTAATAGTTATTCTGCTATTGCGGACGGAGACAAATACAAAAAATCAAAAGCCATGAAAATCGGTCCAGCCGTTCTCGCATTATAAGTGTTGGAACAAACCCGACTTTATAGATTTAAAAATACGATATTTAAATAATTTCCCAATGCCTTTCCCAATGATTATAACTGGCTGATGAGTACGCGTTAAGCATTTCAGACATGCCATTAAAATTTTACCTTTACTTATCACGTTTGCGTAGGTACACCGAAAACAAAAACCCCTAGTCAGGTCACATTAACGTTCTCTCCAAAAAACAAAATAAACGTTTACGTTATGACGATTTCATTTGTTTCCCGTGCTTTTGTTTCGGAATCCCTTTGGCGCAACGTTACGCGGCGGAATACCGTGGTCTGGAAAAAATAAAGTAAAAATACGACATAGGTATTAAATACGAATGAAAATAAGGAAATGCGCTTTGAAATTTTAGGTTGGGTTAAAAAATAAAACCATTTGAATACGTTTGAGGTAGTTTTTCTCTTTTATGAGTTTCTTTTATGAGTTGTTTTACGTTAAGTGATGTTGTGGTTGAAAATGGTAAACACGTCTAGCCTATAATTGGGAACTGGCTCTCGAGTGAAGCCACCAGAACACGCTGATAATTGCTTGGCTACAGACTTTTAAATTTAGAGTGGTAGCAAGTCAGCATTAGAAAGTAAAACCACCATGCTATGGTTTCTCAGAAAAAAAATTAAGCATTATACCTACGGCTTCCCCATTAGCATTTACTCTTCCCCTTGTCCGTCCATTTGATTACATTTTGAGCATCTCGTTTGCAGATGTGCGCCGCTCAATATTGAAATGTGCGTTTGTAGAAATAGTAAGAATATGTCAGTGTGTGCAATACGTGTTTACCTAGCCCCCTTCACTTTTTTACAGAATTTTTGTTCGGTACCAGCTCGAGTTCATTTTCTACATCGGCTTCATTGTTGAGATTTATATCCACACCCTTCGGTTTAGAGTTTACCACCACTTAGATTTTAGCGCTACGAATTAATTTTCCCACAAGATAATGTCAGAAGTGTTCAAACGACCTAAAGCATATACTAAGGCCGGTTTCTCAGCCTCCAAGAGAAACAAAACTGTGAACAAAGTAGGAGGAACCCAAATATTACAAAATCGTACCCTAGCGACAAAATTATACGTTATTCACGATAAGCGTCACAGTACGCTCGTAAACCAAAACTTGTTTATCAAACTGTACGCCGCGCTGGAAAGGTGCGTTTCCACAGAATCGGACGAGCGGAGAAGTGACGTGCCAAAATGGATCTCATATTGGTTGAAATCCACATCTCGTGTCTGCTCCGCTTCAATGGTAACAGTCAGACTGGATATGAGAATAATTGTATAAAATTTAATAGCAAACGGATGCGATGGAGAGAAGTGGAGTATAGTGGTGCGAAGCGAAGTGAAACGGTGCCGAGCGGAGCAGGTGCGAAGTGTAAGGAGTAAACGATCAGGATATAGCGGAGTGGGGTGAGCCATCGCATCAGAAAGCCGGCAGTGTTTTCTGCCAGAAACCAATACAGGGTTACGCGGAAAGAGTGAACTCCTTCGTCTCCGCTACTCAGCTCCGCTCGTCTCCACTACACAGCTCCGCTCGTCTCTACTTCACAGATTCGCTCGTCTCCACTTCACAGATTCGCTCGTCTCCACTCGTCTCCATTTCACAGATTCGCTCGACTCCACTTCACATGCAGATTCGCTCGTCTCCGCTTCATAGATTCGCTCGTCTCTGGTACGCAGCTCCACTCGTCTCTACTACACAGTTCCACTCGTGTCCACTTCACAGATTCGCTCGTCTCCACTTTACACATTCGCTCGTACCCACTACGCATCACCGCTCGTCTCCACTACGCATCACCGCTCGTCTCCACTACACAGATTCACTCGCCTCCGCTTCAATGGAAACACCCACTTTTTCACAGTTCCGCTCCGTTTGACTCCACCTCAGTGGAAACGCACTAAACTTTAATCGGGTAGGTATAAGATGATGGCCGTAAACCTCCGGACGTTAGATCTCGTATATTTACCAGCGTACAAGTTTAATATGAAGGACGGACATCTGGGCTGTGATTTTTACTGGATGTTTCGAAAACTCTGAGAACTTTAAGCAGTTATATTTTTTCGTTTTAGGCTTTCGTTTTACCGTGATCTTTCTTATGGAAAACGACGATGCAGTCAAAAGTGAGTGTTTGCCTTACTAGGTTATTACAATAACCTATTGACCTTAGACTTGAAGTCTCAAACCGAACAGAAAGATGGTAATTCTGTAGAAACAGAAGAAGACAATAGACGTTGCATTGTTTTGCAGTTATGATCAAGAGCCGTACTCGTATTACAAAAATATACAATTTGAAATGAAAAAATTAAAACGGGTACAAAAAAAGCAAACCATAACATTAAAATTGTTTATTTTATTTACAGTATTTCAAAGAAATCTCACCTCAAACTTTCCCATCTAGAGTTATACGAAAAACTACTTTTTGTAAATTAGATGTTGGAGGCATGCCTTTTAAGTTCTGTCGTTTCCATATTTCCCGGCAATTTTAAATTTGGAACTGTTCTATATTCGAATGTGTTTAAATTTTGAATCTCAAAACAGTTAAAAGTATTAGAATTAATGCTATTGTTTAGTTACAGCGTCGATTGGAATCTGTCTGGTTACGTACGAAAATGAATCTTTCTAAGGAAAATGTTCGTGCAATAATTTCCTACAACTTTAGAAGAGGCCTGACACGGCTTCAGTGTTTTGAAAAGCTAACATCTGTGTTCAGTGATGAAACCCCATGTCTGCTGACTGTCGAACGCTGGTATTTAGAATTCCAGCGTGGACATAATAGTGTTAGTGACAAATCTCGCGAAGGACGCCCAAAATTCGCCTTCACTGAAGATAACATCATTGCTATGAGACAACTAATTCTCAAAGATCGTCATGTGACGTATCGAGAGATAGAGGCTCTATTAGGCATCTCGGGGACAACCATTCAGAAGATCTTGCATGAAGCGCTTGGTGTGAGAGAGGTAGTTTGCCGTTGGATACCGCATCTGCTTTCCGACGATCACAAGGCGGCCCGCGTCAGATGGTGTAAGAAAACTCTGCAAAGGTTCAACCGAGGAGAGTCAAATCACGTCTGTGACATCATCAGTGGTGACAAATCTTAGATCTATGCCTACGATCCTGATTCCAAACAACAATCTGCAATCTGGATCTTTCAAGACGAGCCAAAGCCGAGTAAAGTTGTTCGTTCTTGAAGCACTTCAAAGAAGTTGGTGGCCACGTTCGTTGGAAAAACCGGCCATGTTGCGACCATTGCACTTGAAGATCGTAGAACGGTTAACGCAGAGTAGTATACCATAGTTTGTTTACCACAAGTCATCGCCAAACTTCGAAAATCTAACTCAAAGCGACGCATCATCCTGCACCACGACAAAACAAGCTCACACAGCGCTCGTCAAACGATTGAGTATTTGAAGCAGGAAAAAGTAGAAATTCTTGACCATCTTCCATACAGTCCTGACTTAAGCCCTAACGATTTCTTTACATTTCCTAAAATTAAGAAAAGTCTTCGTGGTCAAAAGTTCCAGTCCGGTGAAGAAGCAGTCGACGCTTTCAAGTCAGCCATTTTGAACACCCCCACTTTAGAGTGGAATAAATGTTATAATAACTGGTTTGAGCGAATGGAAAACTGTATTAAGCTACGTGGTGAATACTTTGAAAAACAATAAAAAGTACTATAAGGTTCTAGTTGTGTTTTTTCTTCAAACGACAAAACTTAAAAAGCATACCTCGTATAAGATGTTGAGATTTCCACTTTTGAAAAAAAAGTAGTTTTCCCAAAAATTTCGCTTTTCAACTTAAGACAAATTTAACTTTTTTATAGAAGTAGTAATAGTTAATATTGTATGACGTACTTGCAACGTCCAACCAAGTTCATCCACATATCATAGATCGCATGGAATCGGTGGATTGCCGCACACTTGCAATGTGTGGAATGAGCTCCTCTGGCAGCTTTTCGTATAACATGTGGTTCTTCAAAAGGGCTGTTAAAATTTAAGGGTTGGCAACATATCTGTGATGCCCCTGATTTTCATATCCCCCCAGGTATCCAAAGGTGACGGTGATCGTTTACCATCAGGCTGTCAGCTTGGTTGCCACATGGCATAAAAAAGCTTTTATTTAGTTTCACCTGTCCCTGGGTCTGTTTGTAATCAAATCTTGCAAGTAAAATTTGACCCACTTCCCGGTATTCAATTTAAGCTAAAATTTGGCATATTTGTCAAGTTCCGATGATAACACAATATTATGATGGTGACAGCGAGCTGAGTTGATGATGGTGATGGTGGAAAATGGCACTTCTCGTTGGATAATAGTAGACTGGCTGTGTTTGGGTTAATTTTGACCAGCACACCGTTGCGAACACTAATTTCATAAACACTTGGTTTGAAAGATATATTTTTCAATAAAAACTTAATTCATTTCATTTCATTATTACACATTCCATAATTGTATTTTTATATTCAACATGGTTTCTGGGTGTTGGCTTCGGCCCCACCAATGCCTATTAAATGTCCCGGCCAGACCCGTGGGAGGTATGAAATAAAGGGTTATAAATATTAATAATAGTTTCGAAATTCCTTTTTATACATATTCCATAATTGTATTTTTTATATTCAACAGGGCCTCTTGGTGTTGGCTTCGGCTCCACCAATGCCTACCATGTGTCCGGGATAGACCCGAGAATGTAATTAAATTAAGTTATATACGATATATTCAATGTAAGTTCATTCGTAGTAGATATTAAAAAGCTAAATGAAAACCATACCTTAATTCGGATTCCTAGATTTTCGCACGTAAGATTGTAGCTGTTAGTTGGTGAAAAGAAATGAAGATCCGTTTAAAAAAACTTTCTTTTTCTACAAAATCCTGGTATTTTTTATACTTTCGAATCACTTTTTAAATTAACAACAAAATAATATAGTACCCGTTTTTGATCTTACTTACAGTTTCGGTAATTAGGCCATAAACACATGAAAAGTTTACATGATATAACAACACATTTTAGTAAGAATGCTTCGAAACCGGCTTCTCGTTTCTCATATTACTTTATTGAGCAATCAAGTGTGTACTCACGTCTTGAAGAGAGAGCTTCTTAAATCTTTATAAAGCTGAGTGCTCATATGATAACCGTAACTTTAACCGCTACACAATAAAGAGGTTCTAGTTTTCTATGTAACCATTAACGAGGTTTTGACTACTTTGATTTGCGGCTAAAACCAACAGTCGTTTTGTCCCTATGGCGGCAAAAAAGCTGCTATTAGATGCGTGTTACTTGCCACTTCAATGCGTCAATATTTATAAAATCAATATTTATATCAGTGTTGCCTGCTTTGCTTTTACCACATTTTGCGTCGTTCTAACGTAATTTTGGTATATATCAATTTGATCACCTGGGTAATCATAGGCAACTCTTTAGAGTCCTTTGATCACCTTCAAATATATGGCCTTACTTAAAAACGTTACTCAAGTTAATAGGACACAGTTAACAGGTAGGATAGTCGAAATATTCAGAGAAATCCTGCATGTAGACCTGGAAGGTTATATCGAAGAAACTTTCAGAATTGGCAGAAACATAAGAAACGGAAAACGTCCACTTGTTATAGAATTGATAAGTAAGCGTATGACGAAATATTTGTTGGAAAATAGCTCCTACTTTCAAGGAACCACACTAAACATAACAGGGTTTTTAGATGAGCAAGCAAGAAAGGAGAGAAGAAGTATGCGCGAGAAAATGATAACCGCTCGTAAGCTAGGATTATACGCAGTGATACGAGATAACCAACTATTTATTGAAGGAAGAAAAAAATCCATAACAGATAATACAAGCAAACATATTTTAGAAAGTAATCCAGTCACCCAAACTAGTACCCAACAAAATCATGGCAATGACATCGAAATTGAGAGAAACTCCTTTCGAAACAACAGTTCCTTTCGAAAATATAGACCAAGAAGAGTTTAGGATACTTTTTAAAAATTTTCAAAGCCTGAGTAATAAGAAGCACCTATTTGAAGCATTTACGACCCAAAGTCCAACCTATAACGCCATCTGCACATCGGAGACTTGGATGAAAAAAGAACAATTAGATCTGGTACAAATCCAGGGCTACAAGACGGCTGCATCTTTTTGCAGAAAAACCCGGAACGGCGGCGGAGTATGTATTACATTACAAGATCATTTAAACTATGTTGAAAAAACTGATATCACTGCTATGTCTATTGAATATGTCCTAGAAATTTGCGCAGTTGAGTTAAAAAATGTAAATACATTAATAGTTGTTATATACTGGAATAGGAGGGAGGAAGAAGTATTCTATAAACAATTAAAATTAATTCTAAAGTATCTAAATAAGAAATATAAAAAATACAGAATCGTCATCGGAGGCGATTTTAATACAAATATATTAAAAAATTGTCCAAAAACTAAAGAATTACTAGAAATAATGTCAAACCAGAAATTTACACAACGTATAAAGAAATGTACTCGTACAACAGATACATCATCGACGTGTATAGATTTGATCTTTACAAATTTTTGTGATATGAACCTATGCGCGACGGTAGAGGATTTGGGGTTTTCCGATCATTTAGCAACAAGCATAAGTATTACACTACCTAAACAAATAAAACAAACTACTTGGTATATACAAAAGAGGCTATTTAGTAACAATAATATCGATAATTTTAAAGCAAAACTTAGCGAGGTTAACTGGAACGAAACATTAAATAGTAATAAAAACGTTAATGAAAACTATCAGATATTTACAGAAACTTTGTCTAGAATAATGGACGAGTGTATACCTAAACGTCGAATAAAATTAAAACAAAATAATAAGAAACATTGGCTAACCGTAGGACTCAAAAAATCATGCAAACATAAAAGACTATTAAGAATACTTACAATAAGATCGAAGATACCTATTTTAACAAAATACTATAAAATATACGAAAAAGTATTAAAGAAAGCCGTAAATACGGCCAAAAAAACTACAATACATAAAAATGCTACAAATATCTACAAATAAATCAAAAACAATGTGGAAAATAATTAACGAACGAACAAATAAAAACCCTAAAAAAGATAAGCAAAACATAAAATTGCAAGAGAATAACAAAGTCATTACGGATCCAAAACAAATCGCGAATACTTTCAATAATTTTTTCTCGTCGATAGGAGAAGTTAGCTTAGGCATGGGATCCTCCCCCTCTGCCTCGCAGAACAAACCACGTGGTCTCCCAGTTGCCCAGCCTACAACAAACACTGTTCTTGTCTCCAGTAACTCCGCGCGAAACATACAAGCTCATAAAAAACCTTAAAAACAAAACCAGCCACGGTATTGACGAACTACCGCCTAGCCTGCTCAGACAATGTGCCGTCGAACTAACTTTACCATTTTATCTCCTAATAAATCAATCTTTTAATGAAGGTATTTTCCCGGATCAACTTAAAATAGCCATAATTAAACCTATTCATAAGAAATAATCAAAAACCGACACCAATAATTATCGTCCAATAGCTTTGTTGCCTTCAGCGTCTAAAATATTTGAAAAAGCTATGAGTGATCGCGTTTATTCATTTTGCGAAAAGTATAATATCTTTAATGACTGCTCAAATGGATTTCGTAAAAACAGGTCAACAACCCTGGCAGTCTATAAATACATGCAGGAAGTGCTTAATATAATAGATGCAAAAAATTACGCGGTAGGTATTTTACTCGATATGGCTAAGGCATATGACAAAGTTCAGTTTGGAATCCTTCTAGATAAACTATATGGTGTAGGTATCCGCGGAAAGGCTCACGACTGGTTTAAATCATATCTAAAAAATCGAGAACAGCTAGTTGAAATCATTCATTACAATTATATAAATAAAACTATACAGAATATCCGCTCAGATACTGTTACTACAAACGCCTCAATCCCCCAAGGAAGTGTCCTTGGATGTCTTCTTTTTTTGATTTACATAAACGATCTCCCTAAAATCATGACAGAACCGTGTGTTTGCTTCGCGGATGACATTTCGCTACTTACTTCAACAAAAAACAGTTTAAATGTAAACTCAAAACTCACTGCATTGCTCGAAGAAACAACTAACTGGATGCATCATCACAATCTTGAACTTAATTTGTCTAAAACTAAAATTATTTGTTTCCACCCGTATCAGAAACCACCACTTAATTTTAACTTCACATTCCATGGCACTAAATTAGAAATTGTAAACGAATTCACACTACTAGGTATTGTAATAGACACACATGTAAACTGGCAATCACACGTTAAGAAAACACAATCTAAACTTTCAACACTTACGTACGCACTCCGCGAAATAAAGAAGACAACTGATTTAAAAACTACAAAAATAACTTATTATGCTAATGCACACTCACGGCTTAGTTATGGGATTATCTTATGGGGTAATAGCAGCGCTGCGCAGGATCTTTTCAAAGTTCAAAAAAAACTTATTCGAATTATAGCAAATATTGATTAAATGGATAGCTGTAAACCATATTTTATAAAGTATAAAATCCTAACTTTGACATGCATCTATATTTTAGAAATTTGTAATTTTGTACGAAACAATAAGCACTTATTTATATCAAAAAGGGTTTTACCTACGGATTTAGACAACACACTTCAACACGCAAACCAGTTAGAACTACCAAAGTCTCGTCTAAAGATGCACTCGTCTGGTACTTTGGTTATGGCTGTAAATATTTACAACAAGCTATCCGGTGACATAAAAAATATAGAAAATAATGTTAGCTTTGTACGCAATCTAAAGCAGTTTCTAAACGGGAAAGCTTACTATTCAATAGCTGAATATTTAAATGAAAATATCAATTAAAAAGTTTTATGTATCCGTCCTCCTCACTCCTACTGTGCTGTGCCCGACAGGGTCCATATGAACCATGTACTAATTTCAATGTTTTATTTACCACATTTGTACTATTATGGAAGCAATAAATAATCTGAATCTGAATCTAATCTAAACTTAAAATTCCTATGTTTCGTTTTCGTCAGCTACAAGTTGAGAGAGCAATTTTAAGCATAGATCAACTTAAATAACGTTATTAAGTAAGGCACATAATCACCTAGGTGACCATAGGTAACTCCATATATTTTTTTTATATCGGTATATATTGATCACTCGTGAATATAATTGTTGTGTAATACGTAGTTATATTTTTTCAACGAACGTCTACGGATATCTACTCGCTATACTGTGTTCTTGTCTGGAACGGTTATAAAGTTACAGCTCTAAAATGAGTACCCGGCTTGATATACCTATTTAGAGCAAGCTTCGTGGAGGCTCATGTGGATATAAAATGAAGTGACATCGCAATTTCATCCTCTTCTTCACAAATAGCCTATACAACCCTAGTTCAGGCTGGCTCAAAGCCTTTGGCATGACGTAACGACTAGCCTTAGGACAAATTCATTCTCATTTCTACACAAACAATAAACGTTCTATACAAAAAGTCTGTTACATTTGAAACGTTTTATTCAAAACGTTTGTTCGTTTTTTTGAAAGGTTTTAGTTATTTTTATTAGTTTCACTTTGAACTATGTATACAAAAGTTGGAAACAATTGTAACGTATTTCCAATAGTCCTATCTATAACTGCAAGTATAATTGAATCAGGTGTTACTGGGACATTATTGCACACATGGTCATCTGACCCCAAACTAAGCAAAGCTTGTAATATGGCTGCCAGAGACTGATATACATACATATATATTTGCGGTTACTTTGCGGAAGTTTATCTTGAAAACTTCTTTGTATTTCCGCTTTAACATCGCATTAAGTACATACAATGAGGAATTAATTAGGGAACAGTTATTTTTGTTTTACTCTACAGAAATTTGCTAACGATGATAATTTTACCTAAAAATTATTAGATCTTAAAATAAATTTAAACCTGTTACTTACAGACCTTTGTTAATGGTACTCCTATTAGTCTAAACAAAAACGAAAATGAATTAATTCTAAAGCAAAATATTCGTATACCTGAAATGAACTTGTAATTAATAATGAAAAATCCGTAACCAACTGTCATCTGACTCAGTTTTATCACACGTAATAGTCCGAGAGCCAGTAACAGATATATATGACCAAGTTCCTCTCAAGTGATAATTAGTAAAATGCATCAGAAAATCGAACCATAAAGCCTTGTGAACGTCAGCTAAGGCTCGGTGGGGGGGATGAGCGGTTGTAACCTCCCACGCTTGAAGAAAAAAAAAATACATTCACTCATTTCCTCTCGGCTAAAAATTTATCAAGTTATAGCTAACCCAATATCTCAACAAAAAAAAAACAGCTGGCTATAACATAGTGTATTGTTCGTCAGCTGATGTCTCGATCATGGAAAAAAAAATCTTCAATTTCAGTGATGTCCTCTCAAATAAAAATTTACCTGATGATAGCTTATATGTAACTATTGATAAATATATACGTCAGCTGGCTGTATCTAGGTGGAAAAATCGTCAGCTGATACTTTGAAGGTCGTTATATAGAAGTTAGCCAGAAGCATTTACTGACTATTTAAAGGCATCAGATGACCAGGTTTCCCTCGAGTTACTGCTAGCTGATTTTTTTTATTTATCACAGAAGTATATTCAAAATCAGCTCACAAATTTTCATGCGGGAGGAAATGACGTCTCTTTAATTATTCGGCATAGCACTGCAATATGAGTGTTGAGGTGAAACAATTATTTCGTATCAATATTTTTTAAACTTATATGTATATTATCAAATAATTTTAAATATATTTCAATATTTAAATAATCAATTTGCTTAATATAAATTAACTAGTTACTCGATAAAAATATTTATTATAAAAAAATTATGAAAAATTACAATAAGAATGACAATGTTATTTAATCATTTTCATTTTCGCTTTGGCTTGAGTCATAATCATCTCTCTCTGATCCATTGTCCGAGTCGCTGTCAGAGCTGTCTGCTCTAATATTTTCATCGTCATCATCTGTACAAAAAAAATATTAGAATGCGTATTTTACCATAAAATCATTAATTTGATAATAAAATGTTACCTTTTTCGGGCTGGATAGTTATTTCATCAATCGATGTTGGCAACTGACTTCCAAAGAACCAGGTGAAATTATATTTATTGTCGATTTCTTCCCAACCATAGTCTTCCGGATCATCAGAAGTTGGAACCTTCAAGTGTGCATTTGACCAAATTTGAGCAATGTAACATGCTCTTAAAAATTGCTGATATAGCTCTGATTTGCAAGGTGGTAGAGAAGAGCCATCAATACCTTTTTTGGTAACTTGAATGTCTCAGTATCCAAGAATTTATATGTTTTTTCAAACAATGCTACTCTTGCCTCATTGACCTGTTTCCGTCATTTCCTCCCGCATGAAAATTTGTGAGCTGATTTTGAATATACTTCTGTGATAAATAAAAAAAATCAGCTAGCAGTAACTCGAGGGAAACCTGGTCAGCTGATGCCTTTAAATAGTCAGTAAATGCTTCTGGCTAACTTCTATATAACGACCTTCAAAGTATCAGATGACGATTTTCCACCTAGATACAGCCAGCTGACGTATATATTTATCAATAGTTACATATAAGCTATCATCAGGTAAATTGTTATTTGAGAGGACATCACTGAAATTGAAGATTTTTTTTTCCATGATCGAGACATCAGCTGACGAACAATACACTATGTTATAGCCAGCTGTTTTTTTTTTTGTTGAGATATTGGGTTAGCTATAACTTGATAAATTTTTAGCCGAGAGGAAATGAGTGAATGTATTTTTTTTTTCTTCAAGCGTGGGAGGTTACAACCGCTCATCCCCACCACTGCGCCGCAGCTGACGGTCATAAGGCTTTATGATACTATTGTCTGATGCATATCACCAATTATCTATCGAGAAGAAATAATTAACCAAATTTTCACCTGGCTCTCGGACTATAAAGGTTTCCGGGTTGTAATAAAAATTGCTAAACTTACTGTCATCCGCCTCGGTTGTCACCGGTAGGGTTCCAGATGATCATAAAAAAACGTAACCAACAGTCATCCAACTCAGTTCTGTCATTGGAAAGGTTTCCGGGTTGTAATAAAATTTACTAAACTCACTTTCATTTAACTCGGTTCTGTCGCCGGTAGAGTTCCGGGTGGTCATATAAAAAAATACGTAAACAATCATTTACGTATATTTTATAGTTTTATTTAATAAAAGAACCTATTTTTTTTGTGTGGGCAAGTTATAATCACTTTATTTACAATAACTTAAATAACATTCCAATAAAAATAAATAAATAAAACTACATATTAATACCTAACTACTAAACTAATCCATTAAACCGCTACCAGTGGTAATCGTCCCCAAAATGCTGGCCCCATTACTACGTTGTATGGCAATGCTCACTCTTTGAGCAAAGTAGAGGCCAAAATTCTGGTCACGAGTTGCATCGACCATCACAGTCATTTGATTCAGTTCTGTCACCGAGGAATGGTTCTCGGGTTGTAATAAAGAGTACTATACTTACTATTATCCGACTCGGTTTTGTCACCGGAAGGGTTCCTGGTGATCATAGTTAAAATACGTAACCAATATACTGTCATTCACCTCAGGTCATAGAGGTTTTCGGGTTTTCAAATAAAAAAACCAAGAAGTGACTTTTAAGTATTGTATCAAAATTATAGATCATTAATATCAAAATCTTTATGTAATTATAACTGTAGGTTATAACGGTTATAACTATAGGTTGTAATTGTTGTTATGGCGTTTAGTTGAGGTACATGTTTTGATGGGGATTTGCATTTTTTTTTTGTTTTTAGTTTATGCTTATTGCCTTTTAAAAGCCATTGGAAATTATTTTGTAGTGGCTTTTAAAGAATAAAAGGTCTTTATCGTGTTGGCTGCTAACTTCACAAAAAAGTCACTTTAATTTAGTCGGATTATATGGCAGCCAAAGTTGGCTGCCAACTTCACACCGGTAATATCTTGTATGTTTTGGAAATACATTTGTGTAATTGCAGTTCAGAATGAACAGGAGTAGTTTATGGATGCGTACTATCCTGGTATATCGTGTTTACAATGTAAATACAACTATTTTGTGCCATAACTAACGCAACGTTTGTCGGGTGTGCTCACGGTCGGCCTGATTGTCATAGTTATTTTGTTATATTAATTTCCTAGATATTTTTGTTTGTGAATTTCCATATTTTGATTATTAGTTGAACCGTGGAGGATTCAATTACTCGGAGCTGAGCATTTTAGTTGAGCCGTGGACAACGCGCGCTAAAAACAATAACAATGAAACCTGCTTTCAAAAACAACACAATCAGATAGGTCCAGCCTTTTTTAGAAATTTAAAAGCGGCCATGTCAAGGCAGCCATGTCGCTCTCTGAGGGTTCAGTACCACCACATAATTTTTTTACTACTAAAGGAAAAAAAGTAGTGCTAAATGACATCATGCCCAGGCGGTCATTCATCCAAGTACCGACCACACCCGACGTTGCTTAACTTTGATGGTCATACGAGAAACTGTGGTGAATAGAATTTTGTCACCGACTCGGAAATTTACGGACGAACGGACAGACAGACAGCGTAGGCTTAGTAATAGGGTCCCGATTACAATCATCCGAAAAGTAACAAAGATACATAATTAAATAAACACATATATGCAACCTCTACCCCAAATACCTACTTGCAAATATTCCTAAATTGCGTGAATTTAGTAGATTTAGCTTGTCTAGACCAAAAAAAAATGTAGGCGTTTAAGTGCTATTAAGCTTTTTACGTATCAATCAATTAATCCAATAAATAATTAATTATTTTTAAATATAAATAATTTTGTCAATTTAAGTGCTTTAGAAATTTTAAAAATGCCTTAAAATTGACACCAATACCTTTTCCTATCATATTTATATATTATCTGTGATTAGAAAAAATAATGGAAGTTGCATAAAACGAGATTAAATGTCTATGTGAAGTCTACCTACAATTTTGATGTGAGGTGGTTGCTAAGCAGGCAGATGTAATCCGGTAAAGTGCTCAGAAATATTGATGTTGACGAGAATACAAACTATCAAGCAGTAAATAACATTCGTAGATTTTTGTATTATAGTATACATACTCTCATAAATAGTTTATACACGTGACTATACAAGGTAAAAAGATTAATCAGGACTTTTTTTGAGACGATCCTTTAGTTTATTTCCGCTTCAACTGTCGCTCGATTTGGCTCGAAGTCATACAAATCACAATAAATATCTGGGACATTATTGCACACATGGTCATCTGACCTCAAACTTAGCAAAGCTTGTAATGAGGCTGCCAGAGACTGATATACGTACATATATATTTTTTAATACATACTTAAATAGATATTAACACCCAGACATAGAACAAACACAAATTTTCATCACACAAATGTTTATTCTACATGGGAATCGAACCCACGCCCCCAAGGGCAGAAGGCAGGTACACTACCAACTGAGCTAACGGGGCTGTCAACAATAAGGGTTCAATGATTTATGTTTGAATTTTTAAGAACTGTGAATAACCCTGGAAAAAGGTAGAAAAATATACCTGAAACTAATGTGTAATATTAACTGAAATAATAACTAGTTGTAACAAATTATGTTGAGCCTTCGACCAAAATAAAATAAATGGACGGGCCCAGTAGAAGCGCATTTTTGAAGATTACAAAATGAGCGCCAGCGTGCACTTCGTTTCAGTCGGTCTCTAGCCGTATGAAGTGAAACACGAGTCTATTGTTACGCGATAACGAAACATCTGACAAAATTATGAATTCGTATGCTTCACCGAAGTGTAAATACACAAATAAAACTATATCTATTTTTTGTAACAAATATACTGTACATTTTTATAATTAGGTGTTGAAGGATATGTCCGACGGTTTTGACTCATTTTTACTGATCAAGTTCAATGGTTAGGGTCCGTCCATTCATTTTATTTTGGGTGAAGGTTTGATCAATATATTTTTTCCAGATTTAATTGATGTTTGTTTAAGGTTAGGTTAAATTAGCATGATTAACAAAGTTCTGTAAAGTGAAATATTTATAATTGATACCTAATTCCTTATTTTTATTGATACAATATTGAAGCAGAAATACACTAGAGATATGTCTGAAAAATAGTTTTGATGATTAACTTGTAACGCCTAATTCAATTAATCGGGACATTAAAGAAGTTTGAAATGGATTAAGATAATTATTATTATTGCCCCCAGGGCATACCCCGTCTGGGACGCCAGGGCAAGTCTGATTAACTCCCGGCGACGGCCCAAGCCTCCGCAAGGGTACCTCCGAGGTGCCCTTGCGCTTGTCCCCCAAAAATTATAATCATGTTGGCCCAACGCCCTCTGCATTCGCCAACTAGTCTGGTCAAACTGTAGAGGCCGCAAGGCCAACAGCAAAAAGTCACAATTCAAAAAAGATTAGCATTTTTTTCATCTTGATATAATTTTGGCGTTGCACTTCTTGTGCATTTGCCAGTGTTAAGTATTGAAATATTTTCAAGTGTCAATAAATATGGTCAAACAAGTCATAATCAGAGTCAAGCAAAGTAACTCAAGGTCAACTCCAAGTAACTAATGCCTTAGTAAAGTGATGGAGATTTTACTAGAAGCTTTTATGGAATTTAGAAAACAACACGAAAATACAGTTTTTTACGTCGTTTTATCACTTTCCCACACTAGAGCAAGTTCACGAACACTTAATAAATATAAATCCACCATTATTTTACTTTAACACTTGTAAATACACTGGTTTAAGAAAATAATACAATCAGGGCCCCGATTCTACTAATCCATTTGTTTTTCAATTATTAATGAATTGCCATTTTTTTTTACTTTTGACACTTTATCTATACAAAAGTGTCAAAAGGGTAATTTTTGAGGAAATTCATTCACAATTTAAAAACAGTTTTCTTTTTCACTTTTGAACCTTTATACCAAAAGTGTCAAAAGTGCAGTACGGACATATCATCATCGTCATTACAGCCATAGGACTTCCACTGCTAGACATAGGCCTCCCCCATCGATTTTTTAAGAAACCAGTTGGAAGCGGCCTGCATCCAGCGTTTTCCTGTGGTCGTCTGTCCATCTTGTGGGTGGACGTCCTACGCTGCGCTTACCGCTCCGTGGTCTCCACTCGAGAACTTTTCAGCCCCATCAGCCATCTGTTCTGCGTTTTTTTTTATTATCCTAGGTGACGAGACGAGCGAAGTCGCTCGCCTGATGGCTCTTCACGCTTGCCCATAACAGCTCAACGCCACTCAGCATTTTGAATTTCAACAGCTATGCGTGCTATGTGCCCTGCCCACTGCCACTTCAACTTGCTAATCCGGTGGGCTACGTCGATAACTTTCGTTCGACTACGGATCTCCTCATTTCTGATTCGATCTCGTAGAGAAACCCCGAGCATAGCCCTCTCCATAGCTCGTTGTGCAACTTTGAGCTTGCTAATGAGGTCCATAGAGAGAGATCACAGCGCGGACATATACTAACAGTTTAACAGCAGTTCAATTGTTACAAGCTTTTGTTTAGTTTCACCTGTCCCGGTGTATGACTGTAATCAAATTTTACAAGTAAAATTTTACCCACTTCCCTGTGTTCCATTGAGCTGAAATTTAGCATACTTGTCATGTTCCGATGGCAATTCTATATTATGGTGATAGCAAGCTGATTTTATTATGGTGATGGTGGACAATGGCACTCCTCGATGGATAATAGTAGACTGGCCGTGTTTGGGCTCATTTTGATCGGAATGAAGTGCTGATCAAAATGAGCTCAAACACTGCAAGTCTATAATACTAATTTCTTAAAAGATTGGATTTAAAATGATATTTTTCAATAAAAAACTTGTTTTCTTACAAAATTGTTGTTCCCTGGTCAAGGTAAGGTAAGCTGGTAAAAAAATATTTGTAATGAATAAAGTAAAAAAAAACAGTCCGTTTCTTTATTTTCTTTTCAATTTAACTGTCGTTATGACATAACGACAGTATAGCAGACGTGTCTGCCTAAGCCTCTTTGTAAAATTACGAAAAGGATTTTTGTGATAACATCCCATGCTTTTACAAAACTGCAAACCAAAAACAATTTCTGAAATGGGTACACAGGCTCTCAAACGCGTGTTTTTTTACTTTTTTATCCACAGGGCCGGGTATAACGATACTAATAACGATTAGGCTCGACCGTCGCGTGCTTTTATTATGTGGGAATAATGCTTCACAGATACGGGCAAATTACGTGGAAGGCAGTAATTGCTATCGCTTTGAGGGTTCCTTATATATTATATTTAGTTCTAGATCAGCGTTTTCCAACCTTTTTATTTTGCTTCTTTGTTGGTTCCTTGCGACTCTTTGGTATGTAGAAAAATTTATGGTAATGTCGCTTGCGTAAATTTTTAATGATTATTTCGGTTTTCACGATGATAATTAACTGAACTGATTTTTTGGTAGCTAATAATTACAATGCCATTCAGCGTGGTTATGCCACCAACATGCTGGGTACGCTGCCAACTGATAGAGAGCTTGAGCATTTGGATTGTCTTTAGAGCTTCAACCGTCTATGGGCAGTCTAGTTGTTTTTATAGTGTTAGTGTTTGCTGTTATTTTGTTTACTTAATAAAGGCACTTGCCGTTAAAAAAAAACATAATTTGACGGATGGTGGAAGAATTCAAAATATCCAGCTAGGTGCTTTGGGGAGCAATCGGGTTCTGTGGAGTTGCACTAATAATATCACTAACCCCCCTGATTTTCCAGAGCAACGCACGAGCAATGACTCTTCTCGGCACTGAAAGGTGAAAATGCTGAAAAATGCCATATAGTCTTCGCTTACTATCGGACTAGTTGGAAACCTTATGTACATTTATTTCCAATATAAAAAGGTTTTCAATTTTTCGAGAATATGTTAACTTATCATACATATTATACCATCAAAGTCCTAGCGAGATTAGAAAACATGAAAGACATTGTAAGGTTTAATATCGTTGTAAAACAGCGAGGCTAATATCCGTATGAGTGGCCTTTCGATCGTTATTATAAAAACTTAGCGGAGGCTACCATACTTGGAGAAGGCAGAAATATTTTTTTAAGAAGGCAGAAACCAGTTTGTTTAGTTTAGATAAATAATGTGCAAATATTTGGTTTTTGTCGCTTCAAGCAATACCCTCATTAGTTCGTTTTATTCCTCTGCCCGTCTGTTCGTCATTCGTCTGTCCATCTGTCCGTCTGCCCGTCTGTCCGTCTGTCCGTCTGTCCGTCTGTCCGTCTGTCCGTCTGTCCGTCTGTCCGTCTGTCCGTCTGTCCGTCTGTCCGTCTGTCCGTCTGTCCGTCTGTCCGTCTGTCCGTCTGTCCGTCTGTCCGTCTGTCCGTCTGTCCGTCTGTCCGTCTGTCCGTCTGTCCGTCTTTCCATCTGCCCGTCTGTCTATAGTTATTAGATAAGTGAATGAAGTACAATAGAAATAGTTTCTGTCGTAATTACCGGGAAATTTAGGGAAACGGCCCTGGCAAAAACTTTTTTTTTTAATTGTTCAAATGCCCGTGTAGTTTTGCGAACCTACCAAAGCGAGTCAGTGCACTTTTGCTTTTGACATTTGAAGCGTGAACGACCATAGTAGTTTCAAGGGTTGCTTACGTGCTTACTCGTTTTTAGAAACGAGTGTAAAATGTATTGTTTTTTATGATGTATACTAGTACATTGTTCTCGTACTTCTGACACCTAAATAAAGGTCATAAAAACAAAATGTAAAAACGGTGATATGGCAAAAAAGACAAATGACAATTTGACAGCAAGGTGTCAATAGATAGATAGATATAGATATCTGGGACATCATTGCACACATGGTCATCTGACCCCAAACTAAGCAAAACTTGTAATATGGCTGCCAGAGACTGATATACGTACATACATATTTTGAAATACATACTAACACCTAGACATAGAACAAACACAAAATGTTCATCATATGAATATTTGTCCTAGGTAGGATCGATTCCTAGCTAGGACAAATATTCATATGAATGACCCACGATTTAAAAATAAATAATTTTTTAACCCATAATGTAAACGTAATTTAAAATTTTGACGAGATATACCAGGAACTTGATGAAAATCGGAATGGATTGTCAAAGAATTGTCCATTTCATACAACGGAAACAACCAATTCAGAAAAAAAACAATTGAACTATTTGGACAAATATTTCCAGCGCTGGGCCATAATATCCTTACAAATTGCCAAGTGTCTTTTGATAATCTGTGTTTTTTATATCTTTGGTACTTAGTACTTGTTTTATGTCATAGGTGGCAAACAAACTGACGGGCCGCCTGATGGTAAGCGACCACCGTCACCTATGGATACCTGTACCATCAAGTGCTTCACAAATTCCGTTGCCGACCTTTCAAAATGTCGTAGTTTTATTTTATTTCAGAATAAAGACAGAAAAACATGTCGACGAGGACCAACGATAAAATATAGCTCTACCAAGCCAAATTTCTACCCGTTCTGTTCAGCCTTAAATATATCCACAAGTATTTTAACTCAATGAAGCGCCCGGCCAAACCTTGAGCTGAACTTACTTAGTAACTGTTATTGAAACTGTGGAAACGTCAGAATTCCATAGAAAATGAGAGTTTGCAAGTTCAGAAATGAGCGGTTTGAACTATTGGCGAAGTATTTACTTTCTTTATTAAAGCTGAATTTTGAAGGGGATTAAGTAATGTTTCTGGACTTTTTATTATGTTTGCTATTATTACACCTTGTGGGTATACCTGCAATTCTCCAGCTTTCCTTTAATTCTCTAAAATTAAAAATATTCTATTTCCATCGTACTATTGCACACTACCTTTTTGATAAATTTTATCAAGGTCGATTCAGCCATTTAGCTCTGAAACGGTTACAAACAGTGGGAAAGAGTTACATTTGCATTTGCTATTTTTAACATGATTATGGAAACTCATGCTATCCAAGGTTACGCATATAGACTGTAGAATCCGAAAGGAGGTCACTGTACTCTTCATTATGAACAAGTTTTACCATGAGGTCATCACCGAAACCACGAAAAAATACAGCTTTTCCATTGAAAACGGTCATTGCCACTCGACAAAATGTATGGAACACCTGATATTTTATCGCGATTTCAGGGTCGGTCACGTGGTAAAAGTTTTTCATAATGATGAGTACAATGACCTCTTTTCAGTTTAGTACAGTCAATGCACGTAACCCTGTTTAATAAACTAGTTGCACACCGCAGTTTCACCCGCGTGGATTATTTCTTATATCATCAGCTATCTGTCTGTGTCCCGTCAAAATTAGTCCAGCTGTTGGAGTCCATATTTGGGAGTTTTAAACAACTAATTATGACAGCTTTGCCATACTAATGTTTTCAAATTTTATAATCACAAAAACTGTATATGAAATGCTCCCAAAAATCTATTAGCATGGCGGCTGCCTTTAAAAATAACACATCATAACACTCTAGTCAAAACAATATAAGACTAGTACTTATGATGGGCTACGCAACGATGGTCATTTCATACGTAACTTAAAAATGCCTTTTCTATTTTAAGGTGAGTAACGAAAAAGTTCTGAAAAGAACGTCGTTTATTCTATGTTTAATGAAGTTATTTTCTCTTGAAATATATACCGAATTTACTTTCTTTTCGTTCGAAATTTACTTAGAGATTGTCTCAAGTTGTATTTAAGACTAAAAATCTCAATTTGCTTAAAAGGATGGATAAATTTTATTCTGTTTGCAAAACGTAATGAATCTTTTAAAAAGAATAGAAGAGCTTTTCCTTTAAAATTAATACATAAATATATTATCTATATATATAAAAGAAAATCGGGTTAGTTACACCCAAAACCGAAAAAAATTTTTTGCTACGCAAAAATCTATGGTTACACCATTTATATTTCAAGAACGGCAGGACCAATTTTCATGATCTTTTATTTGTTAGATTTCTCCGCCCCGAATAGCAGAATAAGTATTTAAATATCGGAAAAATTCACGGATTCTTTATGAAGAAAATTCTCCTACACATTTTGTATGGAACGGCAAAAATTGTTACATCATAGAAAGAAATATTGTCACCTAAGTCAAAGAAGGTTGTTGTCGCTACCAAAGAAGTTGATTGCTTCTAGGAGGTATATAAATCGAGGGTGAAACCGCGGGGCGTAGCTAGAAAGAAATAAAACCGCCAAGACGTGAGCAAAATTGGCTAGTCGAGGGTTTCATACACGTAATTACCTGGTAGATAATAATATGAAACCGACAATGTTATAGAACAAGTTCCGTTGTACTATAAACGAAGCTAAGGAAAACGTTTTTTGATTTAAAAAAAACACATCGAAATCTGGCTGCCAGATTTATAATACACATTAATTAAAATGGTGCTCGCAGGGTAACTGTGTGTGAAATTAAGCCCAATTACACGAATACGTTTGCCATTACGCGGTTTTACTTGAAATCTGTAATTCGTTTTTTTTGGATTTTTTGTTACTATACCTAAATACAGTAGTTTATCTTGAACTGCGACCATGCGTTCAACGAATAACTATAGCGAGGTGTGTGATTCTAAAAGAGTTACGTTTTTGATATCATGTGGCACTGAACTCTAAAATATAATTAATATTTAATGATACTACATTTTTGTTTCTTCGTATTGTATTTCTAGTCGCATTGCACCTCGCGATTTCCCGTGGTATCTAGCATTAATCGTATATATATATATATATATATATTCTTAGCCTATATATTGTCCCACTGTTAGGCAAAGGTCTCCCCCATTTCCTTCCATAAATCTCGGTCCTCCGCCACCTCTTGCCAACCTCTCTGGAATGAGTCAAGATCGTCACGCCAGCGTTTTTGAGGCCTTCCTTAAATGCGTCGTCCATGAGGCATGTCTTAATTAAGCGTATTTTTTCCTGAAAAACATTACACTTACTCTGATTTAAACACTGTGTGTAGTTTTTACCAAATTTCTCCCAAACCTGCTCATTCGTTACGGCTTTGGTTGAAAATATACACACACATACTGTTATATTATTAATTTAATGTTAAATAATGAAAAAGTTTAAAATACTAAAGTACCGATGCTGGAAAAGAAATATATACAACAAGTGATATTAATTTAAGCCCCATACTGTGTTTTGAATATATTTTTGACTAATGCACCAAATACTTTAAGTGTAGTTTACCATACCTGAATTTTACAAAACAAATAAAAGTTTGATCTAAAAAGGTTTTTTTTAAATGCTTTTTTCCCTTGAAAAACACTGTTTTTTAATGCTTTTATTGCCATTTTTGCACGAAAATTGCTTCGGTTAACAATTACAACTAATTATTTATTTTTGTTTTGTCTAAAGTACAAACCGTGCAGAGCAGAAAATTTGATAGAAACTTGTACTATTTATTATCTGTCAAGCCAATGATGCCATCTTTTTGTAAAAAAAAACAAACCAGTTCTTATTGTTGTTTCAAACTTATTTTAGTGTTTATATTAATTTTACATTAATTTATAGTAAAAATTTGTTAAAATATGCGATTCTGTCATAGTTATAGTAAAAACTAATTTATAAATATATATAATACATATATTATATTCACTTGGAAACTACATATTTTAAGCTCGGGTGGATTACGGCTCCCGCTACGTTTATGCCGCTATTTCCATCCTCGTTAATATTTGTTAATTTATCCCTCACGTACAGTAATGTATTATTAATCAATTGACGTTGCGTAAATTTATTTATTTATTTTAACATACAATTAGGTGGGCACCCATGGATATAATCATACAGTTTTTATATAAATAAATAAAATAAAATAAAAAAATAAAAAAGCCTTTTATTTCTTCCAGAAAATGCTAATTTACAAAGTTGTTTTTTTTTTAATATTATCGTAAAAGTATATGTTAGTTTTTAGTAGTTAGTAGTTTCAAAAATTTTGCATATGTTAGTAGTTTGTAATGTAGTAAAATTATTCTGTAAGAACCCCTCTACAGGTAAAGGCCTCCTCCAAATTGAGCCAGTTTTCTCTGGATTGCGCTATTTGTATCCAGTTTGGACCCGCTATGCGTTTAATTTCGTCCTCCCATCTGTTGCGAGGTCTTCCTTTCTTTCTTTTGCCCACTGGCCCCCTCCATTCTGTCACTCTTTTTGTCCACCTATGGTCTTGCAGGCGTGCTAAGTGGCCGGCCCACTTCCATTTTAATGCAAGAGCTTGTGCTAGAACGTCTGTTGCTTTTGTTATGTTGCGTATTTTTGTATGCCTTATTTTATTTATTCGTTTTATGTTTAGCATACTCCGCTCCATTCCTCGTTGGCATGTTATGATTTTATTTATAATATTTTTGTTAAATTTCCATGTCTGGCAAGCATAGGTCAGGCATGGTATAAGGCAAGAATTCATAACTTTAGTCTTCAGTTTGATTGGCATGTTGCTCTTGAATATTTCTTTAAGGCTCCAGTACTTATTCCATGTAAGCTGGGTCCTGCGCTCAATCTCCTGGTAGTTGTTTTGTTTTTCGAAGATTATTTGTTTGCCTAAGTAAATGTATTTTTCGGTATATTGGAGAGGCTCGTTGTCGACGTATATTTGTACCTTGGTGCTGTTGGTCATTACCATAGTTTTAGAGCGGTTCATTTCTAGTCCGGCGAGTTTGCTAGCTTTATTTAGTGTTTCTACCATATACTGTAGTTCTTTTCCATTCTCTGATATCAGCACCAAGTCATCAGCAAAACGTAGGTGGCTTAAATATTCATTTTTTATTTTTACACCACATTTATTCCAGTCTAGCTTGCTTATTACCGACTCTAATGTGGCTATAAATAGTGTAGGTGACAATGGGTCCCCTTGTCTTACGCCTCTCTTCACAGGGAACCAGGAGCCAGCTGTTTCTAGTTTAACTCTACTTTTGTTCTTCCTGTATATGCTTTTAATTACTCTTATATATTCGTTTTCCACATTTTGTGCTGCTAAAGTTTCCCAGATATAGCTGTGTGACACCGAGTCGAATGCTTTTTTGTAATCTATATATGCCAAGTACAATGGTCTATTTCTCTCTTGATATTTATCGATGAGAAGCTCGAGTGTGTGAATATGGTCGATGGTAGAGAAGCCTTTTCTGAATCCTGCCTGTTCGACGGGTTGTCTTGTTTCTAATGTGGAGTCAATTTTTTTGTTCAGGATTGTAGAAAATAGCTTATATGTGCTTGGCAGCAGACTTATAGGCCTATAGTTCCCAATATCTTTCGGGTCGCCTTTTTTATATAACAGAATTATGTTAGATTCAGACCATTGGGTGGGTGTCTCTCCAGATTCGAGGATGGAGTTGAACAAATTTGTAAAGGGTCTGGCTAATAATGGGGCAGCTGCCTTTAGAGTCTCGTTTGCTAAGTTGTCCGAGCCCGGGCTTTTGTCTAGTTTCAGTTTGTTCAATGCCTCGATGACTTCATTTTCTTCTATTTGAGGTATTTTTAGAAAGCTATCGTCGCTGCTGTTATTTTGGTTCACGTGGCTGGTGTCTTCTGGTTCTTTTGTGCTGTATAGATCTCTGTAGAACTCTGTCGCTATATTGATGATGTCGCAGCGGTTGTTTTTGGTTATTTTGCCTCTTTTTAGATCTTCTATCCAGGTTTTATTTGGTTTCAGCTCTTTGTATGCCTTTTTGGTGCTTCCAGTTTGACGTATGTGTTTTTCAATAGTTTTGTATCTATAGTCGGCGTAATCTTTTTTTATGTATTTGTTGACAAGCTTGTAAAGCGCCGAGATTTCGTTTCTTGTAGCTCTAGTTTTATTTGAACTTTTTTGCAGGTCTTGTCTTCTTTTAAAAAGTTTTAATGTACGCTCTGAAAATATTTTGTGGACTTTCTTTGGGCTTTGTGCTACTCGTGCGTCTTTCAAGCTTGATGTGATGATTCTGATTAGATTGTCGTAATATTTCTGGACTGGGATAGTAGGCTCGGCGAATATTTGATCTTGCGATATGTAGGAGTTTAGGTATTCTTTGAACTTGGTGATTTCTTCCTCGCTTGTTATTGTGTTATGTTGATAGCTAGTAAACCTTGTTCTACTTTTCTTGAAATGTGTATCATATGATAATGTAGCTCTTATTGGCCTGTGGTCCGAAGGGTAGTTAATGTTCAGTACTTCTATGTTTTCGAACAGACGAGGTCGGTTTGACAGCACAAAGTCGATTTCGTTTTTGTTGGCTCCATCAGGTGATCGCCAGGTCCATTTTTTTTTTGTTTTTTTTTTGAAGAAAGTGTTCATAATTGACAGTTTGTTTTCACTGGCGTAATCGATAAGTCTTTGGCCTCTCTCATTTCTGGTTCCATATCCGTGTGATTTCATGATTAAATGTTCTTCTTTTTTTGGTATCCCAATTTTAGCATTTAGGTCGCCCATCAGTATGAAGTCTTTGTGTGCTAGTTCTATTGCCCTGTTTACTGTTGCATAAAAGTTATCGATTTCATTGTCGTTTGCTTGTGCAGTAGGGGCATAAACTTGAATGATGGACAAGCAGGTACTTTCGAATTTGAGGTTCAACAAAGCGACTCTTTCAGAAAGGCCGAGGTAGCTTTCTATATTGTTTTTAAGATGGCATTTAACTATAAAACCTATGCCATGCCTTCCAGGTGTGTAGCCTGTATAGCAGAAAATGAAGTTTTCATGTTCTTCGATTTTGTTTCCAATGCGTCTTGTTTCGGATAATCCTAATATGTCGTATTTGATTTCTTTGAGCGCTTCGTTAAGCTCCAACAAACGTTCATATGATGAAAGTGATCTTACGTTGTATGTCATAATGTATAGCGTTTTTTGTGGGGTTGTTTCGTTATTTGGAGGGTTTTGGTCATGATCTTCCACGGTGACCAGCCGGCTTGGAAGATGATATATTACAGTTACATACAGTTTTTAATAATATTTAACTACCTTAACTTTACAAAATTAAACTTGAAAAAGAAAGAGAGAAAAAAATACAATAAAAAATAAAATTAAAACAAACAAAATATAAAAAATCAATCAAAAATAAATACTATATTACATTTACAGCCTTTATTTCAGAGGTTTCTGGATTCGTTCCTTAATATTATTATAAAAATCCCTTGTCACTCTGTAAACCTCTGCCTCCGTACACTGAAATAAATCTAGTTCCATGGTCTGGAACATGTTTATATGTACCTAATAATTTTTTTATGCGTAAATAGGCTTGCGTTTGACCGCCAACACGCCTGATGTTAAGCGATGATGCAGTCTACGATGGAGCACGCTTGCCTAGAAGAAGCCGATTCACTCGTGATTTGAAGATACCTAGATTGTAACTATCGGGGAACACCCAATCAGGTGGCGCATTCCACAGACCAGCAGTACGCACAATAAAAGTGGAATCAAAGCGCTTCGTACGGGTTTTCGGAATATCAACCATAAACCGGTGCCGATTTTTCGTGCCCGCTCTGGCAGTCCGATAGAAAAATGAATCATTTTAATTATAAGTACGAATAGGAATAATAAACTTTGGCCTATTGTACGTATATACTCAGATCAAATAAACATACAGATGGATTACGGCGTAATGCCAAAGTGAAGACAAAATCGCTTCCAATACTACGTGAATTTCCAGTATAAACACACAACTCACGCATACATACTTATTCAAAGCCACGTGAATTTCATACTGAAAACATCAAACGGCTACGCACACATGTTTCAAAAGGTGGCTTAACTGCCGGCTTATCTGAGCGTATATTTAAATAATTTCTCAATACGTATCACTTAGTTGCTTGGCCTTTAAAGACTTGAACTCTAATCTTGTGTTCATTTGAATGTCATTGCCACAACAACTTATCAATCGCGTGTAAGGAAAAAGTCGCCTTTGCCACTAAAAATTTACAGCGAGCGACATTTCTCTAGTCAATATTCCATTACTCACTTGTACGGGAATTGATCTAGACCAGACGGCAATGGTCTCTACGTTTGGGAAATCCGTGGACAGAAATCTGTTTTGGGATTGATTTATTTTATAGACAAATACCTATAACACTAAAAAAACCAAGGCATTTGACAATAAAATTCAAGAGTGTTAATTAATGATAATTCAGTAGGTGTGTACAAGAAGTTAATAATTACAAATGTAAAAATACATCGTAAAAATTAATATAACAATATTATTATGTCAAGTAAATACCAGTAAATTAAATGTAAAAATAAGTTAAATGTTTAACAAATATAAAAAAACTAGTCGCCCGCCCCAGCTTCGCACGAGTGTAAGATCGGCCTTCGGCTTCGCTACAAAATATAATATAGCCCTTGTCACCCGGGGATAGTGTAGCTTCCCAACAGTGAAAGAATTTTTCAAATCGTTTCAGTAGTTTCGGAGCCTATTCAATGCAAAAAAACAAACAAGCAACCAAATTTCCTCTTTATATATTGGTATAGATATAGATACATAATAGTGTAGGTACTTGATAATAAAATCTGATTTGATTAACTGATACCTCATGTACCTATATATAAATCATGTTGCCTCGAGTTTGTGGTGCTTTTTCTTCATTGGTCATTAACAAAAAAATCAAAGAAGTGTTTTGCTTATTAAATTAACAAGAAAATACAATTTAATAAGAGCCACACAGCTATTGTAATAAAATTGTTTCGCAATAAATTATGTTTAACAAACTGGTGCCTATAACTTGGGACTATGGACTTGTGGATGTTTTATTGTGTTAATCAAGGTTTCACCCTGAAGCCGTTTAGCAAAAAACAACGTTAACTGAAATTCCTTTTAAAATCAGCATAATTCCAGCCATAGGACATCGACTGCTGGACCCAGGCCTCTCCCATCGATCTCCCAAAGGACCGGTTCAAAGTGGCCTGCGTCTAGCGTTACCCTGCGGACACTTTTAGGTCGTCTGACCATCTTGTGGGTGGACGTCCTACGCTGCGCTTACCGGTTCATGGTCTTCTTACGAGAACCTTTCGGCCCAATCGGCCATCTGCTCTGCGTGTTATGTGCCCTGCCCACTGCCACTTCAACTTTCTTTCGTCTACGGGTCTCCTCATTTCTAATAATAATTGTGCCATTTCTCATCCAATAGATCTGTTTTCCTATCCATGTTCACCTCAATAGCCCAGTTTTTTTAAATCCTATACTGTACAATAGTTTCATATTCCATTTTATACATATTCCATAATTGTATTTTGTATTCAACAGGGCCACTTGGTGTTGGTTTCAGCTCTAGCAATACCTAACAAATCTGTCAATGTCTGGGCCAGACTCGTGAATAAGTGGAAATAAAAAGTTATAGTATTTTTTTATTTTTTTTTCATTGAAACAAAAGCAACTAAATTCAATACTAGAAAAAATACCTAAAAAATATAAAGCTAGGGAATAGCGATCCTTATTATTTTCATTATAGTAGGTACACAAATATTCAGCTTTGGTAACAAATATGTTGAGCCACATAACCTACGCTAAGCAACGCTTGTTATGTAGGTATTTGTAGGTATACCTTCAAAGAACAATTTAGCGCGGTAAAAAAATTAAATAAACAAAGTACTTGTAAGTAAAAATTAAATGGTAGTAGTAATGAGTTCTAGTTAGTAGTAGTTCTGATTCTATCTCGTAAAGAAACCGCGAGCATAGCCCTTTCCATTGTCCGTTGTACGACTTTGAGCTTTCTAATGAGACCAATAGTGAAAGACCACGTTTCAGTACCGTAAAAATCCAAAATAAAATCATCGTAACTACAATACTAGAGTTTTATGTAGAGAGCAGAAAAACAGAAAATATAACTTGCACATTTAGAACTATAGGCCTGTTATCACTGTTGTTCACTGATAACATAGCTACGGAACTCTACCGTTAACTACAGATACAAAGAATGATACAAAGATATAACACATTTTTAGTTTGAATACCGCCACTAAGGTACAAAGCTGTTAAATATCTAAACAAAACACATTTTTGGAGAGCTAGAAGCGATACACACCACACGCGCTCTTGGCGATATGAATTTTATATAGCCTAAAATCCCGCCTCTAGATCTCTAGCTTAAATAAAAAAAAACATTTGCAGTCCGTGCTAATCCTAAAAAAACTCACGCCTAACGAAAACCAACGACAGTCACACTTTCACCGAAATTTGAAAAATATGGCCGCGTGTTTATAATTCGAGTTCTAATTTTAAAATGAGGACAGAATTCTTTATAAATTTGAAATAACTTAGAGAGTGCATAGTGCATACGTACCTTCTCTCGGAACTGTAAGCACGGTTCGCGGTGCGACACGTCCGACACGCACGGTTTACGCGGGAAGACTGACGGGAGCAACGGGGCCAACGGGGCTGAACCTCTCTCACGCCAGGGCCAGCCAAGCTCATTTCTGCTCGGGGCCTGCCAGAGACGTTTCTTATCGATAGTCATAAATGACACGTTTGAACTGTCGATAAACTGTCATAGGTACAATAATGTGGTTACAGTACTCTATAATACTGTAACCAACATTCCATAATGATACTTTGAAATTTTACCGTTTATGTTATTAGAAATTTAGCATCATATACAGTTGTTCTTTAAGATGACAGAAATATTCCAGGGCAGATAATTAAAGGTACAAAAAAAAGCCTTATCGTTTCTGTGCATTACTTAGTAAAACATTGGTGCGAGGATGCGCGCCCAAAAATATAAATAGGTGTATAATCTGTTCTGTTCAGTCAACATTATACATTAAAATCATATTTTATTACAAATTGTGTATCAGAATCATGTATTGAATTTCTCAAAGTTATTACCTTGTTTAAACGAACATGTTGTAGAGTAATACAATTAACGTTGTATCACAAGTTTAATTAACGTTTTGAAAGGGACAATTCACTTTATTCAACAGTTTATAGAAGAGAATTGAAAGCTATAACCGGATTCGAGTAAAATTGATCGGTGATGTTACGCTCCGCGCCGGGTCTTTAAGCTGTGTACAAGATTTGGCGCGCCCTCAAAAGCCTCGACCATCCCTAAGGTGAACGCATGCGTAGAAAGACGCCCTCAGCGATCGCCGAGCGGCAGACTTACCGTTGATTGATTCACCAAATTGTGTAGGTTACGCACGTGCCTTAACTAACGCACTTCGCAATTTCCAGGGCTTAAATACAAGAATTACACACCTCGCGGGAGTCTCACCCTTAAAACAACAGCTCAGGCTACGCTGGCTGGTTACTACGTCAGTGTGAGCGCTTCATTTGTTTAAAAATGGGACCAACTGTGGACCAACTTTACCGTGTTACCGTGTGTTTTTCTTCTTTTCCACATTTTTTCATTACGCGTCTAACATTCATTCATACAGCCAGTTAAACTTATTTATTGCCATAAATAGGTTTGGTTTCCCGTGGAGGTTTTAATTAGAGACAAATTCGGTGGGAAACATTGTTATGGTTTCATGTGGATGAATTGTGTTTCTCGTGCGTTTGACCACATTAATTGTCTCGGTAATGGGTGCGAATTTGCCACATTTTAACACACTGATTTTAGTTAACGAAGATTTGTTTTATACGCTCGCTCGCAGCGTACCTTGGTTTTAACTGATAATTTTCAGTTTTACCGTGGAATGTAATGGAAGTATAGTTTTTTTCGTAACGAATTTTCTTGCACCAAGCCACATCATGGACAATGGTTTTGTATCACTTAACAATGGAGATTTTACAAGAATTAAGCTGGTTAGTAGTAGGTTGCAGCAATCTGCCCCGGATATTACTTTTGTGTCATTTGACTTAGCGTCATACATGAAATGGAAAGTTATCCGCGAAAACTTAAACAGTGATCACTTAGTAATTAAAATATCGCTACAGTATCGGGATGCACGTCATTATATTCTAGGTCGTAATTTTAAACTAGCTAACTGGCAAGTCTATCAAGATATTCTAAAAGAGAGGTTTTGCTCTGATTTAATAGTTACTGAAAATAACGTTCAATTTAGTTACGATCTATTAATTGACGAAATTAATTACGCTGCAGGTAAGAGTATTCCCATGATTAAAAATTGCACAGATCCGACACAAACATTTAGACCGAAACCATATTGGAATCCGGAGATATCTTTAGCTGTGGCAGAACGTAGACTAGCTTTAAAAACATTTAGACGCAACCCTACCACTTCAAACCTTGATGAACTAACTAAAAAAACTGCTACTGCCCAACAGGTCCATAGACAGTATAAGACGGCACATTGGAAACAATTATTTACCGGAGTCGATGAAAAGGTTAGTGCTTCAGATATGTGGCGCAGGATGCGTTGGGTCAAAGGCTTTAAGAGACAACACTGTCAGATTACAAATGATAAAAAGGAAGAACTATTACGATCCTTGGCACCTGATTCTGTGGCTTCTCCGCAACCAGTTCTTAATTCTAGTAACTCCTTACTAAACGACGACTTCTCATTAACTGAATTGATACATTGTTTAAAAAAGAAAGATACAGCTCCCGGTGAGGATAAAATTACGTATTCCATGATTTATAATTTACCTATAGAAGGAAAACTATATCTGCTTAAAATTTACAATGTAATATATAAATCTGGTATGGTACCGAATCAATGGCGGGATATAAAAATTGTACCAGTTCCTAAAGCAAGTTCCGACCCCAACGCCACACCCAAATTTAGACCTATATCTTTGATTTCATGTATTTGTAAAATATTCCACTCAATGATGTGCAAACGTTTAGAATGGTACGTAGAAAGCAATAATATTATACCACATTTCACCTCCGGTTTTAGAAAAAAACAGTCTTGCTTAGACTGCTTAGCGTGCTTTGTAACACAAATACAGATAGGATTTACCAATCGTTCACCTACTTTAGCAGTCTTTTTAGATATTGAAAATGCTTATAATAATGTTCTCATTGATCAACTTATTATAATACTGAATAATTTAGGAGTAGGGTATCATATGTGTCGATACTTATGGAACATTTTGAACAGAAGAATCTTAAAAATAAATGCTGAATCTCCTGGGGATGAAGTGAAAATTAGGTGGACTAGTAGGGGTTTAGCGCAGGGGATCCCTTCTCTCCTCTCTTGTTCAATATAATGACACATAACATAGGTTTGGGTTTAAATGATGTAAGTATACTTCAATATGCTGACGATTTTGTAGTATATAGTCAAAATAGGGATAAAAATCGAAATCAACATACAAAATGCTATGAATACAATAACAGGTTTTCTGGAAAAATTAGGATTACATTTATCATCTTCGAAAACTCAAGTTTGTCAGTTCAAGAGAGGAAGAGGTAGTGGTCAGGTGAAACTTTCAATTAATGGCCAAGATATAGATGCAGTTGATGGCGTCAAATATTTGGGCATGTGGATAGATAAGTCTCTGACGTGGAAGACGCATATCAATGAAACTGTACAAAAAGTAGCAAAGACATTGAACTTACTGAAAGTTTTAGCAGGGCCGACATGGGGACTTCACCCAAAACACCTGAGACATCTTTATATTGCTTTAGTGCGTAGTAAAATTGATTTCGGAAGTTTTTTGAATGATTCAGCAGCTAAAACTAATTTATATAAATTAAATAAAGTTCAAAATACAGCAATGCGTGTAATTGGTGGATTTATTAGATCAACACCTATACATGTTATGGAGTTTGAACTTTGTATCCATCCATTACATTTGCGCAGACAGTACCTTGCAACAAAATACTGCTTAAAAGCACGTGGTTCCTCCTACGTTACAATAAACACACTTAATGAACTTTCAAACCATATTGAGACCGATTATTGGTCCAGGAAGAAGAAACCTCTCCTTGCAGTAGTATTCTCTGAAACTAAATTAGAATAACTAAAAGTCCAAAACCTTCTCAATATGTTTCGGTTTAAAACATGGTCGTCAAATATAAAAAATTACTTTATCCATACTGCAGTGGAAGGTATTAAAGATGCAAAAAGTAGATACGACACTAGGGTACTTAAAGCTAATACACTATGTATGATGAAAGAAAATTATCTAGGTTGGTACAAACTCTATACGGATGGGTCGAAAACAGGCGATGGTCTTGGTGCTGCTTACTTTTACCCCAGTCAAAATCTCAGTGCAGGTTATAAAATTGTGTCTAAATATATTTCAATTATGTTGGCAGAACTACTCGCAGTCTCAGAAGCACTATCATACGTTTGTAACTTAAATCATAAGAAAGTGGTAATATTTTCCGATAGTAAAAGTGCATTACAACGTATAGCTCGGTGTGCCTCTAGTTCTAAAGGTGCCTCGATAGCGTATGACATTTTACGGAAAATATTAATACTTAGAGAGAAGAATGTTGATTTGAGACTGCAGTGGATCCCGTCCCATGTTGGCATCCAAGGTAATGATGAAGCAGATAAACACGCAAGAGAGGCTGTGCCAACAGGGTCAGAAATTTACATGATGCCGGA
Source organism: Agriopis leucophaearia (assembly GCA_949125355.1). Taxonomy (NCBI): domain Eukaryota; kingdom Metazoa; phylum Arthropoda; class Insecta; order Lepidoptera; family Geometridae; genus Agriopis; species Agriopis leucophaearia. The sequence goes on along the minus strand of OX421261.1, from coordinate 5,125,525 downwards.
AATTTCGGAAATACTGTGCAATTATAGGTACAAGATTTTTGAAAAATGGAAACTGTATTTTGACACAATTTCACGTGAGAAAGGAATTTGGTATAATATTTTGCTGCAAAAACCTCCTAAAACACCGTGGTCTACTAACTCTAGGATGAAGAATCAGTGGGTAGTTATGGCTCACAGGCTCCGTTCCGGGCACATGCCTACTAATAAGTTTAATTTCCTGATGAGGCTAGTAGAATCTGACTCCTGTGACATATGTGGAAGCCTCGTGGACGTCTATCATGTCCTGGTGGAGTGTTCACGAACGCAGTCTGTGAGGTCTGTCATGATCACTCAATATGGTGCTAATTTCCTCGATGTCGGCGTAATTCAAAGTGTCCTGTCCGCTCCACTGAGTGATGCAGCACGAACACTATTTAAACTGTTGTGCGATGTATATAAGTAGACGATACAGAATGTATATAATGGTGCTGACGCAGTCGCAAAGCGACTAAAGCACCGAAACAAATTTAGATTTAAAAAAAAAAACGATATGCCCCAAATACCTAAAGCACCTCGCCACCTGTTTAGCCACACCGTCTAGCATTATTGGCGGAACATGTACTGGTTTAACGTTGCTACTCTTAAAGAGGAGTACTTCACTCTTTTTCGGGTTGTACCTTAGTCCACGTTCCGGCGCATACGCCTCACAAATTGCAACCAGCCTACGAATCGCCCCCACTGACAGTACCAGCAGCACCATGTCATCTGCATAACCGATGTTGTTGATGCAAACTCTATCAATGATGGGTACAGCTGAGCTTGTTGATCAGGTAGTTTACAAGAGTAGTAACAAGGGCTGCTTAAAAGTGAGAAAACCTTAAGAAAAACATTTACCCGAACAGCCGTGACATCAATACCCAGCATAGATAAAATAATAGTAACTACTGTACACGCGACGCAACAAGAGGTCTGCACGAAGCGAGTCACGTACCTCGTCGATCTTCGCACGATATATTGCGATACAAGAGCGTCGTTAGCGGCTTTGCCTGTTTTTGCGTTAGTATAAAGCTAGCAGTATCCAGATGAAACTTTATGTGCATTTTTTATAAATTTTATTTAGCTAGTTTGTCTTAAAAGCAAATTGCGTATCGACTTCAAAAACAACTGTGTTATTTCTCTTTAGAAAGTGACATAAAATCTATGTGTGCACCAAATTAACATTTCTGCCAATGTTTTTTTATTATTTTTTTTAATGCCGTAGGTGGCAAACAAGCAGACGGGCCACCTTGTGGTAAGCAGTCACCGTCGCCTATGGATATTTGTAACACCAGAGGCATCACAAATACGTTGCCGACCCTTTAATACCCCGACTTGGTTTTAGCAAATAGTTCAATACATTTTATCATTTTTACTAGTACCTAACTATCCCAGTTTATACAAAAAAATGCCACCTTACTGCATTTTTTATTTATTGATAAGTCCATCAATCTTTAAATAAAATATTTTATTGACTCCCCTGAAAACTTGACTAAAAACACATAAGAGGTTTTGGCAAGCGCAACCACGAGATACGTAGACAAAGTTTCAAAACAGCACGACATTTAAAAATAATATTTGTTTAATTAGTTACAATCGCAACTAATTCAGGCGTGTTTTTTTACAAAGTATAAAACATGAAATGAAAAAATGAAATAAAATCTTTTATCAGGAGTTATTCAGTAGTTCAAATCGTCCCTATATCTAAACCAACGTGGGCACTGTTGACCATTATCACATTTTACAAGATGAAAGGGGTCCAAAGGACAAGTTTCTGATTTGGCTCTATACGCTAGACGGCAGGTGTAAGCTGTAAGTTGTGGAATGGCTTACCACCTTCGGTTTTTCCTCCGACGTATAATATGGACTGTTTCAAACGAGGGGTGAATAGAGTCCTAATGCCCGGGTATTGTAGGTGTCTATAGGCAGCGGTTACCACTTACCTGCCTATACCATTGACTGCCTCGGTGGCTCAGTTGGTAGTGATCCTACTTTCTGTGCTTGGGGGCGTGGGTTCGATTCCCATATAGGACAAACATTTGTGTGATGAACATTTGTGTTTGTTCTATGTCTGGGTGTTAATATCTATTTAAGTATGTATTTAAAAAATATATATGTATGTATATCAGTCTCTGGCAGCCATATTACAAGCTTTGCTTAGTTTGGGGTCAGATGACCATGTGTGCAATAATGTCCCAGATATTTATTATTTTATTTATTTTATTACCATAAGGTGGCCCGTAGCTTGTTTGTCACTTATTTTATAGAAAAATAATTGGTTTTCTGTAATGTCGGTTCACGGATGATAATTTTACGTGATAACGTATGCGTCACAAGCCGGACTTAGGCCGATCGTGCCTCTCCATCGCTTGTTCCGCGCTCTCGCTTGCACGCTCGGCTCAGGCGAAACGATTTATAAAACGTTAATCACGTCAAAAAACAAAAACAAAAGGTGGTCCCGTTTAAAAACAGTGAAACATCTACAACAAGTGACAAATCAAACATTAACAATTATTATTTTTATTTTTTATTGTCAAAGATATTTGATTTTTCATGTTGTTTTTAGAAGTTATTTTTGTTGTATATATAAATTTGTAGTTAATAGTTAGTATATAAATAATAATAAGTTATAAATAGTAAATATAACGTATTGGATTTTTCTGTGATGTTACTTTTATAAGAAAATAAATAAATAAAAACAAACAAACAGTTTCACAGTTCACAGTTCAGTGCACGTCATGTGTATAGTTACATACGTATGCTGTACCGCAGCATCGAGGCGAATTCACTTGATATTGATTAATGAGAACCTTCGAGACAAATTGCTGGTAGTACGCCACTTTCGCTATCGTAATAACTTAGATTCACGGAAATCCAGGATATTTCAGGAGAAATACGATTTGTCAGCGCCTTGAACCTGCATCGTCATACAGCAGTGGCAAAAAACTGTTGGGGCAGTTGTGCGACTGGATTTTAACTTTCCTTGTACTAATTGTGATTACAATGCCTGATGACTTGTTACCATGTGTACCAAAATAAACTGGCCAAGAGCGAGTCGGGTTCACAAGGGTTCAGAACCACAACACAAAATACAAAAAACTATATATAAAACAAAATTTACTTTTTTTGAATTGGTGGTTTTCTCAAAGAATTAAACATGATTTCAATAAGCTATTTAAATCGTTATAAAAAAGTAGTGCAAAAAGACATTACGCCCAAGCGGTCACCCATCCAAGTACTGACCGCGCCCGAGTGATCTTACGAGAACCGGTGGTGAACAGAATTTTGTCACTGATTTGCACTTAGCCAGTATTTATTATTTGTTGTTTTACTTCAGAGTGTGTTCTATAATCATGCAAAGCTTGACTGTTTTAATGTATTTTAGGGGTATCAACATGTGAAATTGGGAAGTTTTTTTTTTCACTGTACCTCCTCGTGCGTGGTTTCGTTGAAAAGGTCTTTTAAAATGAGGGTAAGGTATCATACATCACTTTTTTTATAAAGTCTATCCTTTGCCAAATATGGCCCACCAAAGTGACTTTTTTTTAAATTTATTTTCTTTATACATAACAATACAATTTTAAATTAATCTTGCACCAAAAAACCACATTTGGTTTGAGATGAAAAACTAAAACTAAAAGTTGGTGCCCCCCCCCCCCCCCCCCCTGGATTTCTAAACTATAAGACATAAAACCTTTTCACTTAAGTTACAATACATATAGGTCATATTTAAAACCTTAATTCAAGTTTGATTTGAACATTATCTGATTATAACTTTATGAGTAATAGCGATAAAACTGTAATAAATTAAAGATGTTGTTGCTCAAAGGTCATTGACCTTTTTGTAAAATGATCTTAACAAAGAATGTTTCTCAATCAATGGTTAAACCATAAAAAGTATATATGCTATGTCGGGATGATATATCTCTGAAATTTGAAAGTCCACAGAGCTTCGTTCGGTCGAATTTTTCAATAGCTATCAATTTCTGAACGATGACTACAATTATATGGCTTTGGTTACGGAATCCTACAATATGCGTGTGTCGACACGCTCTTGGCCAGTTATTTATTTATATCCTTGATGATGTGAAACAAGCGAAATAAACTTTGATGCCTACGCGTAAAAAAACATACACAATACTTACACAAATACACAAGTTTAGGGAAATAGGTACTTATTTTCTTAAACTTGTGTTATATACGTTATTATATATTTTTACATATATTTTCTATTATTAATGTATAATGATGCTGGATTTTTGTTTATTAGTGTTCATGAATGTGCTTGAGTGAAATAATTAAAACATGACTTGTTTTTTCCAAAACTCAAGAAGCTTCTTGTAAATCCTCCATTTCTTTAGTAGGGCATGACCTGAGCATGACCGTGCTTGACTCTGACTGTGAAGTGTTTGACAATGTTTAGTACAACTTGAAAATTTTTCAATCATAGATTTAGGATGCAAAAAAAATTAGGTATGTGATTTCAATAGTTGACCCTGGTTAATTCTAAGACGAGAGACTTCAAATTCCTCTCCCAAGGAAAGAAAAAACCAATTATAGATTAAAAAAGGATACTTTCAATTTTTTCAAAATATTTGTGTTGTAATAAAACGCTAAATTGTCACCTTAAGATGGTGGGCTAGGCAGCAGGCTATAGTAAGTATATTTATAGTATAAAATGTTTTACCAAACGGTACTGTATCTCAAACTTTTCTGGCCGTTTGCCGCGTCCCCTTCATAAGTTAGTTTTTTATTTATCTTCTTAGTTGCGAGTTAAACCTTGCAATCCAATTTCGCCCCACTTTCCCCTCCGAGTTCACCTAACTTTTACTTACCAAAAAGAATACTCCGGTGGTTTTACAGTTTATTTTTCTCAAGTACGGTGTTATTTGTAAGGTATGTTTTTCAACCGAGTTTGACTAATTAATACTTACCGAACCGACCGACTAATTTGACTGCATCTCAGGGTTCCATAATACAATAAGGAATCTGAATAAGATAGTTGTTCAAGCACAGGTTCGGTCGTGCATGGAGTACATACTGTTCTCACCTTTGGGATGGATCAGCTACCAGCTTGGGGCACTGGAGTCTATTGAAAGAAATCAGAAAAGTTTATTTTGTGATAATGAAAAAACAATATAACAAGAAATATTAATATAGAAGTAGGTAAACAGGTACATTGTCACAAAAACCGACCCCAACTCAGCATGTTGCTGGTTGTATACAACCAGCGCTGGTATTCTGGTATTGAGAAACGTGCCAAGAGTCTCATCAGCAACAAATCCCTGGTACAGACTAAGCTCCTTATTCTTAAGCAGCGGCGCAAATTTGCTAGTCTATCGGATTTTTAACCGACTTCCAAAAAGGAGAAAAAAGGAGGTTATCAATTCGACTGTATTTTTGTGTTTTTTTTTTTAATTTATATTACCTCTGAAGGTTTGCCTGGGTGAACCAATTTTTATGTTTTTTTTTTTTTATTGAAAGCTGGTGCTTCCTATTTAGTCAGATTTAAATTTGGTCCAGTTCTGATGAAGTCAGTTTTTTATATTGATAATTATTATCGGGTACATTTCGGAGAGTATACAACGGTTCTGCATGATCTAATTCCCTCCTGCCCATTAGTCTATCGGCCTGCCAGAGCGGGCATGAAAAATCGACACCGATTCATGGTTAATATTTCGAAAACCTGTACGAATGGCTTTGATTCCACTTTATTGTGCTAACTACTAGTATTTGGAATGCGCTGCCTGAATGGGAGTTCCCCGATTTTTACACTTGTGTATCTTCATAATAGAGTGAATTCGTTTCATCTAGGTAAGCGTGCTCCATCGTAGACAGCATAATCACTTAACATCAGGCGAGTTGACGGTAAAACGCAAACCAATATCTATTTAAGTATGTATTTAAAAAAATATATGTATGTATATCAGTCTCTGGCAGCCATATTACAAGCTCTGATTAGTTTGGGGTCAGATGACCATGTGTGCAATAATGTCCCAGATATTTATTTTATTTTTATTTATAATAATTAAATTAAAAAAGAAAAAAGTGCTAGGAAAGTTATTGTGCTTGAATATGTAAAACTAGTATGACAAAATAAAAAATACCTACACTTTTCAACTTTTGGCACTAAAAAGTTGTGTAAAAGCTCTACTTTACCACCTTAAGTTATAGCCTATATTGATAGGCCCTAAATTTTGCGTAGTATAAAAGAGTAGATCTACAACTCCTCCAGATCCAATACAAACCTAAAAGAACAAAAGTCTTATTCTTCCAACAATAACACTATTTTTATGACCGCACAATAATTCATAATCCAGTGGCAGTGGAAAAAGGGAAGGATGGTATAAATCATGGCGCCGCTCTGCACAATAGGCTATAACTAGGGTAATATTATTTTATGAATACATGCCGGGCAACATACAAATTACTTTTTAACCAAGATATCGACCAAGAGCAGCGACATATTATTATATACAGATACAAGGAAAGTTGGTACCTACTAAACCGAAAATAGGTTATATTCATAATCACGACATACACCTACAGCGGACCAACCCTTAAATTGCAAAAATAATATCAACCATATTCGCATCCTACCGTTAACTGACAATTTGAGCTCTTGGGCGTTGTTTTGACGTAAACCCTCTTCTTTGGCTCCTATATTGAGAACAAAGCTCAGTTGACTGCCAAAAAGGTGGGTATGTGCGACGGTAGGTACTTCACGTCGGAACAGTTGCTCATTATCGTATTTTATCACGCACAAGTTCGGTCGTGCATGAAGTATACTGCTTGCACTGCTAGAAACTACTTGACAGAAAATAGGAAGTGTTTAAAATATTTATTACTTAATAATAAAAAATTATAAGAAGCTTTTTCGCAAAAAGCAGCGAAGACAGCTCTCCCTAAGGACATCGAAAATAAAATAACTGGCCAAGAGCGTGTCGAGACACGCATATGGTAGGGTTCCGTAACCAAAGTCATATAATTGTAGTCATAGTTCAGAAAATGATGGTTATAGAAAATTTCGAACGAACGAAGCTCTGTGGACTTAGCCAAATTTCAAATATGTACCATCCCGACATAGCATATATTTTTTTATGATTTAAACATAGAGAAAACTGATTGAGAAACATTATTTGTTAATACCATTTTACGAATAGGTCAATGACCTTTGAGATAGAACGCCTTGAATTTTTTATCGATGTTACTCAAAAAGTCATGATCAGATAACATTCGAAATAATTTTGAATGAAGGGTTAAAATATGCCTATTCGTACTGTAAGTTACAAGTTTCTTTGTCTTATAGTTTAGAAATGCAGGGGGGACCAACTGTTTGCGGCTTTGGTGGGCCATATTTCGCAAAGTATAGATTTTATAAAAAAGTGATATATCAAACTTTACTTTCATATTAAACGACCTTTTCAACGATATCCCAAACGAGTCGGTACAGTGAAAAAAAAAAAACATCCCCATTTCAGATGTACCACAGCCACCCCAAAAATGAAATATTATAAATTTTTTATCCTCTTAAAATTGAGATCTATATAACAACTGTCATTGTGCGAAGTTTAATACACTTATCTTAACAATTATAGACGTTAGAAGGTTCTAAAAACTCGGACAGATAGACAGACAGACAGACTGGCGGAGAGACGGACGGATAGAACGAATTTATAAGGGTTCCTTGTCGGGCTATGGAACCCTAAAAACGTCTTTACTCTATTTTATTCATGCTGACGGTACCAAAGAATACATAAAAGTATTTCAGTCAAGGAGCTTTCACACTAAGTTACAAAAATTATGGCGCAACAAAGCTTCATAGTTTACGCAAAATCAACACATAATTGGCATATTCTTTACAATGGCGACATTGTTGTGTATGGTTAATGTCAAACTAAGTATCAAGATAAGTTTTTACCATTGCCACTCGAAAAGGGGTATTTTATTCATCAATAATAACAGTGAATAAAACTCTCTTTTCGTCACTGAGTGAATAAAAATATTTTGAATTTGGAACAAAGTACAAAAAAGAAATAAGACGTGCTGAACCGTTCTGGCTGGCTGAATAGAGCTATCCAACTTAAATTAATAAAAAATATCCCTTCAATTTTTAGTTCTGTAATCGATGTTATTGTAATCATTGAAAATATTATATACTGTAAAAAGTAGAGTACATTACTCACAATGTCAAAAGCCAGTTCCGTAGATTTCAAAATCCGCTGAAACGCGCCAGAAAGTGGGCTATAATTTGTATTGTAAAATAGATGGTATAGGCATCTATAAAATCAGCTACAACGATCCTCATTATAGCGTAGTCTGAAGTCTTTTCCGTACACTGCCAGGAGTCTCGTCGTCAGCAAAAAAGTTCTCGGTCTAAGAACAATTATGCTTACAAGGTAATTCATGGCTCGACCGCACGATGCGCTGAACTCCGGCGGAACGACGGAACGGTTAAAAGATTTATTCAATTGTGAACCCTATATCATTGTGTTACGCCATATTGCCTGACGGTCACGAAGAAATAACATTCCGACTGACAAACGTCTTAGACCTTGGAAGACTTTTCGCATGAGTTAAAGGTTTTTAGTAGCCTCTTCGTGAATCCGAAAGAAAAAGGGAGAAATGTTTACGACACTATGAAAACGCCTGCTACAAAACTTATATTATACTTGTTTTTATCCAGTCCATAAATTTTGAGCTCTGATAGCTACATATTATAGTAAAAATTTAAATGAAATCCCATCGAGATACAATACCTATATAGTCACAATCTCTGAGTGAAAACAGTCAAAAAACGGCCGAGTGACGTTATACATACCTAGACATCAATTATATAGTTCACAATGCCACATTTACTTCATTTACACGTTATTTCGCTTGTATAGTGTTTAATGTCGCTTGTCCGATAGGGCATTATAGCACTGGCGTCGCGCGGCGTTGTAGTCGCATCGCAATTGCCTTGAATTGCAAAAAGTCTGCGCAATGCGTAGCGTGCACCGAGTTTTAATCCGGTAATTTTTTGCCACGATTGTGACTCTCTATGTATTGTATCTCGATGTGAAAAACATAATAAATTCCAAATCTTATTACTTTTAGGTTTTTAAACGTAAAGACGTACCTATCGTATATAGCTGGTAGCCGTTATAATACTACAGTAAAATATGAAAAGATATTGTTTTTTCATTCCTTTTTAAAATGTTTTTGCTACTTTCAAAGCTAATCAAAACACTTGAACCGAATATAATCTACTCGCAAATATGTATAGCTACAAAACATAACATAAATAGAGCAGCGAAGATAGGTATTACACAAAGATGATGGATGGTGGATAAACATAATTTTATTGATAAACACTTAGGTACAAAAAAATGAGTGGTTCTGCCTTTGCTTTAGTGAAAACACTGTATTGCAAAGACAGCATCTTCCAAAGGTACAATTATATAGTTCACAAAAGCGTCTTATTATTCAAAAATTTATATAAATATCAATAGTACTGCAAGGAAATGCTTAAAAATATAAATATTATTACTAAAAAAAATAAAAAAAATATCATTCTTTCATTATAGGACCTTGTGAAATAGTTTTTCAGTATCTACATATTCGAAGTTATACAGCCAATTGTGGATTTTAGTTTTCAATTTATGTACTAACATATTACTAATTTTAACTTTAACACTAATTTTATTATAAAACATAGGTGCCAGGTGGTGGTAGTGTCTCTAAGCAAGTTCACTATTAAATGATGGAACGGGATATTTGAAGACCCCTTTTCCAGTAGTTGGTAGATTTGGTACAGTATCTATATGGTATCTACGGATGCAATTATATATATAAAGTTTTCTGACTGTGAGTACCTTAAATTTTTTGTACATCTCTACCGTGGGATATCTAAAGTTTAAGCTAAGTGCGACTTTCAATAAAGCTCGTTGAGCTCTTTCTACTATAATCATAATAGTCTGTCCAGCTCCTCCCCTAGAACTTATACAATAGCTTATAACACATTCCGCCAAAGCTTTATAAGTTTGTAAAATAAGGATTTCATCTGCTACTTTTTTGAGCTTCTTAAATACATGAATTAGTTTTCTTATTCTATTAGACACAAATGTTGTTTGAGCACCCCAATTTAATTTGTCATCAATAGTTACACCTAGATATTTTAAGGTCTGGGAACTAGTCAACAGATTACAATTGCAATTAATATGCCCTACCGAATTATTGCATGGATACGAGTGAGCTTTTATTTGAAGATTATTGGGTGGTCTGTTTGCATTAGTTTTACTGAAGGATAGGTATTTAGTTTTTGAGGTGTTAAGAGACAGTAGGTTGAGTTCGAGCCAAGAAATTACTTTTGACAAACCGTGCTCAGCTTTATCATATACTTTTGCCCAAGTAGAGTCGTGGAAAAGTAGTACTGTATCATCTGCGAACATTATAATATCGGCTTTGGTGGAATTTAATTTACAGAGCTCGTTAATATAGATAAGAAATAGTGAAGGCCCAAGTGTTGACCCATGTGGTCGATGTATGTAGTCAAGAGTGTTGTTAGTTTAAGTACAGCGTCATCAGTAGATTTTCTAGTTCGAAAGCCATACTGGTTACTAGCCAATAAACTGTTCTTCTCTAAGTAAGACATTAGTCTTTTATTGACTATCTTCTCCAAAATTTTGGATAAGACCGACAAAAGAGAAATGGGTCTATAGTTAGAAAGTTCAAGTTTATTACCCGCTTTAAATATTGGAGAAACTATTGCTAGTTTAAAAGCTGCAGGGAAGATTCCATTCGATAAACTCAGATTGCACAAATACACTATAGGCCCTACCAGTAAATCTGAACAGGATTTGACTACGGAAGATGTTATTTTGTCATGCCCTGATGCACAGCTATTCTTCATATTGGCAATAATATTTTTGACCTCATTGATGTCTGTTAAGAAAAGGGACAACGAGTTAGCTGGTGTATTATGGGGGTTAGATATTGCAGATGCTAGTTCTATATCTGTTTTATTTAGTTTACGAAGGCTTTCACTGGCTAGGTTATTTCCAACAGATGTAAAGTAATTGTTAACTTCAGTTAGAGATTTTTGGGGGTTATTTTTATTTGTAAGTAAGGGACTAGACGAAACCTTAGATGAATAGTTGGAAAGGTCTTTAATTACTTTCCACATGCCTTTCATGTTTCCTGTTGATTTTTTGCGTTGTTCTTTATAGTAGTTTGATTTTTGGGTTTTTATAATGTGATTGCATATATTTCTATACTTTTTATATTTAGAATCTTCATCATTATCAATTTTGAATTGTTTCTGCATTGCGTTTCTTTTTCGGATACATTTGACCAGTCCGGTAGTAATCCAAAGTTTTAGTGTTTTGAATTTACATGAAACTCGTTTAATTGTACTATCTTTTTCAATAATCGTTTGGATATTATTTATTAACATGTTAGCAGCGATATTAACATCATCCAATTTGTAAAAATCATTCCAGTTTGTTTGTGCTAGAGATTCTCTTACTGCGTCTATGTTTGTTATAGTACTATAATTTTTTGGTAAATTTCTTTTCAGCTGAGTTGTATCAATCGATAATAATACTGGTGAGTGATCTGTAAGTTTGTTAAATACTATGGTCTGCCATTTACTGTTTGATTTGACCATGAAGTGATCTAGGCAAGTCGTAAATCTAGTGGGTAAGTTCATGGCTTGTAGAAGACAGTGAGTAGCCATCAAGTTCAGATAATTAGATGAGTGTTCTGTCGCTTTTGCTTCTGGTAGGATATTAATGTTAATATCTCCTGTCAATGTAATGTTCGTTTTTATTTTTAAATTTAATATGATATAATCTAAGGAGTATAGATAAGTTGTGGGGTTTTTAAAGCAATGCGGACGATAGGAGCAAATAATCAATTATTTGCTCCTATCGAGTTATTTATCTCTAAAATTAAACAATTGCCTTCATTCATTTTTGGCTCGTGCGAATTACAGATAAAATGATTTCTGACATAAGCGACCACTTCATCATTTTGGTTATAACGTTTTTTTGTGTAAAACAAGTTGTAATTATGAATAGGTGGAGGGTCATAATTTCTCGTCCAACACTCACTCATTACAATTATGTCAATTTGAATATCAAAACTACTAAGGAAAACAAGAAACTTATCCATATTTTGTTGAACGCTTCGTATGTTCAGAGACAAGATTGATAACTTTTTGTTTAAATAGTTATTGTCATAATGAAGTAGAGTAAAACATTTAGAAGGGTCACTTGATTCCCTACATGAAATAGCTCCAGTATTATCTATATCATAATCAATGAGATCATTACTAACTGGACCCATACTAAAAATTGTGATAGATAGACGGGATCTGATTATAGTGGACAGTTAATCTGCAAGAATATTGATCAAATTTTGTTAGAGTTACTGTTATTAGCAGTTTTTGTTGGTAAGTATTAGTGTTGTATTGTATAGTAATAGGTGTTTCCAAGCTCGCTATGTTTAGCATTATAATAAATTTAAATATCTTATTGACAGAGAAGTTAGGGGTATATACCAAATATAAATTATGCAGACATAACAGCTTTGTCCAATTGAACATTAAAAAGAGAACTAAAGTAGACATAAAGCCAGCAAAGTAGGCAGATCGGTAAGAGCTGTACTGTGCTATGAGTCATATGGATGGATGGATAGAGACAGAAGGTGGCTATAGGAACTCCTAAACGAAGCACAAGGTTCGTTGGATTTGTCTTCTATTGAACTACTTTCCTTGAATTTAAGAATTGATAAATTCAATATGGCGGACGCCTCAAGATGGCGGACAAAAATATGTTCCTATCTACCATCATGATGTGGTGACTGGGTATCAAATTCAAATTAAAAATCATTTATTTCACGCATCAAAATAACCCATACAATTCATTAAATCTTACTTAGACCAAATCATATAAAAATAAATTAAAGTAATATATTCAAATAATAACAATAAAAATGACAGCAAAATAATAAAAAATTAATAAATAAACAGTGTCAAAGGAAAGGGTTTTCTGAGATGAATACGAACAAGCTTGTTTAAAAAAAGTTTTTTTTTATATATTAATAAAGTTATTTAAAATATACAAATACATTTTTTTTTTGTAATAAATACATTCTTTTCTTCATGACTGTAAATGAGAGTCTTTTTAAAAATATGCGATAATGGTCAGATTGGAATGGTCAGTGGTGGATTATAACAAACAATAACTGCATATTTAATTTTTACTTTACTTTGAGTTTACTATCGTGACCTTTGTTTCTTGGAATACCATTCCAGTTAACGAATTTAATACGTATTATTTAAATCAAAACCATATAGCTTCAACGGATTCCCACAAGTAATAGCTAGACGGAGATTGGGGAGTTTTGATTTCATGCTACTGGTAACAGCGTCGATGACGTAGGCTTGTGTTACCCACGTGACCTTTGTTTCTCGGAATACCATTCCTGACGGAGTATCATTATTATATAACACTTTATTTAATGAAATTCTCGGGTCTAGCCCGGACATTTGGTAGGCATTGGTGGAGCCGAAGCCAACACCAAGAGGCCCTGTTGAATATAAAAAATACAATTATGGAATATGTATAAAAAGGAATATGAAACTATTGTACAGTATAGGATTACAAAAGTCTTGGCTATTGAGGTGAACAACTTGTGGATGGAATAACAGATCTATAGAATGAGAAACGGCACCTGCCTTATCCTGTCTCATCTCAAAATATATTTAGGCAGGTGATGACTTGCCACCAACTGAATGGGCCCCCCATAAAGGCTGCCGTATCTTGGCACCGGAGGGGCAACATCGGCGTGGGTGGCTTAGGGTGTAGAGAGGTGTGCTGCTCTTTCACTAAGAGCTACTCGCGGCGTTATGCCCTTTAACACTTCCACCCTGGAGCTTACATTCTTAGCTCTTGCGCTTTCCACCCCTGGACGTTAAGGCAAGCCAGGGGTCAGGGGTCTCATTTAGCCCCATGGAATCGGGGTACGCGGTGTCGCCACTCACCGACGGCTCGCCATAAAGCCGCCCCTGCGTTATTATTATTATGACACTTTATTTAATGTAATTCTCGGGTCTAGCCCGGAGATTATTATTATTATTATATAATTACATTCTCGGGTCTAGCCCGGACATTTGGTAGGCATTGGTGGAGCCGAAGCCAACACCAAGAGGCCCTGTTGAATATAAAAAATACAATTATGGAATATGTATAAAAAGGAATATGAAACTATTGTACAGTATAGGATTAAAAGTCTTGGCTATTGAGGTGAACAACTTGTGGATGGAATAACAGATCTATAGAATGAGAAACGGCACCTGCCTTATCCTGTCTCATCTCAAAATATATTTAGGCAGGTGATGACTTGCCACCCACTAAATGGGCCCCCCATAAAGGCTGCCGTATCTTGGCACCGGAGGGGCAACATCGGCGTGGGTGGCTTAGGGTGTAGAGAGGTGTGCTGCACTTTCACTAAGAGCTACTCGCGGCGTTATGCCCTTTAACACTTCCACCCTGGAGCTTAGATTCTTAGCTCTTGCGGTTTCCACCCCTGGACGGCCGGTTAAGGCAAGCCAGGGGTCAGGGGTCTCATTTAGCCCCATGGAATCGGGGTACGCGGTGTCGCCACTCACCGACGGCTCGCCATAAAGCCGCCCCTGCGTTTTTATTATTATTATTATTATAACTAAAGAAAAAATGTTTAATATTTTTTAATTTTTTTAAACCCCAAACTAAGAAAAGCTGGTATAATGGCTGCCAGATACTGATATACATACATATATATTTTTAAATACATACTTAAATAGATATTAACACCCAGACATAGAACAAACTCAAATGTTCATCACACAAATGTTTGTCCTAGGTGGGAATTGAACCTACGCCCCCAAGCGCAGAAGGCAGTTTCACTACCTACTAAGGTAACGGGCTGTCAAAATCAGTTAGCAACTGTGACGCGGAGTTCAACGCGTTGATCTAAATAAGAATGTTCAATCAAGGTTCTGTCATAATGCCTGGCGACAGATTTTCCTTCTCATATCCGTTCTATTTACTTCTTTTTTCTGTGATTATAAGTACCTTGCCTAGAACGATGGGAAAACGTGATTGTTCCCCTCTTGCTCCCTCATTATATCTATTCCATCATTGTCAGTTATGGGGGCACTCATTTTCTCCGTAAGCAAGGCATTATTACCTGCCCAACGTTTCCACCTGCCTTCCGAATAACGATGCTTTCATATTACGTCACAGGGAACCTTAAACGAGAAACATTTAGTTAAACGAATAAGATCATTAGGTTATTTTGTTGCCTGAAATAAATGATTTTGAATTTGAATTAGGGCCATTGTAATAAAGTCTAAATATTATGTCTTGAATGATATTATTTTTTCATATCAAACATCGACAACGTTTGGCTTGAAAATACGGGAAGTTGCTAGTGTCCAAGAGGCATAAAAAAGCATAAATTTTATTAGAATGCCACTATTGATTTTATTAATTAATTTAACAGTTCTATGGGAAGCACGTCTGAAAATTGTATGCAAAAAGCTGTTAGGGAGGTATACCTAATTATATATTTTATAAGTATATAAATGTATACAGGATTACTGTTAATCAGTTAGCATCCTCTTAATACAATACGTCAAAACAAACAACTTTTGTTCTAGCATTTATCAATATTTACCAATATATCGCATAGATAACATAGGTACTGAAAATAACAGAATAATTTTTTAATTAATTTAAACAAATGATCAAAATTAGATTCGCAACTGACGAAATTATTGACTAACATCTAAGATATTTTACATGTAGATAGGTTGTGCCCGCCACCATATTGACTAGATGAATGCAAGGCACATTACCGTACTCGTAACAGCTGTCTCTCAGTCACGCACTCCGAGTGTCCGGTAACTCATCGCACCTAATTCGGTGTTATAATAAAAATTATTGTAACAAAATACATTTATGTGTCTTTATAAGCTGCACAATCTACACACGCACTGTTAGAGACAGTTTGATTTATTTTCTTTTACGCGCAAGTACTGTATTTTTAATTGAATAAGAAAAATATATAAATTGGTTTATCTTAGGCGGTTGTTGTCACTATGAAGTGGATGAGCGAGATGTGTAGATCGTCTTGAGTAAGAGAGTGAGCGAGTGAAAGAGCTCTCGACGACCAAAGCCAAATTCAGCCGATCACCACGACCGGCAGCGAGCCGTAGTTAGTTTTTAAAGCAGTGTTGTTTGCCTATTAACATCTCTATTTACTACAAAACGCGAAATAGTATATGTTCTTCTAGCCGAATAAAAAAGGCGTGTCTACCGATTCTAACCGAAATTCAAATTGGTCGTTGTATTCGAAATGGAAATCAGAGATGGGGTAAAAACTCAATTTTCCGGTCGCGAGTCACAGACGAAATGAAATGCACGATTTCAATTTGCGAAGGCAATCAATCAAAACGGCTGTAACTATACTAACTGTAGACTGCGTTTACAGGCATATGTAAAGGTCTGTTCCTGTATGCATATACAGGGTTACGCGGAAAGGGTGTAATAAGCCGAAAAGGGTCCAAGTACACATTATAATGAACAACTTTTCTTAAATCAATTTTGAAATCGCGAAAAAATATGAGCTGTACATACAAAACGGTCATTCATACTCTACAAAATGTATGGAAGGAGTGGTTCCTCTTTTCTGTGGTAGAAAAGAGAAGTAAATAGAATGGAAATGAGAATGAAAATCTGTCGCCAGGTATTACGATAGAACCTTGATTGAACATTCTTATTTAGATCAACACGTCGAACACCGCGTCACAGTTGCTAACTGATTTCGAATGACTGACGTTTCGTTTATATGGATGCAATGGGCTACAACAAATTTCTTACAAAAATTCTTTGACAGCCGTTCTAATTTAAACAAAAAATAAAACATTTTTTTCTGTGGAAGGAACAGCTGATATTATTTTCGCGATTTCAGGGTTGGTGCTATATAAAAGTTATTCATAATTATGGGAAATATGGGCCCCTTTCAGCTTAGTACACCCTTTCCGCGTATCAACTGTAATGGAATGCTAATTTAATACGTCGCCGCAGGCTGTTAGCATTTCTGAACGGTTCGCGTAAATGCTCATTAAATACGTCTCAAGCCGCTTATCAACATGCGCGCTGAGTTGCACGACGCGCGCACTCGTTGATACGCAGTCATAGTCATATTATTTGTAAAACCAATTTACAAGTCAATTAGTAAAAAAAATATAAAAAAAATCATTTCAGCCACAGGACGTCCACTACTGGACTTAGGCATCCCCCATCGATTTCTAAAAGGGCCGGTTGGAAGCGGCCTGCATCCAGCGTTTTCCTGCGGTCACTTTGAGGTCGTCTGTCCATCTTGTGGGTGGACGTTCTACGCTGCGCTTACCGGTCCGGTACAAAATAATAACTTCAAATAATTAATATCATCATAATCAGCCAGAAGACGTCCACTGCTGAACATAGGCCTCCCCCTTTAACCTCCACACTGAACGACAACCTGCCATCTGCATCCACTGGATGCGCTCGATTCTCACAATGTCGTCGGTCCATCTAGTGGGAGGCCTACCTACGTAGCGTCTTCCAACTCGTGGTCTCCACTCAAGAACCTTTCTTCCCCATCGGTCATCAGTTCTTCGAGCGATGGGGCCTACCCATTGCCACTTCAACTTGCAAATTTTAATAGCAATGTCGGTGACTCTGGTTATAATATCATATCTTCGTTCCGGATTTTATCGCGCAAAGAAACTCCGAGCATAGCTCTCTCCATTGAGAGCATTGCTCATTGGGTGACTCTGAGTTTTTCTAAAAGGGCAACAGTTAAAGACCACGTCTCAGTACCTTATGTCATCACTGGCAACACACACTGGGCAAAGACCCTTGTCTTTAGGCACTGTGGTATCTTGGACGAGAAGATGTTAAGCAATTTCCCGAACGCTGCCCACCCGAGTTGGATTCTTCGGGTGACCTCTTTGCCTAAGTTGGACTTACCTAACTGAACAATCTGTCCAAGATAGGTGTAATAGTCAACAACTTCGAGGGTATCGTTCCCAACGATTACCGGTATGGGTACAACATGGACATTGGACATGACTTTTGTCTTGTCCATGTTCATTTTAAGACTCACCTGTTGGGAAAGGCTACTGAGGTCGCTGAGCATCGTGTTGAGGTTCTCCAGCGACTCTGGCATGATGACTATATCATCGGCAAAACGAAGGTGAGTGATGTATTCGCCATTAATTTTGATGCCAAACCTATTCCAGTCCAAGAGCTTGTAATCGTCCTCCAATGCGTTAGTGAACAGTTTCGGAGAGATAACATCTCCCTGTCTCACGCTTTTCTGCATTTAAATTAGTTCCGTACTCTCGTCCTGTAATCGGATTGACATAGTGGCGTTTCTATACAAAGGGCCTTACTTAAAAACGTTACTCAAGTTGATCTGTGCTTTAAAATGCTCTGTCAACTTCTCGCTAACGGCAATCGTCACACGCGAAAACAAGACGGAGCATATTTAAGTGTATGTCAACTTGAGTAGCGTTTTTAAGTAAGGCCCAAAGACTTCAGCACTTCGATATACCTATAGTCAATATGACAACGCTGGAGGGACTACAACACTGCCCAGGTCTCGATTGAATCGAAGGCTATTTCATAGTCCACAAACGCTAGACATAATGGCCAATTATACTCCTCAGTCTTCTGTATAATCTGGCAGAGCGTGTGTGTGGTCTATGGTGCTCCAGCCTTTACGGAAACTGGCTTGTTTGGGAGGCTGGATGTCATCAAACGGTTCATAATGACTCTGGAGAACAACTTGTATACATGGCTCAGGAGTGAGATGGGCCAATGATTCGTCAACAAGGTGTTATCACCTTTTTTGAAGAAGAGCACCACCATACTCCTGTGCCATGCTTCAGGCGTAGTACCTTCGAGTTTGACGGAATTAAATAACTTCTGGAGGACTAACAGTAGCGGTTTTCCACCCGCTCTCAGAAGTTCTGTCGTGATTCCGTCATCAACTGGCGCCTTGTTGTTCTTAAGCTGTTTCAGAGCCATTCTAATCTCGTACAAGGTCTGGGATGTCCTCAGTGTAGTGTCGGGTCAATTTAGCCCTCTTGGACCCAGGTATGTCCTAAAACTGCGACCAGAACAACCAGAGGATGGACAGCAGCATCAAAAATTTCATGGTGGAACGCTATGCGATCCCCAAGCCACCTGCCAAGCGTGGGCATTATGGGAACCCCCCCCCCCCCCCCTCCCCAATGACAGACAAACAAAAGTTACGGCCCCCAGTCCCCGGCAGCTCCACTATCCCTGGCCAAGGTAACGGTGGAGCAGAGGGTGCGAGGAATCTCCGCCAGTTGCCCCGCTGCCACCCCCAACGAAACTTGGCCCTGGTAACGCACAATATTCGGACGCTGAAGACCGATGAGAAGATTGTTGAGCTGGAGGAAGAATTGAGCAAAATACGATAGGACATCAGAGGACTATTTGAAATCCGACGAGAGGGACAGGATATGATAGTTCTGGATTCCGGTAACATGCTCTTCTTCCGGGAAGGAGAACGAAAGTCTTCCGTTCTTGTGTCGTTTGTCTCGTGGTGTAGGTTTTCTCGTTCGCAGGTCACTCATCAACAACGTGGTTAAGGTCGATAATGTGTCGAACGGGGTAGCATACCTTATACTCAGAATAACCGATCGTTATTCGCTGAAGGTCATACAGGTATATGCGCCAACCTCGACATACCCTGACGATGAAGTAGAAGCGTTGTATAAGGAGATATCTGAACACATACATACCTCCGAAACATACTTCACCGTAGTTATGGGTGACTTCAACGCAAAGGTGGGCACGCGGAATTTCCCATCGATGAGTTAAGAGTGGGGTCATATGGGTATGGACAGCGGAATCCGAGGGCTCTCTCGGGGCAAGTTCAATACACAACATAATTCCCTAATTTTCCATCCTAATATTTTTTCTCATAATTTTCGTAAGAGGAATACAATCGAGGTATAGCTTATTTAATAAATAGGTTTTTTTTCCCACTGGTAAATGATCTAATAATCTAAACGGTTGACAGATTTTATTGAATCATAATTACAAAAAACTATTTCAAGTCACCTTTCAAACGAAAAAAACTAAACCATAATCGGTTCAGCCATTTCGAAGCTACGATGCCGACACAAGTTCAATTTATAACACCCTCTGTTTGCGTCCGAGGTTAAAAATAAAACAAAAAGGCAGGATGGAAAAACAATTCCAAGTTAGTACATCGAGTTGGCATAAATGCCAAGTCTGCTGTCAGGTTTAGCTGCCGTCTCGGTCGGTTGACTGTCGCCGGAACCCTAAAAATCTCCTAAATCGTCCCATTCGTACGTGAAACGCGTACAAAGAAGGCATCTCAAACATACACTATGTAACTTCGACTTCAGTGTGTGTATTCCGAAATCGAGGCAAGTAAGTGATAAGCCTTCCAAATGTACACGGACTTTGTTGTCGTTCATTGCAGAAAAATGTTATATATACTGGACACACTATATTGGATGGATGGATGTATGTTTGTTACTCAATCACGCAGAAACGGCTGGATTGATTTGGATTAAATTTGGAATGTACATTGCTTATGTACATTCATTAACGTACATTGCCAATTTTCATGACTACGCGGGCGAAACCGCACGGTGCAGCTAGTAATTAATACATTTTTAACACTAGACGCAAACAGTGTTATAAGTTTAACGTGTGTTACTGTCTGTCTGTAGCATCGTATCTAGCAAACGGCTAAACTGATTTTTTTTTATTTTTTTTTTGTTTGAAAGGTGACTCTACTCAGCGTCCCTTACCAACATGCGAGTTGGTGGTCAAAGGCGGACTTAATCGCGAAAAAAAACCTTTGCCTAAGACAAGTGCTGTTAAAAGGAGCTGTACCGGACAGTTCGCATCTAATTAACAGACATCCTCCTTTTGCATCAATCAGTGTGTGTATTGACCCATCTATCATCATCATTATCATAATTAGCCTAACGTAGTCCACTGCTGGATGTAGGCCTCTCCCAAAGCACGCCATATAACCCAATCTTCAGCCACTGCACCCTGCCTTACGTATATAGTAACTTAAGCGTCGCTACGTTTGCCGATTCGTAGTCTCAGCTTTAAAACACGTCTACTCCAACGGTTATAGGTTTGCGACAGATATGACCGACCCACTGCCATTTCAGCTTGGTAATATGCTGAGCTATGTGGTGAATTTGGTTCTCAACTTCATTCCGGTTACGATCTACGAAACCAGCCTTGCGTGACCCTTCGGGACCTCGCAGCACGGCGCTGAGCATATCACTAATGCCAAACATGGTTTTTACTTTATGTGTTCATTGTTTTTGGCAATAAAAATAAATCTTGTTCTTATTCTTCTCTCAGTAAAATGCCGCGCACGGCTTATTTTATAGCTCGCCGAGTGACCTTAAACTTGTGGACGGCTCCAATTGTAAGTTTATCAGCACAGTATGTCATGACGGGGGTATGGGAAAGCCGACAAAGGGATCGCGCATGGATCTAGCTGCCGCTCTCTCCCCACGCGATTCCTTTATCGCTCTACCCCGCACCCCTGTTTACGTCGCGGGCGATACCAGAGTTATGCTGGCTAATAATACTGTACCTACTATGTTGCCTCGATATTAGGAACGTAGTTGATTAGAAGTGGCGCTCACTATCCGGCGACCAGCTTGCTGGTTTCGTAACTGTATAAAATCTATTCATCAATAGAAGGTTATAAATATTTAACGATCCATTTGACTTTGAACAAATGCAATTATTCAATCATTTAGTACTTAATTTTTGTCATAATTACTTAGTTCCAGCATACCTAATGTAATTTCAATTTAATACTTCCACTAGCTGAAGTCGAACCAAGACGTCATGTTAAAAATTGTTTCTATGATGGGTGAGTTTGAATTTTGTATTTAAAGTTTTGTGACTACAAAGTAGGGCATGTTAATTCCTTATGAGGTGTAGAGGTAATACAGACAGCTATGCTCGGATTTTCTTTGCGCGATAGAATCCAAAATGTGGATATTCGCCAAAAAAAAACAGAGTTACCGCCATAGCAATTAAAATTTGCAAGTTGAAGTGGCAATGGGCAGACCACATCGCTCGAAGAACCGATAACCGATGGGGAAGAAAGGTTCTTGAGTGGAGACCACGAAGGTAGGATAGGTAGGTACAGAAAGTAGGTTCACTACCGACTGAGCCACCGGGGCTGTTAGCGACGCGCTCAGTAGTATAGGTAGATAAAAATATTTTTAAGTTTAAATGTATTAAAATATATCGAAGGTAGGCCGCGCACTTAGCGCGGCCACAACTGTCAAATGAGTCAGAAAACCGAGCGGGTGTGCTGATGCACACCGCGCCTATAATTTTCATTTAATTAGATCAAAAGTATGTAAATCTGTGCTATCAAGTAAATAAAAGATACCTAAAGTGCTAACGAGTGTTTTTCTATAAAGTTCACGGCCCATAACCACCCTCAGAACCTACAAATTGGTCCTTCGAGCCGGATCATGTACCGTACACCAGTGCAATTCAAGATGGTCGGCTCAAACGCAAGCGGTACTGGGCGAGAACGAGAAAAACGCAATCTCGACAATATGGCTGCAAAAGTATTACAGGAATCATCGACTAGTATACAAAAAGAATTCAAGACGCCGGCAGCTTCGAGCATTAAAAGCGGAATCAGTGAGAACGAAAAGTCCAAAGGTTACATTCACACTGCGACGTCATCCGTTAAAGCACGCCGAGCACAACTCGTACTAGAAGCTGCTAAAAAGAAAGCACATATACAAATGGAGCTTGTTCATCGACAACTGGAAGCGGACTTAGCCGACCTACATACAGATAGTTCAAAATACAGTCCACATCACGAAGAAATATGCACCAAACAAGAAGTGGAACAATGGCTCGAGCGGAGTCACCGCGAAGTGCAGTCAGCCCCCGATTATGGTATTTCTACGGGCGAGCTGCAACCGGCAATGGCCACGGCGACAAATACCGTTGTTCTAACGGCACCTGCAGCACCTTATGAACCACACACCTTGCTGCAGCCGCCGTCACCTACAGCGCCACATCTGCCGATGTCACAGCCTCCGGCGCCACCGATGGTACAACCCGGCGTCACCGAGACTGTTCAGATGCTAGCGAACGCGCTGAAGGACTTAGCTTCTACAAGTGCACCGAGTAACAGCAACCTCATGACTCGTTTATGCACACCGAAGGATTTACCCGAGTTCTCTGGAGATCACAGAACAGAATGGCTACAGTTTAAACAGGCATACAACGAGTCTACTGAAGTGTGCAGTTTTACCCCCAAGGAAAACCTATGGAGACTTAGAAAGTGTCTCCGCGGCTCGGCCAAGGATGCGGTGATGGCTTTGTTTATTAGTGCGAGCTCACCGTGCAAAGTTATGTCAACCTTGGAGCTACGATTCGGCAACCCTGAGTACATTATATCCAAAATTATACAGGATATCAAGAAGTTGCAACCTATGTCCCAGGATTATCACAAAGATGTTGTGCAGTTTTCTGTGAAAGTGCAAAACCTGATGGAAGCAGTGCGAGCGGTCGGAAGGCAAGAGTACTTACAAGGTATGAGCATTGTTTCAATAATATTGTCCAAATTCCCGCCAATATTATTATCTAAATGGTCCGACTACAGTTACCCGCTCATTAAAGATAATCAGAAATCACGAATTATAATTTTATCCGATTTTCTGAACGAAGAGGCTGTAAAGATATCTACTACATCGAACATTTATTTTACTAGCCCCCGCACTGATCAGAATAAACATAGAAACAATGAGAATTCCAATCGCACACATACTCTTTTATTGCAAAGCGACGACGATGATAAATGTCAATTTTGCCGCACCTCTAAGCACAAGCTTACCGATTGTAAACAATTCAAGAAGGCATTACGCAAGACTAGATGGCAATATGCCAAACGTAACGGGCTATGTTACAAATGCCTACTGTCGCGACATTCGCGCGATGCATGTACCGCGCCGTCCTGCGATAAGGATAACTGTGGTGAGTCACACCACCGGCTACTACACGCCGACGTAAACAAACCGAAGGGCGACGCACCGGCGCACCACGTACCTACAGCGACGCCGATAATACCACCGACGCTGACGATGCCTCCGAAGCCTACCTGCGAACCTGCGAACAGTAAACAAACAGTTACACACATAAACGCGAGTGAATCTACAGTGTTACTAAAAGTCGTTCCTATTCGTATACATACCCATAACGGTATAATTAACGCGAGTGCCTTACTCGATGATGGCTCGACGGTTTCAGTTATGGGCGCAGGGCTGGCGAGACGCGCGGGGATGAGCGGTCGTCCCGAGACGATGCGCGTACGCGGAGCCTGGGCTGATAAGGAACTGGTTTGTGAATCGGTTGTTGCTTATGTAAACATTTCTGGTATGGACAATAAGGTGCATAATATAAAATTACGTTGTGTTGATAGATTGGATCTGCCGGTACAACAATTATCTATTGTGAATAATAATTATAAAAACCTACTTAGCATAAAAAATATGGGATGTACAAGCGATGTAAAACCTGAGATACTTATAGGTCAAGACAACTTTCATTTATTGTTACCGCTGGAAGTTAGATTAGGTAATAACAATGAGCCGTCCGCTACGTTAACTCCCCTAGGCTGGTGTGCACATGGTATGTTGCGAGCGGCGCGGAGTGCGCGTACGCATCCCGCCGGCGCGGCGCCGCGGTCAGCACACGCAACCATGTTCGTGAGCACGGATGGCGCGCCGCCCACCGCCATCGCCGTCTCTGCTACCGCCTCGACCACCGAAGAGGTTCGTTTGCTGCAAAAGTTGCACGAGGAGGTACGGCGCTCGTTCGCTCTCGAGTCTATCGGAGTATCAGGTAAGCCTCGTCAAAATACCTACGACGTGAGCGCAATCGCTCAGCTGAAGGAGACCGCCGAGCTCGTGGAAGGGCGCTGGCGCGTTGGCCTGCCTTGGAGGAGCGACACCGGCGCTATGTCCGATGCCTATCTTAACGCTGAAAGAAGGTTAAAAGGGATAGAAAGGAAAATGAGTCGGGACAAGGATTTTGCAAGTAGGTACAGGGAACGTATTGAACATTTATTAGAAAATGATTATGCTGAAAAAATCTCAGTTGTCCACCCAGCGTCCAGGACATGGTACTTACCACATTTTGGGGTGGACAACCCGAACAAACAAAAGCTAAGATTGGTTTTGGATGCCGCGGACGAAGTGAACGGTAAGATTCTCAATCACTACTTACTCACAGGACCGGACTTGCTGCCACCGCTATTTGGTATTATGCTGCGCTTCAGGGAGAATGTAATAGCAGTAACAGGTGACATCAAGGACATGTTTTTAAGGGTCAAAATCCGTGCCGAGGATCAGCAGGTATTAAAATTCCTCTGGCGGAATAACCCTAATGAGCCAGTCCATACTTACGTAATGAGTTCTCTGATATTCGGGGCAACTTGTTCACCGTTCGTGGCGCAGTTTGTTAAAAATTTAAATGCACGGCGCTATGAAGCAACAATGCCGGCTGCAGTTAATGCGATATATAAATCGCATTAAGTTGACAACTATATAAATAGTTTACCTGATACAGCGACTGCGATCTAAATCGTAAAAAATATTTCAGTCATCCACGAGAGTGGTGGATTTGAAATGCGCAACTGGACGAGTAACAGCATCGCTGTTTTAGATAGCGTGCCGAAGGAAACATTAGGTAGTGCCGCGGTCAAGTTCAAGGTCGAACAGGAATATCAAGGTGAGCGAACCCTAGGACTCATCTGGTATCCGGGTGAAGATCAGCTCGGCTTCGACTTGTCCCTGAAACGAATACCGGAAAACACTATTCAGGGTAAAGAGTGGCCTACCAAGAGGATCATGCTACAAGTAGTCATGTCAATTTTTGACGTTTTTGGATTTTTAGCACCCGTTACGATCCAGGGTAAAATCATGCTTCAGGACACGTGGCGCTTAAATGTAGGATAGGATGACGTCATACCCGATTACGTCTATAACAAATGGTGCAAATGGATTGATTTATTGCAGGATTTAAATCGTGTACGCATTCCTAGGTGTTATCTTAGATCAAGTGATAATGCGCGCGAGAGCGAGACAGCAGTAGGGTCGATCGGCGTAGCGGCAGCTGTAGCACGGGAGACCTGTGCTACGACGAGAAGCTACGCGACGGAGCGAACGCCTACAAGCGCTACGACGGCGACGTCGGCAAGCTGTGCGCCAAACGCAAGTACAAATAACTATAATAACTTGCAATTGCATACTTTTAGTGATGCTTCTGTTAAGGCGATGTGTACCGTGGCGTATTGGCACTGGACGGAGAATGGTGAAGTGCATTTTGCATTTATAGCTAGTAAATGGCGCGTTATACCGGTGAAACCTTTGACCGTTCCCCGCGCAGAGCTGCAGGCGGCCGTGCTGGCTGCGCGACTCGCTGAAAAGAGCACAGAATGGTACCCGAACGCCGATACTTCTGGGCCGATTCCACTACGGTTTTACAGTGGATCCGGAATAACACGCGCACGTACAAAACGTTTGAAGCTAATAAAATCGATTGGGACAAATTGATGAACTTACGCGCGTAGCTAAATGGAATTATTTGTCTACTAAATTAAATATGGCCGACTTGGGAACTCGGGAAGAATTTGACCGAGCTTTGTTCGAAGGTGTGTGGTTCACAGGTCCCAAGTTTTTATTTGATGGTGAACTCTCGTGGCCCTCAGACGTCGTTAACCCTGAAACCTCTGCAGGTAGTTGTATTTTTGTACAAAATATTGTTTGTTTTGTTTTTGTTTAGTTGTGTGACGTAGTTTTTATTGCCGATCCAGACAGTCCCCGAAACAGCTGGCCAGCCTGAGGTGTAATCCAGCGCACGTACCCAGGTAACGATAACAGAGTACGACTGGTCGAGGTGAAGACAAGGACTGGCCTCTGGAAACGATCGGCAGCCCGCGTCGCTCGTATTCCCGTCGAGGTGTAGTGCTGTTCCAGCACTAGGCATGTATGGGGTATGTTAGCGACGCGCTCAGTAGTATAGGTAGCTGTACTGCACAACTTGTGACCGGGTGTTCAAGACGAAGTTTGGACTTGCCAGCCACATACGAGCACACGCCAGGAAATAGCCAGAGTCGCCATCGTCGGATACGACGCGGACGACATCATCATCATCAGTATAGGTAGATAAAAATATTTTTAAGTTTAAATGTATTAAAATATATCGAAGGTAGGCCGCGCACTTAGCGCGGCCACAACTGTCAAATGAGTCAGAAAACCGAGCGGGTGTGCTGATGCACACCGCGCCTATAATTTTCATTTAATTAGATCAAAAGTATGTAAATCTGTGCTATCAAGTAAATAAAAGATACCTTAAGTGCTAACGAGTGTTTTTCTATAAAGTTCACGGCCCATGACCACCCTCAGAACCTACAGGGGCAGTCATTGTATTTCAGCACGTTTCATTTCTTCTCGTATAACTATCGCACAGAAATCGATCATTTTTCCGGTATAACAAGGAGTCCTTGTACCAATCCAAATGAACTATTTCCACATACAAATATAATTTTGGTTACAAACTACCGACTGTACTTTGTAATCAAAGTAGAAAAAGCGGGGAAATCTTCGAATTGATTACAGGTCTAATCTAATATACGTGTTAATACATTGTGTTCTTTTCAGGTATAATATACGCATTGTACATCATACAGCCAATGTGTTCAAAGACTATAGACATGTGGCCATGGATGGAAGATCCGTATGTCACAGATTGCACGAAGTGTCATAGAATTTATGTTCCTGTATGCGCTACCAATAACAAGACCTACCTGAATCCTTGCAAATTAGCTTGTATGAACAATAAACTAAAACGGACAGGGCCAAATCGGGTTCACGTTAAAAGGTCAGACAGTTACCCTTAGTTTCCCTGATTTTCATAAAAGTGGACACCCTGATAACACGTACGACACTGACGCGTGGTTAGACACTTTAGTGAAAGATTTTTTTTACCAAACATGAATTTGGCTCTGCTTAAGTTGGCCTAGATTTGCCCTAATATGCAAACACAGGGCTGGAATGCTAATAATTAAAAAAAAGCACTTGAATTTCTATTTTATAAAATAAACTGTCTACCCACTGCGTAGATTACAAAATGAATTACAGACATTTGAATATATTATGTTTTGTTTATTTAATCACTATTTGATTATTTTAGTTAATTAATTAATTCATGATTATTTTTTGATTATTTTAGTTTTATATCGACTAATTTTTATTGACTTATTTGAATTATGTATTAATTCTAATCAACTAATGTAATTGGCTTTTTGTAGCCGTTTTAGTTACGAACAAAAAATAAATAAATAAATCACAATATTAACAAGTTATTTGCACTTACTTATAGTAAACAGTTTAAATAATACTCAAAGAATAAAATAAATACAGATAAATATAGTTCAATACAATTCATTTCCAGGTTGTATATAGATGGATGATAATTTGAAGCTAGATTTAGGGGTAGGGCTCAAATAATTATTTACGGGGCTGCAGAAGAGAGCTAGATGTAGATCTAGACCCAAAAGAGCAAAATTGGCAACACTGCTCCGAGCTCGCAAAGCATTTACAACATCTGCAAAACTAGCAGAGTTTTGCAGATGTACGGCAATTAGGTACCACCTAAGCAGCAACAAATGGAGTTTTTTTCGTGGAGAACGCAGAAACTTGTATCTTAGTAGGGTTAAATTTGCCAAGATTAAGTTCGCCCCATTCTAAGATATATATATATATATATATCTGTGTCTAACATTAAGAACTCTCTTGACCTCCCAAGAGAGTTCTCAATGTTAGACACACAGAGATATAGGTCTGTGGTTAGAGTTGGACACAAGTTTAACATTGGGACAATGACACAATGACAATTGACACAAGTCTGCTTTCCTCCACCTTGGAACGCCGAGTGTTGTGCCGATATGGCCAGTGCATTGTGCATCGCCAGTACTATTGTTATCTGCGTTCTTACCATCATGTGGGCCGCAATCCTGTTTGACGAAATACGATGTTTTTTTCTTCTTCAAAACTGCGCCATCCCCCTATTAATTTAACATAAAATAATTTGTATTTTTTCAGGTATGGACCTTGCATATATGGACAATAACCTATATTTATTTCAATACTAGTTTTTTTGCCCGCGACTTCGTACGCGTAGGTTTTCATATAAACCTTCAATCCTTTTTTTTCCCTTAATCCGGCCCTTGCCCAAAATAACATAGCCTATACTTTAATCTGGTCATTGCTAAGCATATTCGTGAAAACCGCATTTAAATCCGTCCGCATTTTCTTCCAAGGGTTTAAGAGATGTGCGTGAACAAACAAATTAAAATTATAAAAACTGCCTTAACATTGCCTTAGCTGCTTATTTTAAGTCGCCCTGTGTTAAGTATGTGTGAAGTATAGAAGCATAAAAGTAAAAACACCGTCAACAGTTTTCCAATCAAAAAGATAATGTGACCACAGTGCAGAGCATGTTTTGAAGTTTTCTTTTTGTCTAAACCATAAAAAGTATATCTTGTCATGTCGAGATGACACATCTCTGAAATTTGACGGTCCAGCTTCGTTCGTTCGAATTTTTCTATGACCATGCAATTTCTGAACTATATGAATACGACCACAAGTATGGGCCACGGAACCCTAACATATGCTTGTCTTGCAAAATGCATTGGATTGAATCACTAAAGAGGTTGTAAGGCCTATGTTTTTATAACATCCTTGATTTACATGTTTATTCATCTAAAAAGGTTAAGGAACCTTCTTTAAATTTAAACTGATTATCTGAATGACAGTTGACAGTTTCAAATTTTTAATGGCTATGTCAATAACATTCTCTTTACTTTGGACCTCTTTGCTTGAGGCTATGTGACACAGACTATGTGACGATCCTCATATTACGTTTCGGGTAACGAAGAAAATAATCATTGATTTTTTGTAATAATAAAGAATTAAAATAAATGATATACCATAGCCATAGCCTATGTTTTAATCTGGTAATTTCTAAGCATATTCGTGAAAACCGCATTTAAATCCGTCCAGTGGTTTAGATGCGCGCGGACAAACAAACAAACAAACAAACAAACAGACAAAAGTTCTAAAAACTGTCCTATCGTGTTCAGCTGCTTATTTTAAGACGCACTGTGTGATTAATTTTTTGTTATCTCGCAATTACAGATTTTTTTTATCTCTACGTTTTTATTACATGTATAAATAAATAAAGATTGATAGCATTAAAAACAAATTGGAAATGTATACATATTTAATAGACTTGAATGCACTGTATAGTTATATGTTACTTACACTAGTTTTATGTTACTTTAATCTATAAGTGTCGTACAAAGAAAATCACAAACTATAATTGTATCGAGTCAATACAGGTGTATAAAATATAGGATTTTATTCTTGGTTTTACTTGCCATAGTAGAGCATGAATGTGGCATTGATTGCGTTCAAGATTCCGTTCTTCTGATGTTATTATTTAGTATTCGTTGTTACTAAGTTTCTACATCGCACTAATAATAAAATGCGAGAGTTTGTGTGTAATTGTGTATTTTTGGCTGCACTCACTCACGGTAACAGCTGCATGGTTTTAAATGGGTTACGTAACCTAACTCATTCAAAACCATTCAGCGGTTATCAAGTTGAGTATGTGATTATATGTGTATGGCCGCACTTACATGAAATTGAGTGCGTTTACACAATTATACACTTACACACAAACTCTCGCATTTATATTATTAGTCTGATGAGTGCTAATAAAAACATCTGTAGGACGGAATCTTCTCGGACCGCAATCAATGCCACGTACGTGCTCTAAACTATGGCAAGTAAAACCAAGACTACTCCCCATATTTTACAGACATTAATTACCTATCCTCACCCTTAAGGTAAAGGTAAGTTAAGGCAAAGTTTTTACACTTTTAAGCAACGCTACGTTACTAAAGATGACCATAAGGCTGAATATAAATACAGGGTTACGCATATAGATTGTACTAAGCTGAACGAAGGTATTGTACTCATCATTATGAACAACTACGACCCGTACGAAGCGCTTTGATTCCACTTTCATTGTGCGAACTGCTAGTATGTGGAATGCGCTGCCTGATGGGTGTTCCCCGATAGTTACAATCTGGGTGTTTTCAAGTCAAAAGTGAATCGGTTTCTTCTAGGCAAGCGTGATCCATCGTAGGCCGCATCATCGCTTAACATCAGCCGAGTTGGCGGCCAAGCACAAGCCTATATTACAAAAAAATAAAAACTATGACATCCATACTGAAATCGCGAAAAGAAAATTAGCTGTTCCATATATTTTGTCGAGTGTCAATGACCCGTTTTCTTAACCGAACAGTAGATATTTTTTCACAATTCCAGAGTTGGTCCCATAGAACCTAAAAGTTGTTAATAATGATGGGTACTATACGAAAAATTTCTCACTTCAGTGGGTATTATGGGCCTCTGCGAATTAGTTTTCGGCTGCGTGACCCAATATACTCTGCATGTTATATATAGATTTTTCAAGCAAAATATAGAGTTATGCGATGAGTTTAGTTCTTATCCTGTAAAATAACTTACACTGAACTGCAAAAAAAATTCAACATCAAACACTGCAATAATTCTAACGCTTATAACTTACCGAAAGTGCTTTCCGGTTACGGTATCTCATGGATTGAAAAACCCTCAGGTTTCATATATAAAAGTGAATTTTGTTAGAGGAAAGTATTTTCCAAATACAAAAACACGGTTTATCTGGCTGTGTCACGAAAAGACATTGATCAAGGCTTCCGAGCTTCCACCCTCCTTCGTCTCCCAGTTTATCAGCGTTCAAAGGGCATCCGAGGTCAAATATAATCACAATTCACGATCACCTGACATTTATCGGACCGTCTAAGTTTTTTCGATGATAACTCCGAAAACCTTTTCTTGTACTCGTAGATTGATTTTGGTAACATACAAAGGTTCTGGTAGCGAGTCTATAAGAGCGTAATAGATATTATAATATATTGCACGAGTACGGCGTAAACCTTCAAGATGTTGGCATGTTTCAAAGTATCCTGGCCGCACCCACGTGTGAGGCGGAAAGGGCCTTATATGCCATGGTCTCGGTCGTATTATATCAGCGTCTGACTCTAGTCTGACATTAGACTCTATTGATTGTTGAAGTTGCTTTGAAAACGGGGCTGGCATAATCGCATAGCGACTAAAGTTCCAAACAAAATTTTATTTAATAAAACCTTCTGGTGCGTTTTCTGGAAATTACTGGACCGGTTTTATAATTATCGCGGTTCGACGAATGGGGATAAGAACCAAAATTAAATGTTGATTTACCCTGTAGAGTCCGTGTTACGTAAGTCGCGCGACATGTAAAGTAGGTCAAATGTCATGTCAAATTAATTTACTAAAAACATCGAATTCGTCCTTATTTTAAACCAAATTTTTTAGCATGAGTCTAAAACAGTACAGTATTTGTAATATTCACAGAACAAAAAAGAAAATAAATAAGATTCCTTTCTCCTTTATGTACGTGAAACGAACTCTATATTGTTTTGTCGAAAAAACAATGTAGGAACTTTAAATCCATTTTGAGGTTTTTTTGAATCAGTATTCAATATTATGCCTTGTTTTACTTATTAACATACTAGTGTCTAGCCCTCATATTCATAAACTCGATAAGCTACTGTTCTGTAAAAAGAAAAATAACTTAAATTAATTTATTGAGTCAAAAACTAATTACTAAGTTATACGTTTATTTCATAATTATTTCAAACCATTGCGCTCCGTGTTTTTACCCGCGTTATATACCTCCTCGAAGCGACCTCCTTGGTAGCGTCAGCAACCTCTTTTGACTTAGGTGTTTTTTCATCTATATGTAATATATCAATTTCATCAATTTCTTCCGTTTCATATCATTTCATATCTTCATTGTATTCTCTCTTTGTATTCTCTTTGGTATTCTCTTTGGTTTCATATGGGAAAGTGAAGTTGAAGTTGAATATTCTTCGTAATAGGAATTTTTCCGATATAGTAATATTTATTCACATCGCTTTGTTTTGAAAACGTATTTGCTTGTTCTGCTATTTATATATATATATATATTTATAGACAAATACTCGGGCTATTCTGGGCGGAGAAAAATCCAACAAATCTAACATAATGAAAATTGGTCCGACTTTGTATAATATTATAGATTAATCACAATGCATCAAGTAAGTCAAGTAACCTTATTTATCCAAAAAGCGTGGCTGAAATTGGCCTGGAATATATCATCATCGTCAGATAAAGTTCATGTCTCGCTTTTTCATCGTAAGTTTCTCGATGGCGAAAAGTTGACAGCTCATTTTATAGCATAGATTGGCTTATCAAACTTTTATAAATGTTTGAAGTCAAATACTTAATACTAAACTAAACTACTTAAAACTTTGGAGTACTGTTCTGCAAAACCACTTTGTGTTCTAAGAACTTGGCCTAGGATATTTATTACTAGTCTTTATCTGAAATGGCTACAATACTCTACCTTAAGAGTATCTCGACACGCAATTTGACAATTTATGCATAAGGCAACGTACCTATAAGTCTCAAAATTACCAGCGTTCTCTGGAAGGTGTCCGTGACAATTATTTGGGTGTTATGTCATAATAAATAGAAGATATTGATCAAATAACACCGAAAATAAATAATAAAAGGTCACAAAAAAGACTCGCGTTGAAGATTTATTTCGTTAGAGCGTAATATTGTACGAATTGTATCTCGACTTTGAGCGAACTTTAGAACAATCTGAATAAGAATAGTATTTTTTGTAATGAAATCCGGGAATAATTGTTAATATTTCCAACTCACAGAAAATCATTTAATTGAAAAGCATTTTTTGCCCTAATAGCAACTGGACATAGTAAAGACGAAAGAATTGCTAAGGAACCCTAAAAAATAAGCCTGAGCGGTAAGAAACTCGCTACACTTTTAAGTTGAAACCCTATTGCGAATGCCTTAATTTCATTCCTTTTATATTTTTATAGCGCAATGAGAAGATTCAGTTGGCCCAAAAAAAATTCATTTCCTTTTACGTCTTTAAGGACAATTTGCTTCAGGTTTTTGTCTCTTGATGTTTTCTGTTTGGTTGAGACGAAATCGTTCGATTTGGTCATGGCTTCTTTTGTTGGAACAATGTTTATAAGAAAATATGTAAAATACATTCCTTGCTCGATTTACTTGAGATTCTATCATCAGATCCTAACTTGATGATAATGGGACCACCTCGGGAGTATACCCTTTCGAACTAAAAATATTGTTTTAAATTGGTTAACATTTGGCGAATCCTCCTGTTTTGAAGTTGGTTAAAAATTGCAATTGTTTGTTCATTAAGAAAACATCATTTTATATTTCCTCCTCCGCATGGGTTTTCCGTAGTTGGGTAAAAGAATTATCCATGCAACGATAATGACATGGAATAAAAGGTCATTTGAAAAAGTAGTTATTTAAAAAAGGGTCATTTAAAAAGTGGTTATTTCAAGAAGTGGTCATTTCAAAAAGTAGTCATTTCAAGAAGTGGTCATTTCAAGAAGTAGTCATTTCAAGAAGTGGTCAT
Organism: Agriopis leucophaearia; assembly: GCA_949125355.1. Taxonomy (NCBI): domain Eukaryota; kingdom Metazoa; phylum Arthropoda; class Insecta; order Lepidoptera; family Geometridae; genus Agriopis; species Agriopis leucophaearia. Next base: position 5,090,753 of record OX421261.1, on the reverse strand, counting down.
TTGTAGAAGTGGTCATATGAAGAAGTGGTCTTTTTTAATTGTGGTCCTAAACCGCTGAAACGAATACATTAATGGTAAAATATACTTGTGTATATACATAGATACTTGTATATAAGTTGTGGAATGGCTTACCAACTTTGGTGTTTCTTCCGAAATATAATTTGAACTGTATCAAACGAGGGGTGAATAGAGTCCTCAAAGGTAGGCAACTTACGGATAATACCCGGGTACTGTAGGTGTCTATAGGCAGCGGTAACTACTTACCATCAGGTGGCCCGTAGCTTGTTTGCCAGTTTTTCTATAAAAAATATATGTGAAAAGACAGGTATATCAAACAAAGTAATATAAGACGCAAGAGCAAAGTATATAAGACAAGAGCTACTTTACTATGCTCGGCGTTTCTCTGAGGGATCGTATCCGGAACGAAATAATTCGCTAGAGAATCAAAGTCACTGATATAGCTCCATCAGCAAGCTGAAGTGGCATATCAGTCGCAGAACTGATAGTCACTCTGATAGACCTGTTCTAATTTTTATGATACTGGGTGACGAGACGAGCGAAGTCGCTCGCCTGAGTGCTCTTCACGCTTGCCCATAACAGCTCAATGCCACTCAGAATTTTAAACTTCAACAGTTCAAAACCTTGGATGGCAATGCACTGCGCTCGTCACCCCGAGATATAAGATGTCAAATCTCTGTGTGCCCTGTAATTTCGCTGGAAACATTGCTCTTCAATCCAGAACACAGTAGTGTTTGCGCACTACTGCTTTGCGGTTGAATAACTGGCAAAGATGTGGTACTTCCCCAGACGGACTCCTGCAAAAGAGTCCTACCACTACAAAAAGATAGTCCTGTACTAGAGTGATTATAGAAATAAGCAGATGCAGCGTAGGACACCCAGAGAGCTGATGAAGCGACGTGTAGATGTGTGAGATCGGACCTGAATGAAATGCCTAGAGAAAGATTATGTCCAGCAGTGGACTAAGGTAGGCTAATTATGATAATTCATCATGGGCAAGCGTGCCCCATCTTAGACCGCATCGTCCCTTACCATCAGGTGAGTTGTGGTCAAACGCTAGCCCATTTCATCATAAAATAATAATAATAACGCAGGGGCGGCTTTATGGCGAGCCGTCGGTGAGTGGCGACACCGCGTACCCCGATTTCATGGGGCTAAATGAGACCCCTGACCCCTGGCTTGCCTTAACCGGCCGTCCGGGGGTGGAAACCGCAAGAGCTAAGAACCTAAGCTCCAGAGTGGAAGTGTAAAAGGGCATAACGCCGCGAGTAGCTCTTAGTGAAAGTGCAGCACACCTCTCGACACCTTAAGCCACCCACGCTAATGTTGCGCGTCCGGTGCCAAGATACGGCAGCCTTTATGGGGGGCCCATTCAGTGGGTGGCAAGTCATCACTTGCCTAACTAATTTTGAGATGAGACAGGATAAGGCAGGTGCCGTTTCACATCCAATAGATCTCTTATCCCATCCACAAGTTGTTCACCTCAATAGCCCAGTTTTTTTTAATCCTATATTGTTTAATAGTTTCATATTCCTTTTTACATTTATTTCATAGTTGCGTGTATTTTATATTCAACAGGGCCTCTTGGTGTTGGCTTTGGCTCCACCAATACCCACCAAATGTCCGGGCTAAACCCGAGAATTTTGTGAAATAAAGAGAAATAATAATAATTTAGAGATCAGACAGAATAAGGCAGGTGGCGTTTCTCATTCTATAGATCTGTTATTCCATCGACAAGTTGATCACTTCAATAGCCCAGTTTTTTTTTAAATCCCATACTGTACAATAGTTTCATATTACTTTTTATACACATTCCATAATTGTATTCTTTATATTCAACAGGGCCTCTTGGTGTTGGCGTCGGCTCCACCAATGCCTTCCAAATGTCCGGGCTAGACCCGAGAATGTTATTGAATAAAGTGAAATAATACCACTAAGTAAGTATGCACCAGCGTCCACGAATGGTCATGCTTTGCTCTACTGGGACCGGTCTATCATCACGAACAGGACTATTGTTGCCAATAAGCCTGATATCGTGATGGTCGACCGGTCCCAGCGCCGGGCAGAGCTTATCGATATCACCATCCCACATGACGAGAACATCGTGAAGGACAAACTCGACAAGTACTTTGACTTGGCTCACGAGGTTACCGCCATGTGGGATGTTGACTCTACGATCATTGTCCCAATAGTTGTATCGGTGAACGGCCTTATAGCGAAGAGCCTCGACCATCACCTTAAGAGGCTCTCGCTAGACGGTTGGGCCAAGGGTCAGGTTCAGGTGGTAATCCTTGACACAGCGCGCATTGTCAGGAGGTTCCCCACTCTGCAGCCCTAACCACCGGTAACTTGGGCCCTGCCCCTCTGCTGGCGGCACCCTAGGTTTAAGTTTGTTAAAACTTAACTGGTTGTTTGTAATTCTGTTTTTATATAGATGTTGTTAACAAACTTAGACTTAAGAAGATAAATAAATATGTGAATAATAATATTATGAATCCAACAATGAGTTAAATCTCTGTTGGCTTGTTAGTAGTGTCCCTGTCCGCTTAATTCATGAGAAAAGCTCTTCATATTCATATTGTTAACTAGATGCCTTATTTATGCGACTGCGTCGTGCATTGGCTGCTTTATTGACTGATTGAAATAGAATAAATTGATACCTATGTATAGGAGCATTGAGGGGTGTCTTCACGACGCGAGTAAATCATTTTTTTAGGCTAGGTTGATCCATCGCATACGACATCATCACTTACCATCAGCCGAGGTAACGACCGTTTTAATTCTATCTGCATAGGTACCTAGGAGTTAGATGTTATAAACTAGTAAGCGTGATGAAAATAACTAAAGAATCGCTGAAATTACGATTCCAAATATTGAAATATGTTTGGAAGATCCTAAAAACTATAATATAATTATATCGGGTGCAAGAAAAACACTACCGAAGCTAAACTGGTATTATTATACAATCTAAACACAACAGTTATATGATTATTTACGGGATATTTACCGTGGTAAGGTTGTGGAAGGAGCTCCCGATATTTCGGCGCAGTTACATGCACCATATTCACAGGAAGACATGGTAAATATCCCGTTAATAATCATATAAATGTAGTGAACAACCGTGATAGTTTAAAACAGAATCTAAACACAATTGAATACCAATTAACTATTTGCCTATTTTAGTGGTTAAGTTTTTTTTTTCAGCAATTAAAGCGTACTAGCTTGCGCGCGGGGCAGCGCCTCGCAGTTGGTATTGATGTTTGAATGCCTCGAACAATATTTAGCACGAAAATATCATACAAAATAACTAACAGTCTAACGAAATCCCAAACAAATAATCATAATAGTCATAATCATATTTACCATTCGAATTTTTGTAGTATCGTTGACAATCGCCAGCACTATCACCGGTCTTCATATTTGAGAAGGTTTCCCTTGCGCCATGTATTTATTGTGAAAGCATTATTAATTTTAATTAAATTAAATTATAAATACAGCCATTCGCTATGATAAATAAGTGAAAATAGGCAATCGGAGCGGTTGACCACGAAAACAAACACCATTATTCTTTAAGTTCGGTATTATTGTGTTGACTGTTCTCCTTAAGCATGTGTTCTCATATGAAATTATCTCTATTTTTTGCGGTGTTTTTGAAGCAAGTAAAAAACTTTTATCAAATTTTATACATCATATAAAAGACCTTATTATTGAAGATTATTACTTTTTCTATATCTTTGTGTATTTCAGTATAATCCACCTTAATTTGAAAACCGTTTTGCCAAATTTCGCTGTAAGGGGCTCAAACATTAAGCTGTTTTTAGTAGATATCATAGTTTGATCCGGATGAAAAAATATAGTAGATTGGTAACAAATCCTTTTGTTTTCGATTGATATCTTTGACATCATTTTAGAAATGGTTTCTCTGACCAATCGACAACAAAAATCACAAATAAGGGTTATTTTCATAATATTTTTTTATCAAGATAATTGTTACTAATCGTGTTATGTATCTTATCTGGTCTTTGTATGCACCTAGATAATAAGTTAAATTTTGATATGGCACCAAATTCATAGTTCTGATTTCTATATAATTCTAGATAACTAACTTTCAAAACAGCAGAAAGTCTGTCCAGGGGGCCTTAAAAACAAAGTATATAAACACGACTTCGTTATAAATACAACCTTCACATTTCAAATCATTAAAGACTAAATCTTGTCAAAAATTTAATTCCATCTATCTATATCTATATCTATACATATAATAAAAACGTAGAGATAAAAAAATCTGTAATTGCGAGATAACAAAAAAAAAATCACACAGGTCATCTTAAAATAAGCAGCTGAACACGATAGGACAGTTTTTAGAATTTTTGTCTGTTTGTTTGTTTGTTTGTTTGTTTGTTTGTTTGTTTGTTTGTTTGTCCGCGAACATCTCCTAAACCACTGGACGGATTTTAATGCGGTTTTCACGAATATGCTTAGAAATTACCAGATTAAAACATAGGCTATCTTATATCATTTATTTTAATTCTTTATTTTTACATAAACGAAAATAAAAATCAATGATTTATTTCTTCGTTACCCGAAACGTAATATGAGGATCGTCACATAGCCTCAAGCAAGGAGATCCAAAGTAAAGAGAATGTTATTGACATAGCCATTAAAATTTTGAAACTGTCAACTATGTCAACTGTCAACATGGTCATTCGGTTAATCAGTTTAAATTTAAAGAAGGTTCCTTAACCTTCTTAGATGAATGAACGTGTAGATCAAGCATGTTATAGGCCTTACAACCTCTTTGGTGATTCATTCCAGTGCATGGAGTAGGAGTGTGGCGTACTCATACTCCTTGCGCCAACCTTCGTGAATTTCTTTCCAATTTTCCACGACGTGTGGCGCTGGGGCGCGAAAAGAAAAAAATAAAAGAACACCGATTTTCAAATGGAATTGTCATTTGCTTTTTCTAAGATTTGTCTAAGATTTTTCTTTGCATTAAAGTTTATAATTTCTTTCGGACTCAGCTATTTTCTTCCATTGTCGGTAGCTTAACCCTCTCCTTCTATATAAATAGTACAAATCCACTATAATTGGTGACCACTGAATGGACTGTACACCACCAACAAAGGTCAGAATGCCGCTAGATCGTACTGATAGCACTGCGGCTGACACGAAGAATAAAGATGATGACAATGTATTCCGAGTTGGCGTGCGAATTCCACCGTTTTGGCCCGAGAAGCCGGCGATTTGGTTCGCCCAGATCGAAGGCCAATTCGCGATTTCCAACATCACTGCAGATAGCACCAAGTTCTACTACTATGTGATTGGACAACTTGACCCGCAATACGCAGCTGAAGTCGAAGACATCATCGTCAACCCGCCTGTGACCGAGAAGTACGAAAAACTCAAGCTGGAGCTAATTAAACGTTTGTCCGCATCAAGAGAAAAAAGGTACAGCAACTTTTAACACACGAGGAGCTAGGTGATCGTAAGCCTTCTCAATTCTTACGTCATCTACGACACCTAGCAGGCCCCGGAGTTCCAGAAGACTTTTTACGCATGATTTGGACCAGCCGCCTACCGAACAGCACGCAGACCATCATTGCTTCGCAGCAGATGACGTCATCACTCGATGTGCTGGCAGACCTAGCCGACCGCATACATGACGTTGTCCCTGGGTCGCATCTACATCCAGTACCACACCGGGAAGCTCCAAGCTCCATATTACATTCTCATGGTTTTATTCTATGTTAGCATTTAAAACACAAAATATACCGCATCCTATTTTAATACAGTCCCGCGAATATAAATATTCAAAAAAGGCCCTTTGTACATGAAAATAAACCTATACAACAAAATTCCGGACGCAATAAAGAAAGAAATAAATATTAACATTTTTCCAGAATCAACTTCGTAAGTTTCTAACCCAAAAATGTTATTACGAGATAAAAGATTTATTCGACGATAAATTTTAGAAAATTATAATTAGAAAATAAATATCGATATATAAATAGTTAAGAAAGTAGCGTCATAAGTTTTGTATCATCTCATATATAATTAAGTACCCTATCACACTAGGTATGTTTTTTTTTTGTTTTGTAAAATTACTTCACCCTAGGTTAAGTTTGAATAGTATATATAATATTTATGTAATAGATTTAACTATACTTAAATTTATATGTTTATGTCTGTGGTCTGGTTTTGTGAACAGCCACTACATAAGTCATTGCTGCACCCTTTATGCAAGGTATATAAACTTAGCTTTTAGAAGAATACAGTGTATATTATTTGCAGTAAGAATAAGAATATAGAAATAATTTTATTTTACTGTGATATTTTAACAGATAAATAGAGTAGTTCCATTTCATGGCTTTTTAATCAAGGTATACATACAAATGCACGCGAAATAAGAAATAACTAGCCAAAAGCGTGTTAAGACAAGCATTATGTCAGGGTTCCGTGGCCAGCGAAACTGGCCGGAAATATACTTTTAATGGTTTAGACAAAAAGAAAATTTCAAAACATGCTCTGCACTGTGGTCACATTATCTTTTTGATTTGAAAACTGTTGACGGTGTTATTTATTACTTTTATGATTCTATCAATACTTCATACAGGGCGACTTAAAATAAGCAGCTGAACATGTTAAGGCAGTTTTTAGAATTTTTGTTTGTTTGTTCACGCACATCTCCTACACCTCTGGAAGAAAATGCGGACGGATTTAAATGCGGTTTTCACGAATATGCTTAGCTATGACCAGATTGAAGTATATGCTATGTTATTTTGCGCAAGGCCGGGTTAAGGGAAGAAAAAAGAATTGAAGGTTTATATGAAAATCTACGCGTACGAAGTCGCGGGCAAAAAAGCTAGTATGAAATAAATGTGTAAAGGCTCAAAGCTGTTTTACGCCGTGCGTAGCTCGACTCTCGTAGCGGTGTGCTCGAGCGCTGGCCGTGCCAGTAAATACCTATTTTCGCGCGAAGCGATTTAATATATATAATAATAATAATAAAGCCGATTTATTTCCAATGTAAGTCCACTACGTTACAATAAATACACTTAATGAACTTTCAAACCATATTGAGACCGATTATTGGTCCAGGAAGAAGAAACCTCTCCTTGCAGTAGTATTCTCTGAAACTAAATTAGAAAAACTAAAAGTCCAAAACCTTCTCAATATGTTGCGGTTTAAAACATGGTCGTCAAATATAAAAAATGACTTTATCCATACTGAAGTGGAAGGTATTAAAGATGCAAAAGTAGATACGACACTAGGGTACTTAAAGCTAATACACTATGTATGATGAATGAAAATTATCTAGGTTGGTACAAACTCTATACGGATGGGTCGAAAACAGGCGATGGTCTTGGTGCTGCTTACTTTGACCCCAGTCAAAATCTCAGTGCAGGTTATAAAATTGTGTCTAAATATATTTCAATTATGTTGGCAGAACTACTCGCAGTCTCAGAAGCACTATCATACGTTTGTAACTTAAATCATAAGAAAGTGGTAATATTTTCCGATAGTAAAAGTGCATTACAACATATAGCTCGGTGTGCCTCTAGTTCTAAAGGTGCCTCGATAGCGTATGACATTTTACGGAAAATATTAATACTTAGAGAGAAGAATGTTGATTTGAGACTGCAGTGGATCCCGTCCCATGTTGGCATCCAAGGTAATGATGAAGCAGATAAACACGCAAGAGAGGCTGTGCCAACAGGGTCAGAAATTTACATGATGCCGGAAATTTCGGAAATACTGTGCAATTATAGGTACAAGATTTTTGAAAAATGGAAACTGTATTTTGACACAATTTCACGTGAGAAAGGAATTTGGTATAATATTTTGCTGCAAAAACCTCCTAAAACACCGTGGTCTACTAACTCTAGGATGAAGAGACAGTGGGTAGTTATGGCTCACAGGCTCCGTTCCGGGCACATGCCTACTAATAAGTTTAATTTCCTGATGAGGCTTGTAGAATCTGACTCCTGTGACATATGTGGAAGAATCGTGGACGTCTATCATGTCCTGGTGGAGTGTTCACGAACGCAGTCTGTGAGGTCTGTCATGATCACTCAATATGGTGCTAATTTCCTCGATGTCGGCGTAATTCAAAGTGTCCTGTCCGCTCCACTGAGTGATGCAGCACGAACACTATTTAAACTGTTGTGCGATGTATATAAGTAGACGATACAGAATGTACATAATGGTGCTGACGCAGTCGCAAAGCGACTAAAGCACCGAAACAAATTTAGATTAAATAAAAAAAAAAAAAAAACATTATAATTTCACACTATATATAGTATTTATTAAATTTATTTTATAAGCATTTGCTTTGGTTTTTTATTATTTTTTTAATCACTCTTCGTTTGAGTGGATTGGAACCCCTTTTTGGGTGTAGGCCTCCTCCAGCTTGCAGCAGCAGGAAAATGTCCAGACGCGTGAAAATAAGAAAGCATTTCTTTGACGCAGTTTAAATGAGCTTTCCAATCCCCCATACGCTCCGCTCTTAGGAACTCTTTAGCGATGGAAACCATACAAAAATATTGAATCCAAAGTTTTGCAGTTGGTCCTCGTTCCTCATATTATTTTAGTTTTTGATTAAATTTATTAAGTAATTGAAAGGTAGCGGTTCCCACTGGTAGCGGTTTAATAGATTAGTTTAGTAGTTAGGTATTAACATATCGTTTTATTTTATTTTATTTTACTATTGGAATGTTGTTACCTATTTAGGTATAAGTTTATTTTTATATAAAAAAATAAGTATCTAGTTATTAAAGACGCTTAAGTAAAGCTCCAGATACTTCATCGTCATTTTCAATATCATTGTATGAAAGAGTGTTACCTAATATATGCTCGATATTTATGATTAGATCTGCATTCATTATGTCATTCATTTCAACTTCTTTTAACATTATAATTGCCAAAGTAAGCTGAAGTAATGTATGAGCTCGAACAGCTCTTGCGTAAGCATGACCATTGAGCATTTTTTCTAATGATTTTGACGCATAGATCTCTGCTAGTACTTCTTTCATGCCGCTTCCTTGCATAATATGACCAATTGCTCCCATAAAAGACATCAGTAAATGAAACCCTCCAAGTCTGATGATGATTTTTGATAAATCAGAGCCCTCAGGTGCGGCTGATACAATTTCTCGAGCTTTAGCATACAGGGGCTGGTCGAAAGTCACGATGCATACAGTGTGGCCATACCGTTTTGCATATTATAGTTACTGGCTGGTTGGTGAATAAATGGTAAAAATGAAATTTGAGATTTAGAATAATTCGTATGATTATTTGTTAAACGTTCAATAAAACCATTCAACCGGGTAAAGACTCATTTTTCCATTTTCCATAAAACCATACTACATCAGCTTTTTTGAGAAAAGATACTGTTTCAGTTCCATAAAACAAAATCTTTAACATTTATTTTACTGTAGCCTACTACACCGTCATTTGTATAAATCTGTAGCGGCACATGAGCTTTTGCCTTGAAATCTTTTGAGTTTCTTTTATTCGTGGAATAGGTTCTTCTGGTAAAACTGAATGTTTTGGAGTAACAATTTGAATAATACCCATTATGTGGAGCGTGTTATTGCCGTCTAGCGTATTTACATTAATATCAGCATTATCTGCAACGTATTGAATAAGAGTGCCACTTTCTGGTGGTAAGACATGAGGAGGACGGTGGAAAACTGCTGTTGCCTCGTACATTATTGTATCATTATAAGAAACACATAAACCAAAAGCCGAAAAGATTTGTATAAGACGTTTAGACCCGAACCTTCGATGAAAAAAAACTGCGAGGCCTAATTGTAATTTAGATTTAAAAGACCTTGGTCGAACAGCAGTCATGATACAATGGCAAATATTTGTAATGATTGTAAATGAACCCCTATTTCTCCTGGTCACGCTATAACTTGCGAACGGCTTTACCGATTTCATTCATCTTTTTTTATACGTTTTCTAATACATCGTAGAAGTTTCTTATGTAAATTTAAAAGCGGCTGGACCGATCGGGATGAAATTTTATGTTCCTGGAGTGGGTCATAGTAGCGAGGCCGAAAGCTGAGCGAGCCGGGACGGATAGCTAGTAAAATAATAATAATAATTTAAAATGTCAATTAAAAATGTTATTTAAATTGTCCTTTGCTACAAAATTTGTTCCGAAAGTAGTATTACTATTAAGTACTAATTCCGTCGGCCACGAGTAGATCTTTACTGTAAGTAAGTGGGTAACCCGATTACTTTCACCTACCCACATATTCTGAGTATTGTAGATATACCAATTTACACTATCATCTATTCTGTGACCTGTCTGAAGATTAGAGACCTGCGCAAACGGCAGACTTTACATTACGTACTTTTACATGTAAGTACGTGAACAATAATGATTTAATGCTAGCAAAATCTTATGATAATTAGGTATCTACTTATATTGTGAATATTACTAAAAACTACGTGTAAAAATCTCCTCAACTACAGCAATCTCTGACGAACCGGGCCGTGCAAAAGTAGGTAAGTGAAGGATTAAAAGCTGCGCCGACGACTTAGAATTGGCACCATCTGGCATTGCAGACACGTTGAGGACTTTTAAAGACGCGGTATTTTCGAGTAACTATAACGTAGTTACCTAATCGGAAATACTGCAGGGGGAGCCCACTTTACATTGCAAGTGTGAGGCAAAAAATATGGCTTAAAATCCATTGTGTGTTGGTTCTCACAAGCGCTTTTGAAGTGTTTCGAAATGCTCCCTTAGTCAGTTGGCTTTTATGTCGTGCTCACGACATGAATCCATCGAAGCTTTGGTCGGCCACGAGATCATGCTTCAATGAGCACGAGGTCTACCGCACCTACAACACAAGGATCACTATCATTATCGGTTTTCCGACGAGTTTTATTTAGTATAAGGTTTTGTAATTATAATTTCATATCTCAATAAAGAACAATCCTTATTTTGTAATTTTTACTGAAAGCGCAAAGGTTTGCATTTATTATTAAGTAAACTTTACATAAATACGCATTTACCTCGTTCTTGTCGGCTGTCGGTGCCATAACTCTTATGTTACAGGATATATTTTGTTGTTTTTTATTATTTGGATAGATTAGTAATAAATTAATGTAAATGTACAATTGTAAGAGATATATTTTTATTAATATTATTTTGCCTAAATTTTTACGTTACAAACAGAGAAATCGCTTATTAAGCACAATTATTTCACATATTGTATTTTTGTACAATAAGTAGAATGTTATTGTAAGCCTTATCTTGTATTTGTAGAATAATTTTGGAATGTTATGGGATTTATTAATTTCCACCTCACTTTTGGGCACACTCATGTTCTAAAATCGTACTTATATTTAGTCTGGAACATAAAACGTTTTTATGTAATGTATGCCATAATTCATACCGCCGTTAATAAAATTTATGCCAGGACACATGAAGTGACCTGGCTGAGGTCCCAAGGTGATCCTTGTGTTGTAGGTGCGGTAGACCTCGTGCTCATTGAAGCATGATCTCGTGGCCGACCAAAGCTTCGATGGATTCATGTCGTGAGCACGACATAAAAGCCAACTGACTAAGGGAGCATTTCGAAACACTTCAAAAGCGCTTGTGAGAACCAACACACAATGGATTTTAAGCCATATTTTTTGCCTCACACTTGCAATGTAAAGTGGGCTCCCCCTGCAGTATTTCCGATTAGGTAACTACGTTATAGTTACTCGAAAATACCGCGTCTTTAAAAGTCCTCAACGTGTCTGCAATGCCAGATGGTGCTGATGATGGTGTTAGAAATACTCATATGCGACAGTGATCGCTTACCATATAACAGGTTATGTTGTCTGCCTCTTATGATATAAAAACAGCACGAGGATAATTTCTTTGGTGTAGTTAGTTTTCATGAACGTTGACGTGAATTCTGAAAACTCCAGACTGACAGACTGTATTAAAAAATTAGAAATAGGTTTGTACCTAATTTTATCTCCGAGCAAAAAATATGCCATATACTTGACATGAATGTGCCCATTACTAAAAAATACATGGTTGATAATATTACTCTAAATTTTAGACTCTTTTTACCCTAAATTTTAGAGTGACATTGCTCAAAATTTTAGAGTAATATTATTAAGTGTTTTATTAACTATCCGTGTTTAAGCGAAAATACAAAAAAGGTGAACTATCCACTTATGCAGATCAATAAATGTTATATAAACCGTTCGCGATTAACAAACCTATAGGGAAAGTCGCCAACCGGTTATGCATATAATTAAGAAACAGTTTTTGTGCGTGTTTATCTCAAAGTCCACGTTTGTATTGATTAACATATGAGTAAATCAGAATTATTTACTAACATCAGTTAAATTGATGCACTGGGAGTGGCACAAGTAATTCTTGTTGTGTGGTGGATCACATCTTTTCAATTATTCTGTATGCATGTGTATTGACGTGGTTTTTATTAATGTACCTATTCAATAAAATTAAAGCATAATTTGATGTTTAATTTACGCCTCAACCTTCCATAGGCTAAGTTGCACCTGACAAATAGGCTAAACAAATATTATATAGGAAAACAAAATGAAAATCTGATCAAAAATAAGCAACGTATAAGACATAACATTTTAATATCTAGCTAGACAGAGAGCGCGAAACAGCAAATTATGACGTCACTTCTCTGTGCGCCATATAAATTATATTCTGACAAGTATGGCGCACAGAGCCGTGACGTCATTTTTTGGTTTGTGGGGGAAAAGGACAGTTTTCTCTGCCAAAATCTTTAAACGCTTATATATCAGAACATTAACAACCGATAAAAAAAAAACTATATTCAAATTATATTTCCTTAAATTCTTCATCAAAGCTATTGGTTTCAACTATATAAACAGTCGTCTACCCTACTGGGGCCTTACCCCTAGCTCGAAAAGTTGACCCGCATAGGTGTTATTTGTCTAAACGGTACCATCAACTGCGATAAGCGGTAGTTATTTGATAGCCGCCAAGCTTTGTTATTTTCACGCACACACGTATAGTAAAACGGATTTTCGTTCATTCAAGTTAGACGATTTTAAACGATGCAGCTTAAATGAGTTGGTTAATTTTAGGTACCTACTAAAAGTTGGCTCGCAAAAGTGAAGCTAGGCGTAAGACCCCTGTACTGAATATGTAGTCACGAGGTAGATGGTTCGTGAAAGAAGTCCCACAGCAAACAGCTGAACTAAATGTCCATGTTTTAGTTGTCAGGTACTGTGTTAGGCCGCTAGTGAGATTTTTATTAATTTGCCATCCTTGAGTCGTGTACGATGACTAAAGTTATTAAAAGAGCTGGGCCTGATTTTGTAACTAAACACGTACCTGAGTAACACGCCGCGTTAAGTTAAACGAAGCGCTTTGATTTAACTTTTGCCTGTGAACTGCTAGTCTGTGGAATGCGCTGCCTGAATGGGTGTCTTCAAATCACGAGTGAATCGGTTTCTTCTAGGCAAGCGTGCTCCATCGTAGACCGCATCATCGCTTAACAACAGGCGAGTTGGCGATCAAACGCAAGCCTATTACCAAATAAAAATTGGGGTTTAGGTGAACATAAAGCGCCGCGTAATATGGTTCAAAGAAGGATGCAAAGTCTCAGAACTAGCAGCGTACAGAAACCGTAAACCTAGATAAAAAGTAAACATTCATTTCAGGATATAAGATCACCTCCAAACTTTCAACTAAATCGTTAGCTACGGAGTGGGAACGACTTTGTAAGTTACACCTTACTTTCGCGCGATTTTCCAGTTATTGCGCATTTTCTTGGGGGCTTATGCGGTACTCTGTGTCCGCCCTTATGATGTACACTATCATCATGCCAAATTTCGTTAAGATTGGCCTAGCCATTTAGTCGTAAAAAACTAACAAACAGAAAAGTTTCGCTTTTATAATATTAGAAAGTAAAGCGTTTACGTCTAGGTCTGGGCCTTCGGACTCTTCAATAGATACCTATAATAAGTTTCAAAAATCTTTTTAATGCACACCTACTTTATGTAAGGGGTCTTACGGCTAACTATTAACTCGGGCTCGATAAGCGCTAAAACAGTGCAGTTCGGAAAATGACGTGAGTGAATCACGCAGAGATATAGAGAGAGAGAGATAGGTTACCGGACGCGCAACTTTTCTCATCACCTAAACAGAAGCGCTTAAAACAGTAAGGCCCAAGGAACAATTTGTGCATAAAAAAAATCATTCTTCTACTAGACTCTAGTAAAAGAATGATTTTAATGTTGGATCTTGTAACTAGAGCCAACGGTTTAGGCAGTGATGTGATTTGACTGTCAATATTTTTTTTTATTAATTTAACATTTTTAACCAACGAAAAAATTAAGAGGTTCTCTATGCGACGCGTTTTTTTTAAATAATGTGCTTATTGCTGTAAATACCTACATTTTTCTACCTAATAGTTTGGGATTAGAAAATAAAAGATAATTTAAGAAAGCAATACCTATATTTATTTGTCTACTTCCAGCTACATTAATGCGCAATAATTTATGTAAGTATCAGATCAGGTAGGTAATTAGTTAAAAAGGTATATAATGAGATCAGGCGATGTTTTGGCAACAAATTACATAGCTTAATGATAAAACATACGTTCTTATATACATTGGTTTATCGACCACGCTGGAGAGTATATTAGTCTAAGGTATAAGGACTTCCAAAGACAGCGACAAGGTTTGAAACGGAGTTTCGATTTGATACTCACGGTTAAGTTTACCAAGTTCTTACGGTCGTAGTATATAAAATTCAAACCAAACTACTAAGGAATAAACAAACGTCGATTGTACGCACAACTCATGTCGAAAACCCAGTTTAAATCTCATCTCACCATGTGTAGTGTTAAATTTAAAGTACTATGGTCGTTTATAGGCCGTATTGTTAATGGAAATTAGTACCTATTTTAAGTGGAATATTTAAAACACTGCCTCTGTGAAGTCATTTAAAAAGATCTAACGTGATCGACAAAACAGAATATATAATAGTTTACATATTACGAGTAATAATTATTGATATATCTATCACTGGGTCAAATTTACTTCACATGTCAGTATTTGAAGCGCTTATTAGTTAAGCCAGTCGTTCACGATACGCAGTAGCTGATCAGTAATTGTGCAAGCTCCTGCGCAGCGCGTGCTACGGGCTTTGGACCGTGACAACGGGAAAGATTTCGGTTTAATTTTTAAGGAACAGTCTCGCTAACCTCGAAGACGATTGTACAAAATTAATTTAAAATAGATGTATAACCTATCCAAGTAGCTTCCATATCTCTTAACAACTTTTTTTTCATGAATTTTAATAATTCTATCTATTTTATACTACTTCAAAAAAGGAGGGGGTTCTCAAATGGATGGTATTTTTTAAATGTTTGTTACCTTGTCATTTCTGAACCGATTTGGAAAATTCTTTATTAATTTTTTATTTGAAAGATTATACTTTAAGATTGGTCCCATAGAAATTTCATCGGTGCAATTGTTTGGTTTTTAAATTAATATAACTGCCTTTTGACTTTTGACGACCCACATAATACCTACAAAGATAATTAAAATCATACAAAGAACTTAATATTTTGTTTAGTGAACGTGTCAAGTTTAGTGAAGTCATAGAACATATGTTATGTATGATAGAAGAAAGCTGCGAGAGGTTTTTTTATTAGTACTTTTAAATTAACCTGTTTACAAATGCATGCGTATTAAAACCCAACACGATCGCGCAGCCGCTGACGCCCCACTGAGGTCGAAAACGCGGCTTTATAGATACACTTAGACAAGCTATTGGGTAAATAAACACGAACACAGCTAGGCCCCGCCAGGACCTTTGTCAAGTATTGGCTCTCCATCGTCCAGCATTAGACCATGTACCTGCAAATACAAAAAGCTCAGTTAACTAGGTATTAATTTTTACAAAAAAGGCAAGACCCGATATCAAAACAGCCTGTTTTTGTTTTTAGATGCTCAACTTTGTGAACAAACATGACGTTTTTCGAGCTATCATAATAGGTTCTAGTTACATTGAATTTTGTCTTGCTCTCTCATTAGCCAAGAGAGCGAGACAAAGATCAATGTAAGATTATTATAAGAATGTTTTGGAAATTGTGGTAGCCCCCCAGAACTTCCTTGCTAAAGTTCAGCGGCTGGAGAATACGTGTGACATCTGCAATAACATTGTAAAAATCTGTTTTTTTTTTTATATATATATCTTAGACGTTCAAAAAGCTAGTAAAAGTGATCCAAAGTTCTTGTTTTCGTTCAGCTTTTTACAATGTTATGGCATCTGTAAGACGCATTCTTTCAGCGGTCACTTTAGGTAGTGATTTTAACTATCTGCTATATTTGTTTGCATGATTGGACATGTCACAGACTTTAGGAGAAAGTGTGGGGCATTTCTTCTTGGGTTCAAGTGAAAACTTAAGCGAAGCGCGCGAAGAGTTCTGACAGCTGTAGCAAATTGTAAAATGCTGTGAAGGAAATCGCAGATTCTGATTACGTTTGCAAATTGTAGCTCTGCTAGCAGATAAATATTTACTACTTACAGTGAAATATTACAAGAAAATATTTTTTTGGATCTTTTATTCACGACGGGACGGATAAGGTACCTGTGTCTGGGGTATGAGGTTGGGTATTAGATATTGGTAAAGTCCACTGCTATAAGTACTCTACCTGAGCGGAAATTTTAAAACACCGATTAGGTATTATCTTTAGAATAACATTTCAAATGTTTTATAGCAATTTTATATTTTGGTGGAGGAGATTGATTTTTATTATTCAATATGTGGATCTTGTCTTGAAAAAATAAAAAGCCGATTTTAAATTTGCATTTACTAGTTTATAATTACGTTAAAATATGCGATCTAGATAACAGTGGCGAGTACTGGACCCTAAATGTGCCTATTCGACTTAGCCACATACCACTGCCTTTTACCGAAAGGGTTTATAATAAAGCAGTGTTTATGATTAAAATGTTGTATAAAGACATTAAATTAAAAATATATATGTAGGTAAAGAAGATGTAGATAGTTTTAATTGACCGATCCTGCATCATTACGTTGAAATAAATTATCATAATTTCATTGCATAATTTATTTCGCTTCTCCCTTCAAAATAAAAGTCCCCTCCTCGTAAAGTTGATTTGAAATAAACGTATAGTCTATACTCGAATGCAGGTCACCAACAAGTCTTATACACTTCTTGGTTTTAACAGTTATCAGTAGGTGAAATACTCGTTAGCCCTAGTGTCGAGGAATATAATACGGCACCGTTGACCTCAGCCTGGGTAAGATGCTACTAAAAAGAGACCTCGAGGATGGTCGAAGGGATTGAGCATCCACTAAAGCGAGCCCTGGGAGAAGACAACGTTGTGCGACCGACGTTGTAGGCGGACAAAACAAGACAACACGCAGTTGTCTCGGAAGGAGTCGTAGTGCAGTCCTGAGGGCTCCGGTGTTCTTCTGGAGATCCCAGAGCCCTCTTGTCAAGCACTAAGGCTTGTCACCGGGGGGTTTTAGTCGGTAAAATCTCACAACCTGGCTGCACCTTCATTGCAGATATCCATCTTTGGAAGACAATTGACATAATAAGTTACGTATAGTCGTTTACTTAGTATTGGTAATTTACATGTAGTTAGAATTATTCAGGCAGTTTTCATGCAACATAATGTATTAAAATAACACCGCAATGACTACAATAATCAAGCATATTAACCGTAACCCAATTCCTGTTATCTTTAGTCTAATTCTAGTCACCAAAAGTAACACTTTAAGAGCTATTACGTTTATGAGTATAGTTTTAAGATTAACATACGTACATTTGTACAGACTTATGAACAACATAAGTCAAATTATTATGCTGCTGTTGAAGCTATGCAAGCTGACCGAAAAAAACCAACCCGAGATGGAGATATTGTGTACATTACGATGGATTTACAACAAACCATGCCGTTACCAAAAATAACAACTTCAAAAGCGTTCTACTTGCGTCAACTTTGGTTTTACAACCTGGGTATACATGTTTGTGATGGAAGCAAAGAAAAAGCCGTATGTTGCACCTGGACTGAAGATGTTGCGGATCGCGGAAGTACTGAAGTCGCCAGCGCACTTCTAAGATTTGTGGAAGTAGATCCAAGTTGCCAAAACAAAGATCACCTATTGATTTGGTCAGATTCATGTGCCGGCCAAAATAAAAATTTCACCATGATTACACTTTATCAATATCTTATCCTAAAAGGATATTTCAAAGTAATCGATCACAAGGTTCCTGAAGTTGGCCATTCTTATTTAGATTCAGATCGTGATTTTGGCAGAATAGAAAAAGTCTTAAGAAAGCATGACACCGTTTATGTTCCTGACCAATACCGTGACATTATTTGCAAAGCTTCTCGTAATAATACAGTCATGGATATGACCGAACATTTCAGACAAATTGGTAAGCTACAAGAGAATCTCAATTTGATAAACAGGAAAAAAGATGTAAGCAATGGAAAAATCAGTTTTAGGGATGGTATCAAATGGATTCGCGTTGAGGAGTATGGATGTTATCTATACAAAGAATCGTACGATGAAATGACACCATTTAAAAAGGTGGACATATTAAAAAAAAGATCGAACGTGTCCGAGAATTTAGAAATTCCACGTAAGACCGGTAAGTATGGTACTGTTTCAGCAGAAAAAAAACAGAATCTCCGAGAGCAACTTAAGTTCGTAAAGCCAGAATTTCGCTATTTTTTTGAGTCAATTTTAAGCCAAGAATAGTATTTTTTATATGTAAGATGTTGCACACTTGAGATCACTGCAAATACTTAGCTTAAGTTTTTGAAGAAGCTGGTTCTGTTTATTAAAAAAATATAAATGTTTATTCAATATCAATATTCGTACTTAGCACCCTAATTTTTTAGAGCCTCAAGAACAAATTGGTTTAAGTTAGTTCATGGAAGAAAGAGTTATGTTTAGTTTTTTTTAAATATAACATTTAATAATATCGCAAGAGTTTTATTACCAACGTACCCTCAAAATTTAAGATCATTCACACTATTTTGCATTCAAATTTAAGGCATAACTAATCATTTATGCGATTTACAAAAGAAAATTGTAGTAATACTTTAACATCGATTTACTCAAAATCTAAAAAAATTCACTTATCACCTTCATCCACTCACGTCTTCAATTATTTCTTGGGCCGCATGACACGGCCGGTGCTGCGTAAACTGTAAACCTTGCGGTTGCTTCGCGCTGGCATAGACGTCAATGGTATCGTCATATGTTCTACCTGCGACGTAACCAAACATAATATAATTAGTTGATCACGCAAACAGTCCAACTAGGCAGGTCCAAGGTGCTTAGGTGCTTTGCATTGCTTAGGTGGTATATTTGTACTGAATATGGTAAATTTATCGTAATTATGATGCAAATAGCAACACTGATTGACACAAAGAAACAATTCAACACTGTAATTTTTCTCTACCATAAATCCGAAAAATAAACCATAGGCGATTTGAAGATGGCAAATGCACCGAATGCGCGAAGCCTATAAAGTTCTAAAACGGTAACGACAAAAAAAAAACATGTTTTATTTTGAAGTTTTAAGCTAAAACAAAACGAACTGCGATTAATTTAATTAATTGTATGATTGCGGCCTTTCATTATGTATTCTCAAAGATCGCGGCCGATTGCAGCCGTGCGCGTCTGACGCATGCGTCAAAAGTGCGCATGACGGATACTATATTATGTAGGTACAACAATTAGTTATATTATAACTCTTATAGTACCTCACCCTCCCCATCCTATAACAATAACTGACTCCTACAATAGAAGTACATCTACCTAGCATATGAGTCAGAACTTTATCTAATTATCTATTATTATTAAGAGACAGATAAATATGTTTGTATTTCGGTATTTTTATTATTAATAATAAAATAACTATGATCGTTACCTTCGACTGCGCTGTGCCCATGTTGTCGTGGAGCTCTGGTGTCTCGTGCTGTACCGCGGTGGCGCTGGCCGTGGCAGCAGGCGCATTACTTAGTACAGTTACCTTCGACTGCGCTGCGCCCATGTTGTCGTGGAGCTCTGGTGTCTCGTGCTGTACCGCGGTGGCGCTGGCCGTGGCAGCAGGCGCATTACTTAGTACAGTTACCTTCTACTGCGCTGCGCCCATGTTGTCGTGGAGCTCTGGTGTCTCGTGCTGTACCGCGGCGGCGCTGGCCGTGGCAGCAGGCGCATTACTTAGTACAGTTACCTTCTACTGCGCTGCGCCCATGTTGTCGTGGAGCTCTGGTGTCTCGTGCTGTACCGCGGCGGCGCTGGCCGTGGCAGCAGGCGCATTACTTAGTACAGTTACCTTCTACTGCGCTGCGCCCATGTTGTCGTGGAGCTCTGGTGTCTCGTGCTGTACCGCGGCGGCGCTGGCCGTGGCAGCAGGCGCATTACTTAGTACAGTTACCTTCGACTGCGCTGCGCCCATGTTGTCGTGGAGCTCTGGTGTCTCGTGCTGTACCGCGGTGGCGCTGGCCGTGGCAGCAGGCGCATTACTTAGTACAGTTACCTTCTACTGCGCTGCGCCCATGTTGTCGTGGAGCTCTGGTGTCTCGTGCTGTACCGCGGCGGCGCTGGCCGTGGCAGCAGGCGCATTACTTAGTACAGTTACCTTCTACTGCGCTGCGCCCATGTTGTCGTGGAGCTCTGGTGTCTCGTGCTGTACCGCGGCGGCGCTGGCCGTGGCAGCAGGCGCATTACTTAGTACAGTTACCTTCGACTGCGCTGCGCCCATGTTGTCGTGGAGCTCTGGTGTCTCGTGCTGTACCGCGGTGGCGCTGGCCGTGGCAGCAGGCGCATTACTTAGTACAGTTACCTTCTACTGCGCTGCGCCCATGTTGTCGTGGAGCTCTGGTGTCTCGTGCTGTACCGCGGTGGCGCTGGCCGTGGCAGCAGGCGCATTACTTAGTACAGTTACCTTCTACTGCGCTGCGCCCATGTTGTCGTGGAGCTCTGGTGTCTCGTGCTGTACCGCGGCGGCGCTGGCCGTGGCAGCAGGCGCTTTACTTAGTACAGTTACCTTCGACTGCGCTGCGCCCATGTTGTCGTGGACCTCTGGTGTTACAGTAGCCTCGGCTCGTGTTTTTGCCTCATTCGGCTGTGCAACTTCAACCAATAACATATCGATTGTGTCAGCGCGCTTTTTTAATTCGCGTTGAGCAGAGGCGATGCATTCCTTACTGTCACGGAGTTCGCGCTCGCGTTGGTTGACAGCAATAGTGGCGTTCTCCGCAATCAACGCATCGCGCTCACCAGCTTGCTGCACCAAGGTGGCGTCTGCGCATGCGCGTGCCTCCCTTTCGACGGCAAGATCATTTTTAGTTATCGTCTCATTACACGCGGCTAAATCGCGGGTGGCATCGGCAACGCGTTTCATGTGGTCACAGTTTTTGCGCTCGCATTCGGCTGTCAACTCAGCTAGAGCGAGATCAGAACGCGCACGCGCTTCAGCTTCTCTATTAATACCGTGCTCCAGACGTATAATTGTGTCTGCGCACTTGGCCATCTTCCTATCAGTGGAGATCATATAAGTCTCATTGTGATTGCGCTGACGTTCGAGTTGCGCTGCTTGATCAGTTACAGTAGCCTCGGCTCGTGTTTTTGCCTCATTTAGCTGTGCGATTTCAACCATTAACTTCTCGATTGTGGCAGTGCGCTCTATTAATTCGCGTTGAGCAGAGGCGATGCGTTCCTCACTGTCACGGAGTTCGCGCTCGCGTTGGTTGACAGTAATAGTGGCGTTCTCCGCAATCGTGTGTGCCTGTTTCTCTATGTCTGCTACGGCTTTCTCCAGCGAACATATTTTCTAGAAAGAATTTCATATTTCTGTGAGACCAAAGAAGAGCAGTGGCACTTTGTTAAAAATAAAAACATTGTACCGGTCTAGCCCGGTCATTGGTGGAGCTGAAGCCAACACCAAGAGGCACTGTTGAATAAGTATAAAAAATACAATTATGGAATATGTATAAAAAGGAATATGAAACTTTTATATATTGTACAGTAAAGGATTAAAAAAAAACTGGGCTATTGAGGTGAACAACTTGTGGATGGCATCAGAGATCTATTGGATGAGAAACGGCACCTGTCTTATCCTGTCTCATCTCAAAATATATTTAGGCTAGTGATTACTTGCCCCAATTCATGTGCCCCTCATAAAGGCTGTATTATCTTGGCACCGGAGAGGCAACATTGGCGTGGGTAACTTTAGGGTGTCGTGAGGTGTGCTGCACTTTCACTAAGAGCTTTTCGCGGCGTTATGCCCTTTAACACTTCCACCCTGGAGCTTAGGTTCTTAGCTCTTGCGGTTTCCACCCCCGGACGGCCAGTTAAGGTAAGCCAGGGGTCGGGGTCTGGGGTTTTAGCCCCCTGGAATCGGTGTACGCGGTGTCACCACTCACCGACGGCTCGCCATAAAGCCGCCCCTACGTATTTATATAATTACTAGCCGTCCGCCCCGGCTTCGCACGAGTGTAAGCTCGGCCTTCGGCCTCGCTACAAAATATAATATAGCCTATGTCACCCGGGGATAGTGTAGCTTCCCAACAGTGAAAGAATTTTTCAAATCGGTTCAGTAGTTTCGGAGCCTATTCATTACAAACATACAAACATACAAAAATAGATAGAAATCTTTCCTCTTTATAATATTAGTGTAGATTTATATTTATTGTTATAATTGTTTGTTTACCTCGTCCTTATCTTTTATTTTCTCAGTCAAATCTTCACTGATTGTGATGTAATTATTTAATGATTCCGACACACACTTCTTGCGCGATTGTAATTTCTGAAAATGAGACATTGCTATCATATACAGCCCATTACCACCCATATATTGTGGACTTTCCTTGGATCCTTACCAAACGTTTCGATTGTAAGTTTCTAATCCGTACGGCCAAGGATTGGAACAAACTGCCGGTTTCCTTGTTTCCTGAGAGATATAATCTGGGCCTTTTCAAGGTAAGAGTGAATAGGTATTTTCTAAGACTGCGTGTTTCATATTCGATCATATCGTCGCTTACCAACAGGTGGTTGGCATCATGACTCTATACAAGATTTCTTGAAAAATTTACCAAAAAATAAATAGGTCGGTAAATATACAAAAGGCGGTCTCATAGCTAAAATAAATCTCTTCCAGGCAGCTTTCTGACGAATAAATATATGACAATTTTTTTATTGAGTAGGTATATACGGATAGTAAAGTAATGGTCTGTTATTGGCCTATAAAACAAAAGAAGATGCCCCGGTGGTTCAGTTGGTAGTGAACCTACGTTCTGCGCTTGGGGGCGTGGGTTCCTTTTCCATTTAGGACAAACATTTGTGTGATACACATTTGTGTTTGTTCTATGTCTGGGTGTCAATATATATTTAAGTATGTATTAAAAAATATATATGTATGTATATCAGTCTCTGGCTGCCATATTACACGCTTTGCTTAGTTTGGGGTCAGATGAACATGTGTAAAATAATGTCCCTGATATTTATTATTTAATGAGAAGGGTGTGTATACGAGGTAGGTCCCGCGGTACCTGTATTTCCTTGGTGAGTCTTTCTTCACGCTGTGTGGCCTCCTCATTAGCGGCCGTCACCAGCGCGAGTTTCGTGGCGTGCTGAGTGGCGTCACGCACCGCTGCCTCGGCGTGCGCCTCCACCCGCGCCAGCGCCGCTCGCAGCTCCGACGCCGCGCCCGCCCTGCAACACGCGCGCGAGGTACTCAGCCGCACGTTTTTTGAAGTGAAAACTTCTTTAGGCGCGTTGTGCACTTCATGGAATCATCATGGAACTCACGTCATCGTCACCGAACGCTGTACCGTATATTTTAAAACAGAGTATTGTAGAATCGTCATCGTATCACCCACCTTCCACTGTCTTCCGGTTAGATGAAAAAAATCGACTTATAGTATCCAATATTTAGAAAAGGCCATTGACTTTCCTAAATATCGCTAACTATAATTTTTCGAGCCTGACGATTGTCATGATACAAGTGAACACGTTTGGCCTCTCTCATCTTTTTACCTGACTGCGCAAGAAGGAGGAGGAGGGTTATATTTTTCTATTGTATGTATGATAATTTCTTTGGCAGCCCTATAGCCTGAACGGCTTAATGGATTACGATATGTGAGGTGCCATTTAAATCGTTTTAATAGTGGGACTGTGGGCACTCCCACAGTCCACATAGGGTTCAACAATCCAAGATGGCATCAGGAAAAAAAATTGAGGGAAAAATAGTAAATAACTTAAATAGATCAATATCACCATGATTATATAGAGCTCACTCAGAAGATTTCAAAAATATACAACATCACTATGAAATATTCAGCAGTTTACGAGATAAAGCGGTATTAACGAGCGTAGATATAGATAGGTAAGCAGCGCGCCGCTGTTACTTTTCAGTTACCTACTATCACATAAAAGTTAAAACATAAAGGAATTTTTCTTTTCTGTGCCTACTATTTATACAATACAGTCAGTTTATATTTTTTTAAATGATTTAATTAACTTGTTTAGTAGGGTTTCATTCAACTTTTCACAATCTGGCAAAGTTAAAAAACTTGGATAGTGTTATTGAATTAATCTATACGATCTCTCTGTCTCAGTGATCTAAGGTTGCCTGGAAGAGATCGCTTATAGCGATAAGGCCGCCAATTGTTTCACTAGTTTTTAAGTTGGTTTTATGTTACCTACTATGTACGTTTGTAATTTTTGGTGTGAACAATAAAGAGTTTTCTATCTATCTGTGCAAAAGTCTCCCATTTTCCTTCAATTTCCCTCGCTCTTGCTAGCTAGGACCAGTAACGGCAAATGACTCGTAACTTACGGCCACGCTTTCAGAGCCATCCGGAGAGGCATATGTTTGTTGTCAGGAACTCAATACGTAAGGATCTAGTGTACTGGGTTACAGGGAAGGGTGTACTGAGCTAAAAGGAATCATAGTGCCCGTCAACTCTGAAATCGCTAAGAAATATCAGCTGTTCCATAGAAAATGGCCATTCGCACTCGACAAAATGAATGGAAATGCTTAGTGATTGAGAGCCTTACTTAAAAATGTTACCCAAATTAATCGATGCTTAAATATCTCAGTTAAATAAGCTCTCTCAACTTCTCGCTGACGGCAATGGTCACACGCGAAAACGAGACAGCGTAATTTTAAGTATAGATTAACTTGAGTAACGTTTTTAAGTAAGGCCCCTGATTGCTTACTCTCGCTGGAGCCCGACAAGGACACTCTCTCGCATGTTGAACTCGGTCGTCACACGCTGCAGGTCATTCCGCAACTCCTGGATAGTCTTCTCGCGCTGTAAACAAAAACATCTCTGAAAAATAATTATCAAAAAAACACGATTTCATAAAAATATCAGAACTGGACCCAATTGAAATGGAACCACACGGGAAGCATCAGTTTTCAAATAAAATAACTGGCCAAGAGCGTGTTGAGACACGCGTATGGTAGGGTTCCGTAACCAAAGCCATAGTTGTAGTCATAGTTCAAAAATTGATAGTTATAGAAAAATTCGAACGAACGACGCTCTGTGGACTTCGCCAAATTTCAGCACCATGTACCATCCCGACATAGCATATACTTTTTATGCTTTAAACATAGAGAAAACTGATTGAAAAACATTATTTGTTATGACCATTTTACAAAAAGGTCAATGACCTTTGAGCTAGAATGCCTTGAATTTTTTACAGTTTTATCTCTGTTACTCAAAAAGTCATGATCTGGGGTGCGTTTACGGACTCGGCGAATTTTTCACCAGCTAAAAATTAAACTAACGGAGGTTCGCTGAACGACGTCATAGCTTTATGTCAAATATGTCAATACTAGCTGTCAAATTCAATAATAAATAAATATCAAGTAAAATATAGTAAAATAAAATGGGATATAATAGTAAAATATCAAATATCAATCTATCATTATATTGATTTAAAGTTTATTTTAAACTAAAACATCTACAACAAAAAGATTCGAACAAAATAATATCAAAAAACAGCTTAACCTCCTCAACAGCTGTCAATCTGACAGCAGGCGAAAATTTAGCGACTTCAAAAGGTAGATAAAATTTAATCTAGTCAGGCGAAAACTTATACCAGCGGACGCCCGTAAACGGGCAGTTTAAATTTTCGCCGGTTTAATTTTTCACCTCGTGGAGTCCCAAAACGGGTGTTTTGACGTTCATCTAGTATAAGTTTTAGTCTGGATAAGTGCCGTAAACGCATCCCAGCGGGGGTATTATGGATCTTTGATCGGGATCAGTCAGTGTCAGAATTGACAGAATTTTGACACTTGAAAGGGGTTATGACGCAAAAAAAAAACAGCGTTGTCTATTTCCAATTTTATACTACGAAATTGGAAATAGACAACGCTTTTTTTTTTACATAATTTTGACAAGTCGCGATCCCGATCAAAGATTCATAATAGCCCTGCAGATAATGTATTGTTGACTGCCCCGGTGGCTCAGTTGGTAGTGAACCTAACTTCTGTGCTTGGGGGCGTGGGTTCGATTCCCATCTAGGACAAACATTTGTGTGATGAACATTTGTGTTTGTTCTATGTCTGGGTGTTAATATCTATTTAAGTATGTATTTAAAAATATATATGTATGTATATCAGTCTCTGGCAGCCATATTACAAGCTTTGCTTAGTTTGGGGTCAGATGACCATGTGTGCAATAATGTCCCAGATTTATTTATTTATTGTTTTACTTGTATTGTATTGTAATGTTCGAAATAATTTTGAATGAAGGTTTTAAATACATATGACCTATTTGTATTGTAAGTTACAAGTTTCTTAGTCTTATAGTTTAGAAATGCAGGGGGGACCAACTTTTTGCCACTTCGACAGGCTATATTTCGCAAAGTATAGACTATAAAAAAAGTGATTATGAAACCTTAACCTCATTTTAAAAGACCTTTTCAAGGATACCCCACTCAAGCAGATGGAGTAAAAAATATGTTCATCCCCATTTCACATGTACCAGAGCCACCCCTAAAATGCAATATTATACATTTTTATACTCTTAAAACTTAGATCTATATTACAACTGTCATTAAGCAAAGATGCCAACTGGTCAAGTTCAATGCCGCTAAGACCCAGGCTTGTCTGTTCTCCGCAAGAAGGACGCCATTCCAACTGGCTCCTACTTTCCGGGATGTGTCCGATATCTGACTAGCGTGAGCTTTTGGGCGTTTCTCAGTCTCCTACCCTCAACTTTGGCTCCTATATTGTAAACAAGGCTCAATTGTCTGCCAAAAAGCTTGGTATCCTATCGAAGGTGCGACGGTACTTCACGTCGGAACAGTTGCTTACACTGTACCAAGCACAAGATCGGTCGTGCATGGAGTACTGCTCTCACCTTTGGGATGGATCAGCTAAGTGCCAGCTCGGGGCATTGGAGTCAATTGAGAAGCGTGTCAAGACGCTCATCAGCAACGAATCCCTAGTTCAGACTAAGCTTCTTAGTCTTGAGCATCGGCGCAAAGTTGCAAGTCTATCGGTTTTTTATCGGCTACATTTTGGAGAGTGTGCATGTGATCTGCATGATGAATTCCCTCCTGCCCATTTTTCTATCAGACTGCCAGAGCGGGCACGAAAAATCGACACCGCTTTATAGTTGACATTCCAAAAACCCGTACGAAGCGTTTTGATTCCACTTTTATTGTGCGAACTGCTAGTATGTGGAATGCGCTGCCTGAATGGGTGTTCCCCGTTAGTTACAATCTGGGTGTTTTCAAGTCAAAAGTGAATCGGTTTCTTCTAGGCAAGCGTGATCCATCGTATGCCGCATCATCGCTAACATCAGGCGAGTTGGCGGCCAAGCTCAAGCCTATTTTACAATCAAAAAAACACTTGAATCGAGAACCTCCTCCTTTTTGGAAGTCGGTTAAAAATATGGAGGCGTTATACCTACAGTTTCCCCTTTAGCACTTACACCCCCTTGGTCGTCCATTCGATTACATTTTGAGCACATCGTTTGCAGATATGTGCAGCTCAATAATGAAGGGCGCGTTTGTAGAGCTAGTAAGAATTTATATCAGTATGTGCAATACGCGTTTACCTCGCCCCCTTCAGTTTTTGGCAGTTTTTTTCAATAGATACTAGCTCGAGTTTAAGTCAAACTATACCAAACTATACACGGTTAAGCATATTTACTCGTATATATCCTATACTAAGCCGAAAAGGTATATACGGGTATATGTATGTATACCCTATACTAAGCCGAAAAGGGGTCATTGTACTCATCATTATGATCAACTTTTACTATGGAACCAAGCTTGAAATCGCGAAAAAAAAAAAACTGTTCTATAGAAAACGGTCAATGGGTCATACTAAAAATCATTCACTCCCGACAAAATGTATGAAGCAGCAGATTTTTTTTCCGTAAATTTAAAAAAATCTTGTAATAAAAATGTTTAACACTGTTTTAAACTACCACGGTTGTTCAATACAGTTATATGATTATTTACCGTGGTAAGGTTGTGGAAGGAGCTCCCGATATTGCGGCGCAGTTATATGCACCATGTTCACGGGAAGACTGAAGATATGGTGCATGTAACTGCGCCGAAATATCAGGAGCTCCTTCCACAACCTTACCACGGTAAATATCCCGTAAATAATCATATAATTATAAAAATGTTTGTTATGACGTACTGAGGCATGAGATTAAGAAAATACTAACTGATTACCAGTAGCCAGTAGTGGGTATACGGCATCATATACTCGTAGGTCATTTTGTATTGTGAGGTCATTTTACGACGTTAATATTTCAACATACAAAATGGGATAAACTGTTTTTCTTATTTTTGTGGCCATAATAAAAAATATTAAAACAAAAATTAGTTCTAAACATTTTGAATTATTAACTTGAAAATGACCGAAGTTCATAATATGTGCAAGTGAGGTAGCGGCGCGCCATATTCTTGGTATTGATATCTATCTATATATATATATTCTATTCTATACGTATAAGTCATAAGTCATAAGTAATTTATTGGTAAAATGGCAATTTACAAGTCAATAGAATTTCTCTTAGGAGAGAAAATATAACATAATTTTATCGAATATTAATATAAAAATATATTAATTAATTCATTAAATAAATAAAAAAATTTAAATACTAAAACAAAAAATAATAATGATAAACATGTCAAAGAATTTGTAAAAATTATAGTTACAGTTACATTCATATGTCAAGTTTATATTTAGGGGTTAGAACACAGACTAGGTAGGTATAGCTACTACGGTTAACTTAGTTTGATTTTGGTCATGTCAGAGTACTTGTAGAATGCCTGTTCGATAAGCCATTCTTTTAATTTATGTTTAAATGATCCCCTAGAAGATGCAGTCCTAACTTCATGCGGCAGGCGGTTGTACACTTCTGTCGCAGTGACATGCACCAACTTATCGGACTTGGTGAGTCGGTGCGACACCGTGCGCAGCCGGTGCGCGTGCCGTGGTGTCTCGCCCGCGCGTGCGTCCCCAACGTGCGAGTACTCCTCGGGGTGATCTCTGGCATACAGCGCTGCCTGGAGGCACACGAGGCTCGTCACCGTCAGTATTCCCATAGACCGGAAGTACGGCAACGCTGACTTATCCCGTGACACTCGTACTATTGCTCGGACAGCTCTTTTCTGCATTCTGAAGACGCGCTCCCAGTCGGCAGCACGCCCCCAAAGCTCGACGCCATATTGGAGTAGCGAGTGCACAGAAGCGAAATAGCATTGCCGGACCATGGGGTACGGCAGAATTGCGGACACGCGCCACAGAGCGAAACAGGCACTACCTATTTTGCCGCACAGCTTGTCAATGTGGTCTTCCCAGGTCAGAGCACTGTCTAGCTGAAAACCCAGAAAATTTGTTGATTGGACTTGATCCATTTTAACGATGGCGATTCCGACTTTTAATGGTCTATAGGAGCGGCCGGCTAAGTTAAAATGAACAAACTGAGTCTTACTGGTGTTCAGCATTAGCCCGTTGACATGGAACCATCCATCGAGATCAGCTGCAACCAGATTAAGCTTCCGCTCAAGTTCATCCAACGTCGGCGCAGTGACAATGGCAGCGACATCGTCAGCGTACATAAGGACGTGTCCGTCGGTAATATTTTCCGGCAGATCGTTAAGGAGGAGGGAGAACATGATGTTGGAGAGCGAGGAGCCCTGCGCCACTCCGATAACCGTCCCCAGCGCCTGAGATCTCGCCCTACCTCCATCCCCCACGACGACCTGACGTCGGTCAGACATAAATTCCGTATAAAAAAATAATATATACATACAGACGAACATAGTACCTCCTCCTTTTTGGAAGTCGGTAAAAATACACAGGGTTTCTTAAAATAAGCAGCTGAACACGATAAGACAGTTTTTAGGGTTCCGTACCGAAACGGTAAAACGGGACCCTATTACTAAGGCTCCGCTGTCCGTCTGTCCGTCTGTCACCAGGCTGTATCTCATGAACCGTTATAGTTAGACAGTTGAAATTTTCACAAATGACGTACCTATTTCTGATGCCGCTATAACAAATAAAAAAAAACAGAATGAAACAAATATTTAAGGGGGCTCCCATACAACAAACGTGATTTTTTTGCTCGTTTATGCTCGATATTGATAATGGCAACATAGACACCTAAAAATATTCACGGAATTTTAGGTATATCTTCACTTTAAAAATAAATAATTAAATTAAAATAAAACAAATATTTAAGGGGGGCTCCTATACAAGAAACGTGATTATTTAGCCGTTTTTTTTTTGATAATGGTTTGGAACCCTTCGTACGCGAGTCCGACTTGCACTTGGCCAGTTATTAGAATGTTTATCTGTTTGTTTGTCCACGCACATCTCCTAAACCACTGGACAGATTTAAATACGGTTTTCACGAATATGCTTAGCTATGACCAGATTGAAGTATATGTTTTTTTGCGCAAGGGCCGGATTAAGGGACGAAAAAAGTGTTGAAAGTTTATATGAAAATCTACGCGTACGAAGTCGCGGGCAATAGTACTAGTATATAATAAAACCCCGTGCGAAGCCGGGGCGGGTGACTAGTGTCCATCTTACTTCTTTGAGAAGCGTTTCCATGGCGGCTTTTTGTTCGCGCAGCCGCTCGGCGGTGTCTGCCGCGGCTTGCTCGGCGCTCTCCATCATATGGGCACGGTACTCGGAGCTCAGTTTCACTGCGGAGGTAGGTAGGGGCCAATGAGTACAATTATGAATGTCAAAAACTATTTAAATATAAATACTAGCAGTGCCCCGCGGATTTACTCGCGTGGTGATTAAATTTTAAAAAACGGTGATGATGATGATGAAAAGTAGCCTTAATATTACAGTTTATTTCCTTCGTATTTATTTACATATTTTGTTTAAAAAATTTGTGCATGTGACGACGAACTGACGAACACTATACTTTTAGTTAAAATATGTTATCACATAAGCACAGACATAACTGACAAATCTATCTTTACGTTAATAAAGTTGTTTAAACCTAAACCTGAGTAGAGATGCCTTATGAATGGTGGAGGATACTGGATAGATGTAACGCTAGTCTCTAAGACTGCATGAGACGTTGCCGCGTCGCTTCGTAAATAATAAAAAAAGGCATAGAGCCACGCACTCCATCAGCTCAGCATTATCAGCTAATTGATCACCAAGCAGAGATGCCACGTAAACGGTGCGACCACAGATTTATATCAGGATTCAGGATGGATCTCGCGAGTACCTAACTACATCAAGTGGTAGAAAATCCAGCGTGTCGCATTTTTGTAGGTACCTAATAATTATAACGTCACGATATGAATTAAGTAAGTACCTAGTCGTAGTTTAATAACTCTATTCATACTGCTTTCCAAGAGTTTTTACAGTTTATATGGCGCAATTTGTCATTTTATGTATTGACGTCTGTCGTGCTATTGTGGTGGAGTGGCTCCTCCACAAAAACCATTATACTAAGAGTTGAAGTTATCATAAAATTATTATCAGCCTATCATGTTCCCAGTGCTGGGACACAGGCCATCTTTCAGAGAGAGACGGTGAGCCCTCCACCATGCTGGCCCAGTGCATCTTGGTGAATGTCGTATGTCTTTAAACTTTTGTGATGTTTGGATACCTATACCGGTTTCCTTGTAGTATGTTTTCCTTCGCTGTTTTTGAGCAATGGCATCAAAACTGCAAATAAATTATTTAGGCACTATAAGGAGCCGAGGATCGAACCTGGTGCCGCCAGATTGTAAATCGGACGTGCTACTACTCGGTCATGCACCATCGTTCAATTGAATTGAATTATGCGGCGTGCTAATTGGAGCATTGATCTAACTTAAGACAAGCCTCAGGGCTCAGATAAGCAAAATAGGCAGCGTATATTCTGCTATAGTGTGTCGTTGCGACAGAGCTAGGTCTATGCAATTCCCAAGTTCGTATTTTTTATTACGCTGCAGAAACGCGCGCACGCGAGTAGCGTTCTCCTGTAAGTATTCTTACCTTGCTCAACAATGTTGGCGCTGTCCACGTATGCCGCTTCCAGAGCGGCATAGTTTTCGGCGCTGCGCTGCATGGACGTCTGCAAGCGAGCTACTTCATCCTTCAGACCATCGCATATCTCGTGCGAGTTTGACAACCTGCACGTGAGGATCAATGTTATGTACCGCTGACGCCGCGCACGCGCCGCCGCCGTGGACTGCGGGGGCTTGTAAACTACTATTCTCAACATTATATAATACATTGCTATTCACCATACCTAATTCACGTAATATAAATCATCAATATTTTGGGATGACTTTCACATTTTTTTTAATATAATAGGCCTCTGAGTAATAGGCTTGCATTTGACCGCCACCTCACCTTAGCGGTCTACGATGGAGCACGCTTGCCTATAAGAAACAAAACCGATTTAGTCGCGATTTGAAGACACTCAGATTGTAACTATCGGGGAGCACCCACTGCGCATTTCACAGACTTGCAGTTCGAACAGAAAAAAAATTAATCAAAGCGCTTGGTACAGTTGGTTCGGGTTATTGGATATCAACCATGAAGTGGTGTCGTATTTTCGTGCCCACACTAGCTCTCCGATAGGAAAATGGGACAGGGAATTACATCGTAATTATATGCGTTTGACACAAAAATATGTTTTGGAAGGATCCAAGAAGGATCATTGCAAGATCATTCATGCAGACATTTCATTAGAACGATGCCTAGCAACCATCTGTATTCTTTTGACCAATTGTATTATCTTTGAGCAACCAAACCACATATATCACAGATACTATGCCAGATGGCAAGTCATGAACTATGAGCAAAAGAGTATGTAAATCACAGACTTTTAATACAGAATGTCTGTGATGTAAATACTCTGTCCACTCACAGGACACCGCCTATAGAAATCTTAATAATTTTTAGTTTATAAATTCTCACATAGGTAATCTACTGCATCCGCGTCTTTTTAGTGAAAAAACGTAATCAAACCTCTTTGCACATTGAAATATTGTACATAGATCAGAGTAGGTATAATTGTATGCACGTACAAGATTATCAAAGGCTATCAGAGGAGGCAAAAAGTTCTACCAATTATTTTAGCAATGGTCGAAACATTATAAAGTCCAATTTTCGAAGAAGAGATTTCTTCAAATTATGAACACATTAAATACCATATCACAATAAGTTCAATAAAATGTGAAGTGTGTGGTGAGTATATTAATGTCAGACGAGTTACTTGACAAGAATCTCGGGCCGTAGGCGCAGCTCGTCCTGTAACTGCGCGTTGACGGACGCGTACTCCACCTGCAGCTGCATCAAGTTCTGCTGCAGGAGCTCATTCTGTGTCTTGGTTTCATGGTGCTGCTCCTCCAGCATCAAATACGCAGTGGAATGCATAACCTAAACACGCACCATTCAGAGGTTTCATTTATATAAGTTACCATACCGCGGTGTAAGAACCAGATGAACGTACTCGTATCTACCAAAAACTCGAAAATCATATTTTT
This sequence comes from Agriopis leucophaearia, assembly GCA_949125355.1. Classification (NCBI taxonomy): domain Eukaryota; kingdom Metazoa; phylum Arthropoda; class Insecta; order Lepidoptera; family Geometridae; genus Agriopis; species Agriopis leucophaearia. Next base: position 5,056,722 of record OX421261.1, on the reverse strand, counting down.
TTTATAAATGAGTCTTAAATGTGGTCCTGCACGATGTGCCAATATGACGTAACTGTACAGTCAATACTTTACTAATTCAATAATAATGAAATAGTAAAAAAAATTTTTTTTTTATCGAACCATAAGAACGTATATAGGCAAAAGTCTTTTTTTGAATCCAAAACTATTGCATGGTTGTAAATTTTAAGCGAGCTATAACAACGTATAAGTACTAATTAACATTTCATATAACGTATCTTAATATGTATAGGTAAATCAGTTTAGAATATGAAAGAGCCAAGATAACGCATGTCAACCGATTTTTGAAAAATTATAAATATTTTCTAGAATGAGTGTTTATTTTAATTTTTTTTTAAGCTTATGAATTCTCTAATAGTGTTAGAGAATTTCTGTATACTTTTTTAGTTAGTGAAATATATATTATCCTCTACATAACACTCCTAAGTTCAAAGAAGTAAAATGCACAGTTTTTTAGCTCCCCTGTAAAATTAAAAAAATGTATACGCTCATTTGGTTTTTGCACCGCGATACTGCCGCCAGCATTCAGGGTATAACGCTGCCAACTGGTACATGTACTCGATTTTTGAATCCCTCTTATGATATTTCTCACGAAAATTTTATTCGAAATGACTATTTTTGAACGAAATATTACACAAAAGTCGAATTTTTTTACCGACGACAAAGGAGGACGGTTCTATGTTTTGACTGTTTTTTTTATGTTAACCGATTTAACCGCCAATTGTAGAACGATTTTAAAAAAAAATCGGTAGGGTATACTTCCAATTTGGTCCTATTGTCACCAAGTCAGGATCTGATGATGGGATCCTAGGGAAATCGAGTTCAATCCTCAAATTGTATGGGCACTTATTACGTTTTTCATATATTTTGAAGTCGGTTTTTAATGTGATCCACTTGTTTATAATCATATCTCTCGCTAACGCTACGGTCTGAACCATTCGAATTTGTTTTCTATCAATAGAAAATCTTTCATTTCCCATGATATTATCGTGCGAAATCGTACGAGCGATAAAAAAATCGAACCCCTGGGTTTGAGCATTTGTCTCTAGACCCTCAACGGTATATGGGCAATCCACTGTTTTTAGGGTTCCTTACTCAAAGGGTAAAACGGACGGACAGCGGAGCCTTAGTAATAGGGTACCGACCCTATTACTAAGGCTCCGCTGTCCGTCCGTCTGTCCGTCTGTCCGTCCGTCTGTCACCAGGCTGTATCTCGTGAACCGTGACAGTTAGACAATTGAAATTTTCATAAATGATGTATTTCTGTTGCCGCTATAACAACAAATACTAAAAAATATAATAAAATAAATATTTAAGGGGGGCTCCGATACAAAAAAAAAGGTTTATTTTTTTGCTGTTTTTATAGAAAATGGTACGGAACCCTTAAAAAAAAACATAATGATGGGTTTTATGGATCCCTTTCGGCTTAGTAGTACACATTTCCACGTAACCCTGGTTATAAAAAAAGGATGTATGCCCATACGCCGCGTCGTCACTCAATGTCTCTCTAACTTCTGTACTTATATTTTATAGTATGTGATATTTGTATTTAGAACCTGCTCAATTTTTTAACCGATGATAGTATGGTTAGATTTTTTTTAAATATATATTTAATATCGGACAGGTACCTTGGTTACCGTGAAACCTGTTGACTTTGCCTTGAAACTTGACTTTACCACCTCACTTTTTTTTGATTAAAATGCTATTTACGGCTTACTTGTGCACTATCATCGACTGTAGATGCCATTATTGCAAAATTTAACTATAGGCTGGCAACACTAGATTGAATATGGCAACCTACACAGGGTCTGCTATGTAATTTTTGGCGATTATTCTTTTCGTGCCATAACAGTGTGAAGGTTGGTGCTCCGGAACTTTTATATGAATTACCAGAAAAAACGTTGTCCACGTAAGTGAATCTTTGATATTATATTAATGTAATCTTTTTTTAGTAAATAATTGTTGATTTATTGTGATACAAGCTCTATAAAATTCACAAATTGGTTTGGAAAAGTTACTATCCCCACGCGAAGTGTTGTGATGTCAACTTTGCCATGTTTTTGTTGGGGTTAGGGTTGTCACCAAATTATTCGCAGCTTTGTGAGTGACGTCACACACAGTTTAATAATGGATGCTATTTTCAAATACAGTATCATTTACCAGTATCATTATGTGTACCAGTCTTCAACATTTCAATTGATAGCTCATGGCATGGTTTAAGGTTTAGCTAGTTAACTTTCAGATATTGTAGCTTGAATTTTGTTTTAGGAGATGGAACCGCGATGCAGACAGCTACTATCCAGCAGAGCATACAAAAACTATTCTGCAGATATGTTAAAATGTTAATAAAATGTTTTGCCATGGTCTGGATTTCACTAGACTGAAGTAAATAATAGGGTAAAATGTTTTGCCATGGTCTGGATTTATATAGGTAGATTAAAAAAAGTAAATATAAGGTCGAATGTTTTGCTATGTTCTGTATATTATATAGATATTATGTATTATGTTAAAATTTTTAAGATAAAAATAATGGTGCAGGTAAAAATTTACCTACCTAATGTGATTTACATGTCTGTGTTCAAATATTTGTTCCAATAATAATTTTGTTTTAGTCGTGCTTAGTTTATGGAGTTTGATATCTATTTTTTATTGTGTTCTTACTATGGATAAATCTGTATTAGGCAATAATTTACATTTTGATAGACTTCGATACAACCCGAAATATTTGCTAATGGTCTGATTATAAAAACTTAAAAATTAAAAATATCTTTTTGTGACAACCCTGACAGAATTAACCGTTGTGTATGGAGAAATTTAAAAAAGTCGGTGAATTTGCCACTTGAACTTATATGAAGAATTTTTTTAACCAGTGTTAAAAAACGTAATCGGCGGTGGCCGATGGCGCTGCCTCGGTGGCTCAGTTGGTAGTGATCCTACTTTCTGTGCTTGGGGGCGTGGGTTCGATTCCCATCTAGGACAAACATTTGTGTGATGAACATTTGTTTTTGTTCTATGTCTGGGTGTTAATATCTATTTAAGTATGTATTTAAAAATATATATGTATGTATATCAGTCTCTGGCAGCCATATTACAAGCTTTGCTTAGTTTGGGGTCAGATGACCATGTGTGCATAAACATCCCAGATATTTATTATTAATGCCTTGGTATTATTTTTCTGGATAGATGTATAGAATGGCATGTTCCTAATATACAGAAAAAGTTACTTCATTCTTTCCTATTATTTTTTAATTTGGCAATCTTGCCAGCATTGATAGTTATCTTTGCCACATTTTGTTTTTATTTAAATAAAATATAGGATATTATAATGGGAGTAATGTATAGCTATCTAAGTAATGTCCATGAAACACGCTATGCATTGCTATAGTTTTTATATAGTAGCCTAATACTTTTTTTTAATGAAAATGTAGTTTACAAAGTACCTACTTCAAGAGAGCGGCAAAGTCACCAGGTTTCACGGTACAATAAAGTAGGCATATAGGTAGATATAGACAACCCCAATGACTTCAGATACTTACTATAAAAGGACGTGTACACGTACGTACGTAGGTACTTGTGTATTAGACAGGTATTTTCAAAAACTAATTTAAACGCTACCAAGTGAATGCACACGCGCCATCTTGTCCATCTTCCACCTGATACGGAAGCTATAGACGCAAGAAAAAACCTCTCAGGCAACTTCGCAGTCGAGCTCCAAGACACAATCCTCGTGCTTGGTTTGGGACTCGCCAACTAAATATACCTACACATCACGTCTTACATACAATTATACAGTTTTATTTTACTAATTAGTTGTAAGCTTCCTGTTTTGTAATAAAATTATGTTATCATACCTTATTCTTTATTACTTTTTCACGTTCCTGTTGTATTTTCTTACTCACTTCTTCTGAAACTTCATTATTTTTTTCCATTTGGACCCGAAGTTTAATATCGTCCAAATCCATTTTCACCTTTGTTAATAAAATTGTGCAATAAACTACGCAAGAAAATTTGTGAAATTACAAAAATGCAAAATCCGTGTTGAAAAATCTTTTTTCAAAGCGTCACCCGCCGTTTTTTTTTTTTTTAATGCATGTCTCGTTAGCCAGTTTGATTATTTATCAATCAAACCCACAGATAAAATCTATATAAGTAACGTCAAAGAAGTCAGAGAATGAATGATGGAGAGTTTTGGCGCCAACGTGGAAAAAACATGTCGGCTCATTGTTTTCTTTTGCTAAACTTGTGTATTTTCGATTGTTAATGTGTAATAATGGTGGATTATTATTTATTAAGGGCTCGTGAATGTGCTCGAGTGTGTAGAAAAGATATAACGAGTTGAAACATGTTTTATTGTGTTGTTTCCAAAACTCCATGGAAGCCATTTGTAATGTGTCCACAATTTTACTTGGGTATGAGTTTGACTTGACTTTAACTTACTTTTCTTGACTTTAACTGTGACTATGGCTCGATTGACGCGTCTTAAAACAAAGTAAACTCGATTAATATTACAACCAAAAGACTTTGTATCCATGGTCATGAAAAATTTGGCAAGGCCTATTTCAACGTCACCACAGACGAAAAAAAAAAAAAAAAAAAAGCACAGATAATAAAATCATTCGTTCAATATTGCCATAGCATGTGCTCTCAAAAGTATCGATATTCTGACGATTCGAAGTGCATGAACAGGATCTTTACTTTTTGTTGTGAATTTGTATGTCAATGTTGGTGTCAATTAAAGTCTTGAAAAAACTTGAGAGGTCGCGAGAGTCTCAAGCGAGGCCGCAGGCCGAGCAAATGTCTCAAGGGAGGCCGCAGGCCGACCTTGAGACTCGGAGGCCTAACTTTGGGCGAGGCCGAAGGCCGAGCCAGGGGCGTGGTGAGGCCGCCAGGCCGAACCACGACCCCGAGCAAGTACCGTGGTGAGGCCGTCAGGCCGAGCCACGGTACTTGCGAGCTCGCGACAGGCCGAGCTTCAACCCAAACTCAACGCGAGGCCGAAGGCCGAGCTGCTCCCTCCCTCTACGGTCGAAACAAACTGGACATCAGCTCTTGTTTCAACGACTGAATATTAATATGGATTTTCTTCAGCGTTTTGACCGCCATGAGGAGATTTGTACCCCTGCCTACTTCCGTGTTCAGTTTCGGTCATGGAAATCAAACATCATCATCATCATCAACCCATTTTCTAATGTATTTCACTTTCTTAACCATTTTCAACCTGATCCTTCAGTTTTTTTTTCAAGTTTTTAAAGTCGCAACTAAAAGACTTGCCCCCACCCGACTAAGGAAATCCCCGCGGGCCGCTTGCGGCCCGCGCAGCCACGCAAAACACTAGGTTTGGACATTGCAGGTTTGGTACCATTGTAAAGTTGTTTATAATGATGACTACATAATGATCTTTTGGGTTAAGGCCTTTTTTGTGAACTTTATACTCAACCCAACAACCATGTGTTTGTAACCAATGGCTATAGAATAGTACTAAAAAGGAGAATAAAAATAAATTTATATTAAACAAGTTCTTTTTATTTATCCCACTCCAGCTCAAAGACCAACTAGCAGGATTTGAAAAGTATGTATTCGTGCTCATACATAAGTAGCGATTATTAGGTAATCTATGCCTACCCCTGACTACTATTCTGGTGGTGCACGGCTGTTCAAATTACATGCATTTGATCAGACAAGCACAACTTGCGATCTACATATTTATAGAAGCAAAAAGAAAATTTGTAGATTATTAAAACAATAACAAAATATCCAATTTCAAAATGTAGCCTATCACTGATAATTTTGGCATGGAGAAAAATCTTAACATCGCCTAGCACATCAAAATTGGTTTAGCCGTTTAGACTATAGTAAGTATTAAAATTAACACACTCTTCTCATCTACGTTCTACCCTCATTGTACCAAGGCATATCACTCTTGTTTGTCTGATCTGAGATTCAATCCCTATTTCACTGGGTGTTGTGGCATTGTTGTAGTTTCTTCAAGAAGTCTTGATCTTAATTGTATGTCTTCTGTGGGTTTGCAGTGCAGTAGTACATGCTCTACGGCTTGTTATCCTGTAGATAGCCTCGACACAGAGGATTATCTGCATCTTTAATGTTGTACAAGTGATTGTTTAGCTTACAGTGACCTGTGATGGTACCTGTCATTAGACAGAGGTCCGACCTAGTTATTTTGAGTAGTTTGTTAGTTACTCTTATCTATCGATAGCTTTTGCATGTTTGCAGTCTGTTATTTTATTCATAATATTTTGCTGTTTCTTTTCTGGTGCAACTAAGCAGATCCCTTGGTTCCATAGCTGTTGATTTACAGTTTTTCAATGTCTGCACTGATTTCTTTCTTTCTTGCTCTTTGTCCATTTAACTTAGAAGTTTAACTGTCTGCTAAGTTTAGTAAGGCAGAATGACATCCTGATATCACTCTAGACCTAGTTGTAGGTTCAACTTAACTAGGTTTTCTGAGTGCATAGAATCTATGCCATAGATGATGGCTGCACTGTCGGTATAGTGAACGTCCATTGCTCGTTTTTGTTCTTTAGGTTAGGTATCAAAACACATTTTATTTATAACTCCCAATGTCCAATCGTGTTCTTCGAGACTTGCTCAGTTCTTGTTGTCCGTGTACGTGCTGGCCACTCCGTGTATTGACATGCGTCAGGGACGATTCTTGTTGTTTTGTTCAGGATTCTACAATTTCTAGAGTGGATTGTGTTTGACCCAGTACCTCTCCACTGGTACTCAGGAGGTAGGAGCTCGGCTGGTTTGGGTAGGCTGCCGGCAAATGCATAATACATACGCACACTCCAAGCGGGATGTACAGTGCGACATACAAGAATAGAATATAATAAGGACGCCACTATCGCAAATAAATAACTTACTAAAACAGCTTGTGTTGTACAATAGACACTGTTCAGTAAAATATCTGGAGGATTCTATATTTTAAGCGTTTAATTTAATACACAACCGATATTTTTCCATTTTACTTTATTCTAACCTCTTAACGTAAACGTAAGAAGACGTTTCACGTTTGACATTTAACAACGTTAGACGTTCCGTTTCTAATATTTTATATCGCACGCACTGTAAGTGACGATCTTATCACCCCCACTTTGAATTAAATACAGACCAGAAGGGGTGGAATCAAATAATTAGTACATAATTATATATTGATGGGTGGAATAAGACACACGTACGTATTTCAATACCACCTACATGCCCAAATCAGATAATAGATTTGTCAGCTGAAAAATAATTAATTTAGTGAAACTTGCGTATCTAGGAACGTAATCATTTTTGTACACAGGGTCTTGTACGAACACATAGAAACATTATGACATTACCACACGCTTATTCACTCGCAGCACGGCATAATGTACTCTAAACTTACACAACCAAGAATGCATGTGCTGCATAACATACGTTGGTATGACGTGGAAATAGCCAAAACAAACCTCATTTATAGGGACACACATACACCAATGCAAAATGACAAGAACACACTCAAAGATTTTTACACACACATTAAAATTTATTTATCCCGAAATTGCCAGCACAAACCAGTAACGCAAGTTCTTTAATTTATCACTTTTCTAATCTTCATGTAGCCTAGTAAAAATCAGGGGCCTTACGGAAACTGCTGTTGCGACACCAAACTAATGTTAAATCTACTCAGTTGGAAAATCACGCCACCAAAAACCGTATCTGGGCGCGTTAAGGTTCACGTTCGCGTGATTTTTCTACTAAGTGGATTTAACGTTAGTTTGGAAACGCAATAGCAGTTGTCCGTAAAGCCGGGGGTCAAAACAATAGAATTTAGACAGATATCATTAGAAAATAATATAGGCGTTCCACTCATTACCGAATACGAGATCAAATTGATATTAAAGGGTTACTTTCTTTAAAAAAAACTACAAAAGACATAAAGCAGATTATTCATACTTGTTTATTTTTTTTTGTAAACAAATTTTGGCTTTGCGCAGTTATCATATATTACCATTGTAACTGTCACAAATGTCATTGTCAATTTTTTTCAAGTGACACTGCATTGAGGGAAAATTGCTATGGCGGAAAAATTTACAACAACAGGGTTGCGTTTACGGCACTTATCCAGACTAAAACTTATACTAGATGAACGTTAAAACACCCGTTTTGGGACTCTACGAGGTGAAAAATTATACCGGCGAAAATTTAAACTGCCCGTTTACGGGCGTCCGCTGGTATAAGTTTTCGCCTGACTAGATTAAATTTTATCTACCTTTTGAGGTCGCTAAATTTTCGCCTGCTGTCAGATTGACAGCTGTTGAGGAGGTTAAGCTGTTTTTGATATTATTTTGTTCGAATCTTTTTGTTGTAGATGTTATAATTTAAAATAAAATTTTATATCTGTATAATGATAAATTGATATTTGATATTTTACTATTATATACCATTTTATTTTACCATATTTTACTTGACATTTATTTATTATTGAATTTGACAGCTAGTATTGACATATATGACATAAAGCTATGACGCCGTTCAGCGAACCTCCGTTAGTTTAATTTTTCACCGGTGAAAAATTCGCCGAGTCCGTAAACGCTCCCCAACTCACGCATGTCTCACTCATTCATTTCATTCGTTCACAATGGTGGATGTTTAACGCCTCGAACGCCAAATATTTTGTGATTTTTTGGTTTAGTTGCAGTCTACTTCGATATATTGTTATAATGTATGTATAATCGCTTCAATTATTTATAATGTATATTCATTTCAAAAACAAATGCTAAGCTGTTTTCACCCGATCTTATTGGATGTTTTAGGGCGCGGAACAAATCTCCATCGGCTGTTGCCGAGAAGGAGAAAAAGGCAAAAGAAAGCAAAAAAAAGAAAGGGGGATCTGGTTCCAGCAGTAGCGATACTAGCGGAAGGTAAGCAAACCATACATCATTGTGCTTCGAAAGCATAACAAAGTGAGGTTAGAATTAACAAGCAGCCTACTTTGCCACAGAATAAGGCAAGGAAATAGTAGTTACTATCAGCGGTTAAAGACATAAGGGAAGACTTGAAACTGCAGCATGACTAGTTCAGACAGCATACCCAAAAAGACAAAAAAATAAACATCAATCTTTGATGACAATCTGAAGACATTACAAAGACGACAGAAGAGATGTCTCCAATGGGAGACCCTTTGCACGACACAACCTGCTCAAAGTCCAGGGTCTGATTGCAGATAGCAATGAAACAGATTCGTAGAGTAGCTAACAGACATGATGGATTTGGCAGAAAGACCGCTGTCTGATCACTCTTCAAATTTTCTCTTTCTCGTTGTTGGGGAGTTGGTCAGACGGCGGTCCTTCAGCCAAGTTGACGTCTCTTAGGGCTTTAAAAAATGAATAAGAACCAGATCGATCAGGGCGCGTGAATAAGAACCAGAACGCTGTGAGCATTTTTTAAGACTTCTAGATCTACGTGTCTTCACACCGTCGTTTACCATCAGGCGAGTTAGTGGCTCAACGTAGATCTATATTTAAAAAAAACTTATGATTATCTGGTTGCTTAGTGTCCACAGCCCTTGTTTCGTCGTGCGTGTTGGTTCTAACTAGCGCTGTTAGTGTGACCGAAGTCGCCTATGGAATAAGTACAACATTAATGTAAAAAATTTGTACATCAGCCAAAAGACGTGCACTGCTGAACATAAACCTCCCCCTTTGACCTCTGAACTCTGAACGACATCCTGCCATCTGCATCCACTGGATGCCCGCGACTCACAATATCGTCGGCCCATCTAGTGGGAGGCCTACCTAGGCCGACATTGCGTCTTCCGGTTTGTGGTCTCTACTCAGGAACCTTTCTTCCCCATCGGTCATCAGTTCTTTGAACGATGTGGCCTGCCCATTGCCACTTCAATTTGCAAATTTTAATAGACTCTGTTACTTTGGCGAACATCTACGTTCCGGTTTTTATCGCTCAAAGAAACTCCAAGCATAGCTCTCTCCATTGCCCGTTGTGTAACTCTGAGTTTTTCCAAAAGGCCAACAGTTAAGAACCACGTCTCAGTACCATACTCATAACATTTGTACATTAAGGTGGAAATTCAAATTTCAAACAGTTTTTTTGTCCTTGTAGCTAGGACGGGTAATTATTGTGAAGTGGCATAGTGTTTGCGAAAATTGTTGGTTGTTTTTTACATTATCATGTACAGTTATTAATCAGTTACTCACCATATTACCTACATTTGGCAATAAACCGTTTCAAACAGCAAAAATTTGTTTATTGACAAATGTATGTAATAATGTGCATTAGACATAAATAACTTTACGCGAGTTTGTAAAGAATAATCAATTTTCGCAAACATCATTATCGTTTACAATAATTACCCGGCCTATCTACAAGAACAAAAAAAAACTGTTTGATATTTGAATTTCCCGCCAAAGTGAAACTTTTTACCTTAACAATCTATTGGCAAATAATTTCAGTTCATCTGACAGTAGCTCGTCTCACTCCTCATCACGGTCGTCATCGAGCAGCTCGGGCAGCTCGTCCCGGTCCTCCTCCAGCTCTAGCTCCTCCAGCAGCAGTAGCAGCAACAATGACCGCTCCCTAACTAAAAAGAAGTGAGTATTATACAATAATTATACCTTCAAAACTAGGCAGATGGATTCATGAAGCCCTTTAAGAGAAATTGCACTATTATTACAAAAGCAAATGTTGTGAGACAGGGGGATTTCATATCCCCCCCCGAAACTGTTCATTGATGCTCTGGAACATATGTTTAAGACACTGGATTGGAACGGCAAAGGCAACAACACCTCTCTTAATTACGATTTGCCGATGATATCGTCATCATGCCATGGAGTCGCTGCAAGACTTGCAAGAAATGCTAACCAGTTTGGCAGTTCTCGACAATTAGCTCTCTGGATGAACCTGGATTAAACTAAGATCATGGTTACCACATTACCCTGAGACCTGTTAATGTTGGCCACATACGTCTACAAATTGTCAAAGAATATGCATACCTAGGGCAGATTCTGCAATATTGTCAAATGTGCGACTACTGTATTTATTTAATGCAAACTTATCATTTACTGTTATGTTCACACACACACTTCTACACAGTCACTCAGGCGTATTAAACATACCACATACACAAACCTTTCTAAGTACTCTAATAATAGCTATAGCAATGTAATGTTTCCAGTGAATTAGTTACTAAAAATAATTAGTTGGTATTGTAAAACCCGCCGTCGCCTAATGCTCACCTACCATCTTTTTTTCTGAGCAAAGGGGTATGCTGAAAACCAGCCCTGCGTGACCTTTCGGGACCTCGCAGTACGGCGCTGAGCATACCCCTATTGCCAACATTGTTTTACCTTATGTGTTCATTGTTTGTGGCAATAAAATAAATCTTATTCTTATGTAATGTAGTGGGGTCAAGTACCACACATAGTCTGCAACGGGTACTAAGCATCTTCCACTGGCACTGAGCAAAAAGTATTGTAGCTTATTGCAGACGATGGGCAGTTAACTGACGCGAGTAATACTTGCGCAAGTACTGGGCATTGTCTACACAACTTATGTACTACCCCGAAGTAAAGTGGGTCCTGGTGGCTCAAGTCTAAATAAAAATCTTAATGTTCCAGAACATCACCAACTAAGAGCCCTAATAAAGACAGACGTGAGCCTGACAGAAACAAGGGGCGAGACTGGTCTCCTCTGGGAGACAAGAAGAAATCTGCTTTTTCTAGTGACAGACTTGGATGGAAGAGCAAGGAAAAGCATGACAGGTAATAACCAGTTCTACAATCATTGTTCTGTCCAAATTCCATAGAAGAAAGTACTTTTAGTTTTTCCTGAAGTTCAGTTGTTTTTTTCCATTATGACAAAGGTTTTAACATTTTCCAGGTCACCGGGTCGCAAGAAGCGCGAGCGCTCGCCGCCCCCCCGACCTACTCGCATCCACATCGGACGACTCACACCGAACGTCACAAAGGATCATGTTCAGGAGATATTTGCTACATATGGAGTTGTTAAAAACATAGAGTTCCCCATGGACAGACTGCACCCACTTAACGGCAGAGGATACGCCTATGTTGAGTTCAGTAATGCAGATGAAGCAGAAAATGCCATGAAGCATATGGATGGAGGTAATTTCTTTTGTTACAAAGTTGGGTCGAGTATCGAACCAGGTGCCATCAGATTGTAAAGCGAACATGCTACCACTCGGTCACCATCACACAGATGCACTTTGATTTGACTTTCTATAATTGGTGTTTACATTTGGTAGCTCAAATTAATGGGCAAGAGATAACGGCGGCGCCGGTGCTGATCCAGTCTCGACCACGGCGCCCGTCGCCGCGCCCGCAACCGCCGCGACATGCGCCTCCGTCGCGACACGCGCCTCCGTCGCGACACGCGCCTCCGTCGCGACACGCGCCTCCGCCGCGACGACAGTCACCGCCAAGGTACATACTACTTTCTTTCGATACTTACATTGATTACCAAATACAAACTTAACTTTCCTTTTATGTATTAATATATATTATTTTAGGTTAAGCTAAATTAGCATCATTAAAAAATATCTATACTAATAGATAAAAAATATATATGCTATTTGGAGATTTTCTGACAAATTGTTATGTGGCTAGACCTACAACTAGTAGGTAAATGTATGGCAAGATGGCCAGGGCGTCGCAAAAATATGACAACTTCCCAAGGACGTCACAGTCAAAATAAGTTTGGGAAGCCCGGATCTATAGAGTAAAATTTTACCCAAATTCCTTATTATACTTTGACACTAAAGATTAATCAGAAAAAATGTTTTGAAAATGGACTTCCGCAAAGTAACGCCTGATTCAATCATCTATTGTATCAACCTGTGGGTGAATCAAAAGAAAAGTCACATTCCTAATATTAGGTTGTTAAGCAATTAAGGCTAAATATGTTAGTTGTAACGCGTAGTTTGCATGATGTTGTCGCAGGTACAGGCGGCGCAGCCCGCCGGTGCGCCGGCGCTCGCCGCCCCCGCGGCGCCGGCGCTCCCGCTCTCGCTCGCCGCGCGCCCCGCCGCGCCGCCGCCGCTCCAGGTCCTCCTCCTCCTCCTCTTCCTCCCGATAACCCTCCGCACAACAACACACATACAAAACACTCAATTATTATACACAGTCACTTGTGGTTCGGGCCAAAACACCGGGTGCAACGATCTCGCTTTTGATGGTGGCACACTTGGTGGATTTTTTAAATATAAAATGGCTGTCTACTTTTAAAAACGTGCTTAGGTCATTTGACGACGTTATTATTTCAAAATATAGAACAAATTTTTGTTTTAATATTTTTTATATTGTCCAGAATAAATGGGAAAAACTGATTATCCAATTTTTTGTAGTCATAATAAAAAAAAATGAAACAATTTGTTTTCTAAATATTTTGAAATATTAACTTCACAAAATATCCAAAGGACATTTTTCAAAAGTAGACAATAATTTTATATTAAAACTAGCTGCGCCCCGCGGTTTCACCCGCGTAGTGATGAAAATCGGTAATGATGATGATGAAAAGTAGCCTATGTGTTAATCTAGGACATAAGCAATGTATATTCCAAACTTCATCCAAATCCATCCAGCCGTTTCTGCGTTATTGAGCAACAAACATCCATCCATAATGAGATAACTCATCAAATATGCAAGTGAGATATATTCTGAGCCTTAAAACCTTACTGTTGTCTTACACCTACTACGCATTTACGCATACCCACTACAAATGCCTCAGAAAAAGGACTAAAGGATGGAAGTAGTGCTAATTTAGCATAAACGAATTTAACATGTTACATTCTTTACTCATATGACAAAATTGTTGTTACCAGAACGAAACATATATTTTTCACAGGGATATTTTTGTACGGCAAATTGCAGGGTTGTACACAATGGCTACATACTATTTTACAGACGGCCTTGTACGCTTTGTGACAAATGCGGTGAAGTTGCGGTAACATTTTGACAGTTAGCAGATTATAATAATAGAGGTAAATAAAAACACTACACCAACTGGGGTAAAACATGTAGACAAAGAATTTTTTGATTTAGGCATTGCTAGGGGGCTGTTCCAGCACCAAATGTCAAAAAATGGCTACCTAATATAGTACACAGTCAATCATTTAGAGTACCACTCACGAAGATTGCAGTAATATTTTGAATAATAATCTCAAAACATTGTATATAATCTCTTGTCTATATCATTTTACCCTAGTTAATCACACTGCCTGACATAACTTCCGCATGATTCTCGTGGCTTTACTGTATAAATATTTTGTGCTTATGAGATTATTACGTCTTTATGTTGACACTACATGCAGTCCTGGTAAATATATAATGTATAGTGTGCGATGCAATACAGATAACGATACTATGAACAAGGTATCTATAGAATATTAACTCTGAAAGAAATTACCTCATGAACATGTAGACCTACTCTATACCCAATCTAAGGCTTCTAACAGAACAAACTCTGTAGTGGTAGCTAAATGGTGATACTAACAATTTTCTATGGATGACTGTCAGTTTTTTTCAGCAAGAATAGCTTAAGCAAGCGTTTGTTTCTGCAATACTGTGGAAACCACGTCAGTGGAAGAATTTCATCCAATCATCTATCTACCTCAGATTCAAATTATTTATTGAGAATATAAACAGACAATTCGACTAACATTTATCTCACAACCAGTTAAACTAAACCGTAAAAAAAAGTTAAATATAATAAATACAACAATTGCGTAAAAATATGTCAACATAAAATTAGATGGTCAGATGTACGACAATTTCTATAGTATTTAGAACTATTTGCGATTAAAATTAATGGGGGCTAGTCAAAAAAGAGTAGAAAATTATTTGTATTTGTATGGGATAGAATTTGCTAGGCGCTTTACAAAGTTGTGTCGTCAACTTTGTATGAACTGGCAAAAAGCAATTAACATAATAGACAGACTATAGGGATTGCTCTCCCATTGAATTCTTAAATATGGTAATAAAGACATGCATTCTATGAGAGTAATTTTTCCATAGTTACCTTGTTCATAGACCTGATGATATTCTAACAAGAGTTTTCCTATCAAATTGCTTGCAAAACGGAAACTGAACTGGGGCCCGATTCTACTAAACCAATTGTTTTTGAATTGTTAATGATTTTTCTAAAAAATTGGCCTTTTGACAGTTTTGGCATAGATAAAGTGTCAAAAGTGAATAACAATTGTTTTTAAATTGTTAATGAATTGCCTCAAAATGTAATTTTTTACACTTTTTGTATAGATAATGTGTAAAAAGTAAAAAAATTGAGGCAATTCATTAACAATTGAAAAACAATTGGTTTAGTAGAATCGGGGCCCTGTGAGAGTGAAGTTGGAATAAGTTGACGTACTGACTATTCGTGAAGTATAAATTACCATATATTACACATATGGTAAAAGCTAATCAAAATTTGTAATCGTAAATAAGTTAGACTGTGCTAATAAACTGATTTGGTATTAATTAACTTTTTCATTTTTATTCCCAGATCCAAAGATCCTGTCCCTATTTACCAAGTATTGAATACTGTTAAGAGTTCCATGAATTGTGTTTATAATAAATAAGCATATATTATAAAAAGTTTTGTGTAATTTATATCACATTTCAGACAATAATTCATACTTATAAAAATAATTAATCATAGTTTAACTTAGGTTTTGCTTCCAATTATTTTACAATATCTTTGGTAATCACTAACTAGAATTTTGCCTTTATATAAGTAATCAGGATCCAGGAGAGGCAATTCCTTTGGGGATCTGTAACAAACAAAGCATTAGTCTTATATAATACAAATTTGAAGAGAGAATAGATTCAGTCGTTTGGTCGAAAATTTCAGCACCAAACTGACAGTCCAATGTAGGTTGACCCCTACGTAGTAACTTTACCTAGTCTGTGGTTGACCCCTGTCATCATGATGACATATGGGGAAGAAGTTGGGTTCGTGAGTGGAAACCACGAATAAATGTAGTGATGATATTCTCTTTGACCACGAACCGGTAGACGCAGCGTACCTATAAGCTAGGCCTCCTACCAGCTATACTGACGACATAGTGAGAGTCGTGGACATCCAGTGGAGGCCGGTGACAAGTTGTCGTTCAGTGTGTTAATCTACACAGAAATGAGAAGGAAACTGTCGCCAGGTTTTGCGACAGATATGTGATTGAACATTCTTATTTATGTCAACGCGTCGAACTCCGCGTCACAGTTGCTATGGGTTTCTAGGGGTGCAAGTGGCTACAACTCTTTCAAAAATGCCTTGACAGCCGTTCTAATTTGAACATATTTTTTTTTCTTTTCTGTGGTTAATCTAATTGGAACCCTATATTCAGTGGCCGTCTTCTGGCTAATGATGATGATGTTGACCCCTAGGCTATATGGTTTAGTAGAGAGAGCTAGAAAGCAATTAACTTGCATTGGACCTCATGTCAGTCGACTGCTTTCGCTTGGCTGTGAAGTCCGTATTTCCCCTAGATCTAAAGAGATAATGTAGTGAGCTCTCACATAGTTCATAAAGCTATGATAGACTTACGGAATAATACGGATACTGAATTCTCATGTTCTTAGGCCCTCTAACTGGATTTCAGACTGACAGAGAAGCCTTGTTGGATAGCATCAGACCTGCAACTGCAGTGTATAAACCATACTCTTGGACCATCTTTTCCTGAAAGATTTTATTGTAAATTTTATTTTTTCTTTTCATTAATACAAATTGAACTTCCACGTTTTTTTTTCTTCTTCTACATCTATCTATACATATAATTAAAACGTAGAGTAAAAAAAATTCTATAATTGCGAGATATAAAAAAATATATATTTGGTTCAATCCATCAAACTGTCAAGAATCATTCGTTCTTTTTATTTTTTAATATATTCTATGCGATGGATTTGAGGTTATTGGTTATTGGGCTATTATTAAAAAGTACTCTTTGGGCACTGAGTGTACTGCGTAATATAACCTCATTGTCTTTAGGCTATATATTGTATACCCATAGAACACATTATTTATATATACAGGTATGTATACCTACGTGTTACGTGATATTTTGTGATATTTGTTTGTTTGTTGGATTTCTCTTACATTCGCTAATATCATACCTACTTTGTTAAACGCACTACCTACTAAAAATGAGTGGAAGAAAGTAAGTACTATTGTGAATATTTCCGAACAGAGATAAAACGAAGTTGTAAAAATAGCTGCCTTATAATGAAACCACCGATTTATTATACAGTTAGCGACCCGCTCCTGCTTCGCACGGGTGTAAGTTTTATTATAAAATCTTCCGTGAAAAATTATGTAACTGATGGTGAAAACTGCATCAAAATCCATTGTGTAGTCGAGGACCTTGTTAGTAATATGTTCCTTGGTCGAGGAGGAGTTAGCGGTTATACAGAGTCAGACAGACTCGGAAAGCGACTTTATTTCATACTAGCTGCGCCCCGCGGTTTCACCCGCGTGGTGATGAAAATCGGTGATGATGATGATGAAAAGTAGCCTATGTGTTAATCCAGGACATAAGCAATGTATATTTCAAATTTCATCCAAATCCATTCAGTAGTTTTTACGTGAAAGAGTAACAAACATCCATACATCCATACTTACAAACTTTCGCCTTTATAATAGTTATTAGACTATGAAAGAAGAGAAGAGGTCTGATAATCATACTCTACACAAAACAGTATAAACGCTCACATATCCAGTGAAATAATAATTTTATTTCTATTATACAGATTGAGAAGCAACAAAACCCAAATTAGGGTTTTGGTTGACTTCATGTCGACCAATACATATACAGAATTTTCGACTAGGTGAACCGATTTTGATGTTTTTAGAGTTCCGGAGCCTGACAAGGAACCCTTATAAATTCGTTCTGTCCGTCCGTCTGTCCGTTCGTCCGTCCGAATTTTTTAAAACCTAACTTCTATATTTATTAAGATAAGTGAATGAAACTTTGCATAATGACAATTGTAATATAGATCTCAATTTTAAAAGTATAAAAAATATATAATATTTCATATTAGGGGTAGCTCTGGTACATGTGAAATGGGGGTGAAAATATTTTTTTCACTCCACCTATTTGTGTGAGGTATCGTTGGAAAGTTCTTTTAAAATGAAAGTAAGGTTTGATACATCACTTTTTTATAAAGTCTATACTTTGCGAAATATGGCCCGCCAAAGTGGTAAAAAGTTGGTCCCCCCCCCCCCCCTGCATTTCTAAACTATAAGACATAGAAACTTGAATCTTACAATACAGATAGGTCATATTTAAAACCTTCATACAAAATTATTTCGAAAGTTATCTGATGATGAATTTTTGGGTAACAGGGATAAAACTGTAATAAATTCAAAGCGTTCTAGCTCATAGGTCATTGACCTTTTTGTAAAATGGTCTTTACAAATAATGTTTCTCAATCAGGTTTTTTCTATGTTTAAACCATAAAAAGTATGAGCTATGTCGGGATGGTACATCTCTGAAATTTGGCTAAGTCCACAGAGCTGCGTTCGTTCGAATTTTTCTATAACCATAATTTTCTGCACTATGACTAACTATTTTCTGAACTATGACGGCTAATTATATGGCTTTGATTACGGAACCCTACCATATGCGTGTCTCGACACGCTCTTGGCCATTATTATTTCTTTTTATTTGAGAGCTAGTGATTCCCATGTGATCCCATTTCAATTCGGTCCAGTTCTGTCATTTTATATTGATAATTATGTGCATATATTTTTATAAAACTGAGGTCTCTGTAATCAAATGTTTATAATCATCAACAATTCAGCCTATCATTGTCCCACTGCTAGGACATGGGTCTCCTCTCACAGCTGGAGGATTAGAGCCCATCCTCCAGCTGTGAGAGGAGACCCATGTCCTGAGAGAGAGAGGAGACATTCATTATGCTGACCCTGTGCATGATTGTGAATGTCATATTACATCATGGACATACCGGTTTCCTCATAATATTTACTTTCATTGTTTTTGGACGATGGCATCACTGTAGAACTGCAGAAAATAATATTTAAATACTGAATAAATGATTGGTGCAGGGCCGAGGATCGAATTGGGTGCCACAAGATTGTAAAGTGCACATCCTACCGCTCGGACACCATCACTCTAGTCTTTATTTATCTGTATATTATTATATCTTACTTATTTATATTTCAGAACATAGCATCTTTGATGGCCGAGCGGAACGAACTCTTGCGGCAACAAAACAATCTCATGGCAGAAGCAAATTACATAGCCAAAAAAATTGGTAAGAAATATAAATACAAGTTTAGTCGTTAAAATATATATTAATAACTTTTAGTACGAGCCAGTCCAAGTAAATTGGTTTGCTCTGTGTCTGGTACATTATGGGTGCTTTCTTCATCAGCAGACGTGGATTCGGGACTCTGAAATATAAAAAATAAGAGTCATATAAGATTTGATATTTGTAACTTTATAAAAGTACTAGCTGCGCTGAGTGGTTTCACTCGCGTGGATTACTCTTTAAATCATCAGCTATCTTCCAGTGAAAGTCTCGTCGTTAAAATCAGTCCAGCCGTTTTGGGTGTCTATAGGGAACCTACATCGCCTTTTATATATAAGAAGAAGATTATTACATAATTAAACTCACTTATAATGGTGCATGATATTGTATATTGTTGCACAACTATACATTATTTTTGAAGCCTTTTCGGGGTCATAGTGTAGCACTCGGTCTATGCCTAGGCACCTGAACGTGCCTCTTACTTATCCATTAGCTTGTTCCACACAGTTGCGGACTTGGCAATGCCACTGTGTGTATTTCTCGGCAGCGCTGTTCGGAGCTGCGTCTAGGTCAGGTGTCATTAGCCACGGCTACAAAGCGTATCCTGTAAAATTCGTACTTTATTATTAAATAATTTTTTTCTCTTTTCAGTTTTTCCCGGAGGTTTTCCAACTAGTTGGAAAATTAACTAGAAAATGAAACAAGGGAGTTGGTGGCAAGTCAATAGCCTTAAATAAAACTCCAACTGCACTGCAGGCAGAGGCGATGGAAGACATGAGATTAAGATCGAAATTCCTTGGAGAAACTCAACAACACATCCCAATACCACATCAACTGGCAAAATAGAGGTAGATCAATTTAAACACCGACCCAAAGGCGTGATCCGTTATTTTAAAGAGCTTGGCTGGTTTGGATAGACTGGCTGGGACAGGGGCAAATGCACAATACACGCCCAAGCGGGATGTCAGTGCAAGTCTTATCACCCCCACTTTAAATTAGAATTACAAAATTTGATTAAACAATAGGCATGTGGCCTAATAATCAATTTATTACTTATAACAAACTTAGCGATGAATATAAGTTAAAACATTATACATACTGAAAAAATAAATTGAATTGGCGCGCGCATTCACCTTAATAAAGACCGCCGTATGCGGTTGAAACTATAGTCGGAGTATCCGGCCTAATCTTACGTGAGTAATTCCCGTGTAATATAAATAAAATGTGTGAAAACCACGTCAGTTTCCATAATAAAATGAATTGGCTGATTATTCTCTGAGATATGAGCGTTTAAAGTTTTAGGTGGGGATAGAGAGGGGATGCTCCATCCCTTTCTCGCAAAGCGTGTGTTAGTATAGCATTTGTATGGCGCGCCTGAGGCTTGACGTCATAGCTCAGTATAGTGCGCTCTCTGTCTAGCATGAAATTAAAATACTTATAACTAATTTATTTTTGAACTATTTTAAATTTTGTTTTCGTTGATAGGCTCTATTGATGATCAGCTTTTTTATGAGGTAATAAAAAAATATTAGTCATCATGCTTATTAAACCTATTACATATTATCTTGTATTTTTATTCAATAAGTTATTAGGTATCAATTCTAGTCACACTACTAAGTAAAATAAATTAACGTAAAAAAACCAAAAGTAGAGAATGTAGAACGCCACAACCCCTCATTATCATCATCATTAGCCAGAATATGTTCACCTCGTAATGTCATTTTTTACCGACTTCCAAAAAGGAGGAGGTACTATGTTCGTCGGTATGCATATTTTTTTTAAATGAAAATAAGTGTTATTTGTACTGATAATTTATTATACAGAGTGTTCGCGATCGGCATTGGTGCGACTTCGCTCCTGACGCTGTTCACGCCGCCTCTGGCGCACACCAGCAGCGCTCTACTGATCGCTGTCAGAGTAGTCGAAGGGCTTTATGAGGTTAGTTACAAGATATCTCTTTCATTACATGATATGTAATATGTAGGTACACGGGCGTCGTGTATTATAATGTACAACACGATGGGCACCGAGCTAGGAACGCGCGAGACTGGCAACGTTTGCGTTCAGCGGGAGCTATGCCGGGACTGTGGTCTCCATGCCAGTGTGTTCGCTACTGGCACGCTATACGGGCTGGCCGCTATATTTTGTGTTTGGTGAGTAATTTTTGGTGCAATACACACCTTTTTAGGGTTCCGCCTGACAAGTAACCCTATTAAATTCGTTCTGTTCGTCTGTCTGTCTCTTCGTCCGTCCGAAATAACTGAGAAAGAAATTTCTGAACATCCACTAAGTAAAGTTCATCAACTGTCAACTGCTGAACATAAGCCCTCATATATATAAGTCAAGTTCGTATACAATATTTAGATGTATTCTATATGTTTTTCAGAATATATTCATGGTCGGGTGTGTCGTGTTCCTCACGATAGCTGTTGGCCTTGACGGCTTCGCTTGGTCGGGATTTAGGTAAACAACAGTACATCAGATCAGGCAAATTACGCAGGAGATACGCCATATACTATTTGCGGTGTTGCATGGTGCCTGCGACATTAGCCGAACAGCCCGCTGATTATGTAACTTGCAACTCGCGATTAAGTCACAAATTTGACAGGTCGGTCGTACTGAAACTAGCATAGTATTCGATCATATATTTCTGTAGATGCACAGTTCCATGCAAAATCGAACAAAAAAATTGTCCCCGCATCAATACCAATACGTACGTACATAGATGTATACCACTTCAAGTATATCGAAAAATAACCTAAAGTGTCATATTTTTTTATCTAATTTAAGAGATAAGCTCGGAAATCGAATGAGATTGAAATAAGGCATATTTCTTGTTTATGCCTTGATTTGTTGGTGCCATTTATAAGGCGGCCACAGTGCATCTACATAAATATATGATTGAAGGCTTTAGCAAAGAAAATGTCATCTGTCATGTCATGGTGTCACTTATATAGAATAAATAGATTATCATAATTGATTTCATGTCTGCTGCTAACCATTGAGGAGTTCTCTAGTCAGGATCCAACCCTGAGTAAAGCAACCATCTCATGTTAAAACATAAAACTGGCTATCATAACAAAATACTTGAAGTGGTATACTTCTATGTAAGTACGTATTGAAGCGGGGACAATTTTTTTATCGATTTTGCATGGAACTGTTCATCTACAGAAATATATGATCGAAGGCTAAAACTAAAAGCTTTTTTGAATTTTTTTTAATTTGTGTTTATTCATTTATTTCATAAATATTATTTACATGTCAAAATTTTAAATGGTATAAGAAGATAGTTATAATTATTAGGTATACAAACAACAATAATCACACTAATATCACATATGTGAAAGTTTGGATGTTTGTTACTCAATCATGCAAAAACGGCTGGATGGATTTAGATGAAATTTGGAATATACATTGTTTATGTCCTGGATTAACAGATAGGCTACTTTTCATCATCATCACTGATTTTCATCACCACGCGGGTGAAACCGCAGGGCGCAGCTAGTTATCAATGTAAAACCGACTTCGTAAAAATGTAAGAACTGGACCAAATTGTAATGGGACCAATGTATTTAATGTATACTTGTTGTATAGATCGTTCGTTGTCTGTTCCAGCGTAAACCACACAGTGTGGACATTGGTCCGCCGCACGCCAGCGTGTTGGTGGGTCTGTCCAACACTCTACCAGGCATCATCAGTCCCGCGCTAGCCGGCGCCATCCTCACTGATAAGGTATTCTACAAATAATACTCATATAACCTGGTTCAAACAAATCTAAAACGTCTCCCTAGTTGCATTTAAAGTATTTAAAAAAAAGACTCTTCGTGCAATATAATGTTGCACACTAATATAATATATATATAAAAAAATATAAAAATTTAAAGTTTGGATGGATGGATGGATGTTACTCAATCACGCAGAAACGGCTGGATGGATTTGGATGAAATATGGAATATGCATTGCTTATGTCCTGGATTAACACAGGCTACGCGGGTGAAACCGCGGGGCGCAGCTAGTATTTTATAAAGGTAACAATAGGTACCTTTCGCTCGACGTTTCGAGCATGTTACAACACAACAAGGCCTTGGTCACGAGCTGACTGAAACCTGCGGGTCAGTCCGACGAGAAGAGAGTGTCTTGACTTCATTTTGAAACTCATGACAATTACTGCTTTATTTTTCGTTTTGTGCCCGAAAATCCAGATACTTAAATTGAATTATTGTATTTTGTTGTACAGCTCTTAAATACTTAGTTATTAGTGCAGGGCCGATGATAGAATCGGGTGCTGTCAGATTATAAAGCGCACAAGCTACCGCTGGGCCACCATCGCTCCAATTCGCCTATTCTACTATGCCTCAGAAAAAATAAATAAATTAAAGCGTTATACTTACAGTTTCGCCTTTACCACTAACGCCCATCCTTGGTCTTCCATTCGGTAACATTTTGAGCACATCGTTTGCAGTTGTGTGCTGCTCAATATTGAAGTGTGCGTTTGTAGAACTAGTAAGAATATGTCAGTGTGTGCAATACGTGTTTACCTTGCCCCCTTCAGAGGGCCTAGTGCGGGTTTTTCCAGTTGCGTTTATCTACTCGATCGCGTTTTTAACGTTAACTACAATTTGTATTAAATCAGAGTAGGTTCATAAGAGTTCAATCGAGATGGCGCTGAAATAAATGAATATAAATATCTGTGGCCTTAGTACGAGGACTTGCGAAAAAGTTGACACTACATAAACGATAGCAAAATGTATGAAAAATTGAACAATGCCTCTATCGGACGTGAAAGGAAACTATTTTTTTCATAAATTTGCTATCGTTTACGTAACGATAATTTTTTCGCAAGTTCTCATACTAAGGCCACTTATTTCATACAAATCGTAGTTAACGCTAACGCGATCGAATAGGTAAATGCAATTGGAAAAACTTGCACTAGGTATTCAGTTTTTGGCAGACCTTTTTCGGTACTAGCTCGAGTTTAAAGCAAATTCAAACTATATATTTTCAATGTACTATATCATGTGAACATCATGACATGGCTGTATACTTTAACTACGTTTGCTTTCCGTTTCCAGAGTGCAGAAAAATGGCGGGTAGTGTTCTTCATATCCAGCGCCAATTATCTCATAGGCGCGATAGTTTACGGCGCGTCCTGTTCTGGAACCGTGGGTGGTGGAGGTAGACTCCGACCCCAGCTTCGACACAGATGGCGCCACCGCCAGGGGATACGACAACTCGGCTATGGACAACTCGGAAATATGTATTTAAACACGTCGATTTTTGTATGACACAGACATATAGTCTGCAGGATAATCGGCGAAACTACTGTTATCAGTTTCAATCAGAAAACGCGATGGTGGCTCCCCCAAGCAACTCAACAGGTATAGTCCGTTCGCTATCGAATGATCGCTGACAACTGCATTTAATTATCTAAAAGCGTATGAAAACTCAGTAATAGTTGCAGCCGATATACTAAATTAGTATATAAAAAATACGCATATTAGACTTGTTAAAACAAACTAAACTCGAGAGGTCATTACACTTGGTAACGATAGGGTCTGATGAGAGCGCCGGGAGGTTGAAAGTTGAGCGCATTCGTATGCGACTCGCTAAAACAAACCAAATGAGTCCAAACCCGACAGGTTTACACGTATTATAGATTTATTTACATAATTACAGTGTAAACAAGCAGCAAAGCCAATAATATAAACATCTTTAAAATATATGATAATAAGCAATTTACTGCGATCATCCGATACTTACTGGACATAGTTTGGAGCACTTTAAAATTGACCGATTAAAAGATTATTGTGTAGAGCCTTGCAGGAAATCAGCTGAATTTCAACAGGGTAATTTTATTGGTTTTTGTATTCATAGTATTGAAAAGAAAACATTGGAATTGTATTATTTCTTTACCCGACTGTCTCTGAAAGAGGGTGATGTGTTTAGTTGTGTTTTCCTATTATTTATTTTGAATGCTTACTCTTAACGCATAGCTTTTCCTTTGAATATGATTTTTTTGTAATATCAACTCGTTCATACATTTGCCGGACCTACTACGCTTAAACGCTAAAAATACTGGAATAAAATTTTAAAGTCGACCTTTTCAAGGTTAGTTTAGAACTAATTAACTGCTGATTACACAAGCTTGAAAATGCTTGACAAGTACAGCCTGCTGCTCGACAAATAAGGTCGAATAATTGACAAATACGTTCAAACGATTGACAAATATGACCAAATAATTGACAAAAATACGTTAGTTTAAAAACCAAAGGTACTAAATTAATAAAAGTGCTTGACAAGTACAGCTCGGCAAATACTTCCAAATAATTGACAAATACGCTCAAATGTTTGACAAATTCAACCAAGTAATTGACAAATACGGCCAATGTGTGAACACGGAGTAAGATTTGAAACCACTACACATAGATCTTGATTAAATAGGTACCTAAAAGTGTTATGTATGTTAGATAATAGTAAAATGTGATCTGTTTACATTCCAAGTACCACAGGGCAAGTTTGTATACTCTGGAAATAACTTCTATTTGGGTAGTTTTTAAGAAAACAAATTCACCTATAAACCTAGTTTTTATTCTGTTATAATTTTGTTTATCTTCAAAAATGTTGAATACGTTCGAAAGAGACAGCAGTGAGCCGGTGAGAAACCTTAATAGTTTTTTAGATAAGTATTACAAGCACTTGAGTACTCAGGATTATATATGAAATAAGGTGAAACGCAAGCTTACTGCTTAATAATCTTAGATCCGATCCTTCCCAAAAAATTATTGTTGGATTATATGAAATCTCTATGAATGTTAGGATAGATATATTTACAACATATTGTGATATGTATTAGTATTAAGTGAAACGTACTTTCAGTTATTACGCAGAAAAAAACAGTTGTTCCATAGAAAACGGCCATTGAAACTGGATAAAATTGTATGTTGGTTGCAAGCTGTTGTTTTTTTCCGCGATTTCAGGGTTGATCCCATTGTAAAAATTGCTCATAATGATGTAGAATGACCTCCTTTCTGCTAAGTACAGGAAATATTCATAACCCTGTATTCAAGTATAGTAACTTAATGACGTTTGTAAGTAGAGCCAAAAAGGTAATGCCCGCAGCCCGTGCGCAATATCCCCTACTATCGCACGACGCTTTCTTTGTTTGTATTTAAAAGTCACTAAGGTTGAAATTGCATTGAAGAAGAGTATGTATCCTGTATCCGCGCTTCGTATTATGAGTGTGTCTTGCGCCTTATTCTGCGCTGTTATTTGTAACTATTTAGTTATAATTTTAAATGTATTATTGTGATTTGAGATGATTGAAAAAGATTGTATGTCAATGTATATTAAATATATATGTGAAGCCATGATAATTATTCCTTTTAGTCTTTGATTTTGAACCCTTAAAATACAATCTAATATGTTTTATTGTATACTGTTTGTTGATCCTTAAATAAATTGATAAAATAAATCATCGTGAGGAAACCAGTAGTTCCAGCCAGAGATGTAAGAATCTCAAAAGTAAAAAAAACAAAATACTGCCATTTTTGCACACACCAAACTAAGCAAAGCTTGTAATATGGCTGCCAGAGACTGATATACGTACATGTATGTTTTTAAATACATACTTAAACATATTTTAACACCAGACATAGGACAAACAAAAATGTTCATCACATGAATGTTTGCCCTAGGTGGAAATAGAACCCACGCCCTAAGCCACCGAGCCACCGGGGCAGTTCAAAGACGTAATGACATTCACCAACATCCACTGGGCCTGTCATCTTTCTTTCTTAGAGAAAATCTATGTCCCAGCAGTGGGCACATAATAGGCTGAAATGATGATGACATTTAATAACAGAGCTGTTTTCAAAAATTGCTAGAAGCGTTAGAACGCTTCTCAGTACAGTTTGGCTATCTACAAAGTTACTGTTATGTTATAACTATATATCATTTGCAATTGATATCAAACCGAATCAGGGATGAACAATTCAGTTTTTATTGTGTTCTGAACGAAACTTTAGGCTGAGAAATATCTATTTAAAGTTTTCCATCTCACAGTATTGTTTTGTTTGGTAATAGATAATATGAAAACTTTACCGGATGAATATGACACAAATCAACACACACTGCAGGATATGGATATGATACATATTTCTGAGGCAGGTTAGTTGACAGAGACATTTCTTGTAACTGTAAATGTTATTAAGTTCTTATAGGCTGAGTGGTCAGTACCCCTTAGTACAAGATTTGATAGTTTTCGAAAACTTTTTTCGTTTTCGTTTTGATGCATACATTGCTGGGCTGAAAGCTATTCGAAACTATTTTTCGTATTTGAGTGAAGCAACCTATACTGCCGATTACTACCGATTTTAGTTCATCCGCGTTTCCGCTAGAGGCGCTTTACTAAAATGTATGGGACAATACGGAAACGAAAAAAGTTTTCGAAAACTGTCAAATCTTGTACTAAGGGTACAGCTCTATTGTCAGAGTTCCTTGGCCACCAGCTGATGACCTGACCTGATCTCCGAAAAACAACTGAACCACGATAACGTCTTATAACATTACCCTGTATTTTGCCTTTCAGTAGAAGACAAACATGAAAATGAAGAGGTATTTGATGCATCAACTCCACGAGCCATGCTTCGAAAGCCCATTTCAAAAGAATTGTGTAAGTATTTTTATCAGTGAGTTGAAATGTCTGATTGAAATGTTAATTACTATTACTAATGTTGATCTCTTTGGTTTCAGTAACTCCTAACAGTAAAAAAAAGAAAAATTTCACACCTCACGAAACAAGAAAAAGAATAATAACACACACTGACATCTCCGGAACATTGCTGCATAGTGCCTGTAGCATAAAATCTTAACGTAAGTAATAATTGTTCCAGTGGCGTAACGGCATGATTCCTCGTGGTTGGCGTGCATAAATCACTATCTATTTCACTTACGATCCACATCACGGTTTCTTTCGATAATCTATAACGCTTTGTAAAATCTTCGTCATCCCAGTGGTCTAGAGGCGGATTTCTTGGTCTAAATATCTTCGGTCTCCTTATTAAAACATAATCAACAATTATTTCATCGTCTGATGAACTCTCCGACATATCAAAGTAACGCACAATATTTAAATTCATTATTAGGTACGTGGTTATGAAAATCACACGAATCAGCTGTTGAAACCTTCGACCAATATAAAATGAATGGACGGGCCCAGTAGAAGACCATTTTTGAAGATTACAAAATGAGCGCCAGCTCTCATTTCGTTTCAGTCGGTCTCTAGCCGTAGGAAGTGAAACACGAGTCTATTGTTACGCGATAACGAAACATCTGACAAAATTATGAATTCGTATGCTTTACCGAAGTGTAAATACACAAATAAAACCGATATCTATTTTTTGTAACATATATACTGTACATTTTTATAATTAGGTGTTGAAGTATATGTCCGACGGTTTTGACTCGTTTTTACTGATCAAGTTCAATGGTTAGGGCCCGTCCATTCTTTTATTTTGGTCGAAGGTTGAAACGGCAGTTAACTAGCCGCCATCTTGCTTAACCCACCCTGGAGCGGTGGTTATCTAAAGTAACTAATCTAATAGTTACATTTTTGACCACTAGTCATGCTAACTATGAATCAAAAAACCGAATTTTTGGGATTTTAACTATTTGTTACCGTTTTTAACTATTAGTTGGCTTAACTACGGATCAAAAAACCGGCCCTTAAACACAAAGTCACAAACTTTCATGGAGTTCGGTATCTTCGGTTCATTTCGGTAAAGTTCGGTTCGGTAGGCTCCGAAGCGCGTCAACGCGCGTGACAAAGACATGCACATATTAGAGCAAGAAGTGTATAGTCGCCATAAACATTTGATCACGTTCCATACGATATTTTTTTTGTATAGAAGTTGCGTGTGGTTGGTTTCGCTAAAAATTACATACAGTCTTTTAAAATATTTAAATTTACAACTACATATATAAATGTACCTACACCTCTCAATATAAATACAAAATTAATTTTGTTTTTCTAAACCCGTTTATTTTATATTTTAAGCTAATTTTAAAATTTATTATACGTGAAACGTTATATTTCATTCAATTTACCAACTATGACATAGTCTGCTAGCGCCGCACATAAAAACTTATTTTATTTATTTTAATTACAATAAAACAATTTTAAACTTTCGTCTCACATTATCAATACATATAATTAATTTTGGTATACTAAACACTTTTTTTTTTCAGTTTTAATATTAATTTTAAACATTATAGTAAACCATTTAGAGATGTTGCCACACCGTGCCTCGCGCGGCCGTATTCCCGCGCGTTTCCGCGAGTAGCGCATACAACCATCTCGCTCGCACCTACGCGCGATCCACGCTAGGTGTCTCTTTCACCGCGCGCCGTTGCCGGCAGCGCGTTCGCCACCGCGCATGACATGGTTGTACGCGCGCGCGCTGTTCTATGAAACCACGAACAATTTCACTACAGTTCAGACATGGAGGGACGAAACATAGTTCTCTGGAGGAATCTGCTAAATCTGGTTTGTGAGACAGGGTACCCCCTGAATCAACACAACGGCGAACGAAAGTACGGCCCGCCGCCTGAATGGAAAGGCCCTCCGCCCCAGAGAGGGTCTGAAGTATTTGTCGGTAAACTACCTCGGGAAATATTTGAAGACGAACTCGTCCCCGTATTCTCAACGCCCGGCAAGATATACCAGATGCGGCTTATGATGAATTACTCCGGTTCCAATCGAGGCTACGCGTTTGTCACTTACCGCAATAAAATTGAAGCCTCGAGAGCGGTAAAAGAGCTAAATGGCTACGAAATCCGACCGGGACGAAACATCGGAGTGGTGAAATCAGTGGATAACTGCCGTCTCTTCGTCAGCGGCATACCGAAGACTAAAACCAAGGAAGAAATCTACAAGGAACTTGCTAAAATGGTGCATGGGATCGTAAATGTGATTCTGTGCCGTCACTACTTCAACCGCACGCTGAATCGAGGTTTTGCTTTCGTGGAGTTTGTGTCGCACCCAGTAGCCGCGATGGCGTGGAGGGAGCTGGTGCCCGGATGTGTGCTGTGGGGCAAAGAGGTCACGGTGGATTGGGCCGACCCAGAACCAGAAATTGACGACGAACAGATGAAACAAGTAAGTAGTTTGTTTGTCGGTTTCGCCCTCCAACTTACAGGATCTGCAACGTAAATGCCTACTTACGTATTGAATCGAAAACCTACGTATTTCGCCCACTGATTTTCTGTATAAAAAGTAGCTTGTGTGTTAAGCCAGTGTGTAAGCTACAAATTGCATCAAATTAAGAGTGCAGAACTGCATACACACGTGCATACAAACTTGAGCAACATAGTCTGATTTGCTATTATTGCCTGTCCCTACATCATTAATAATCAGAATGCTCTGTCCCTTGTAATACCACACTTTATTATTTAGGTGTCTAATGTTTATATTAACTGTCCTCAAAGCTCAGTCTTTCTTGTTACTGAATTTGGATAACTTTGAATTAGGTATTAACACCAAATTACCTCTGCAGGTGAAGGTGCTCCACGTACGAAACTTCTCGGCCAGAACCGTTCCTGAAACTATAAAGTCTGTATTCGAAGCTGCAATATCAAACAAAATAGTGCGGGTGAAAAAAATCTATGATTATGCCTTCGTGCACTTCTTTGAGAGAGAACATGCAGAGTTAGCCATGACAAAATTGCAAAATAAAAAAATTTATGGCATTAATGTTGAGATTAGATGGGCAAAGCCAGTTGTACCCCAAGTATACCGCATTCAAAAGATGATTAGGGGCAACGCCAAATTCAACAATACTTTTGACCTTACTCGGAGAATGTGGCGTTACTAACAAAGACAAGAGAGAATACGCCAACAGTCCGAAGGAAGATGAAGCCGTGGCTCAACCAACCGACTGTTCGGAAGGATAATTACACACTGCCTCCAGCTAATCTCGAGGCGATATAATAATAAATATTTGATTACAATAATAAAGACTACTGTTTGTTCACTTCAATAGCCCAGTTTATTTTTATCCTTTGCTGTACAATAGTTTCATATTCCTTTTTATACATATTCCATAATTGCATATATTTTAACACTTATCGTTATGAACAACTTTTCTTGTGGGACCAACCCCAAAAATCCTGTAGAATCCTGTAGTTCTGTAGAAAAAAAACATTTACACGATTTACATTGTGTATGACCCCTCATTTCATCATCATTTCAGCCTAAGGGCATCAACTGCTGAACATAGGCCTCCCCATCAATCTCCAAAAGAGCCGGTTGGAAGCGGCCTGTACCAGCGTTTTCCAGTAGTCTCTTTTAGGCACTCATTTCAACTGTACAGCTATACAGTCACTAACACTACCTATAGTTGAAGATAGTAAACACTCCTAGTCTGGAATGGTAACTAGCTCTCAAGTGTGGCTGCTGGAACATTAATGTGGTGACAGATTTTTGACAACTTGAGGGTGGCTTGTGGCAGCCACTGAAGTGAGATTTTTTTTACCCTTTTCTTTTCTGTGGTGGTAGCTATCCAGCCGAGGATTGGATAGTGCCCTACCTACCACCATACTATGGTTTCTTTAAAATGTTTTCATTCACAGCAGCTCTAACTCATTGTTTGGGTTTGAACCTCACACCATGCGGATTGTAATTAGCACGTCATGCCAGCAACGGTAATTGAATTTTAAAATATTTTTTTTCATGTCATATGTTTTCTGCACTGTTTTGAACCGAACCGTTTTTCCGCAGATACATGTGGGCGCCACCGGTGTACGACTACTAGAAGGACATAGACTTCAGAGGTGCAGAGGTGTGGGTGGGAAAGGTGGACCTCCCACGGGTGGGGCTGCCGCTGCTGTCGGCCTCAAAGCCCATCGGGCCGCTCTTCACCGGCACTTGCAACAGGCTAATGTGGAGGCTGCTGCGACTACTATCACGGCTATAAAAGTAAGTTTATTTTCACATTTTAAGATTCCAATCATCATGATCAGCCAGAAGACTTCCACTGCTGAACATAAGCCTTCCCCTTTAACCTCCACACTGAACGACATCTTGCCATCTGCATCCACTGGATGTCCACGATTCCCACAATGTACCATTCGTACCTTCGAGACGGTTTGTAATGACTCTGGAGAACAACTTGTACACATGGCTCAGGAATGAGATGGGCCTATAATTCCTTCGAGTATGACGGAATTAAATAACTTCTGGAGGACTAAAAGTACCGGTTTTGAGAGCCATTCTAATCTCGTACAAACTGATAACTGGGATGTCCTCAGTGTAGTGTGGGTCAGTTTAGCTCTCTTGTCCTGAGCTGCACTGACAATAGGCTGCCGTGTTGAGGTGTACAACTGTCCGTAAAACCTCTCGAGCTCTTTCAGAATCTCCAGCTTTGATGAAATGATACTGCCATCCTCGATCTTCAGCTTCGTCATTTGGCTTTTCCCAATAGACGAATTCTTCGCGAACACTTTCGAGCTCTGGTTCCGCTCAATTGCGTCCATAATATATCTTATATTATAGGAACGCTTGCAGTTTGAGTTGGCAGTCTTTGGGGTTTTGGATTTGAGCATAACCAGGAAGGAGCGTCGTCTGTAAAAAAATCATAGTATCGGGCATACAGGCGTATTATGAAACTTTGATCGGGATCAGTCAGTGTCAGTCAGTGTCAGAATTGACAGAATTTTGACACTTGAACGGGGTTATGACGCAAAAAAAAAAAAAGCGTTGTCTATTTCCAATTTCGTATTACGTCACCGCTATTTATGAGGATAGGGATACAATTCTAGTACTTTGGCTCCCTATATCGTAATTTCAAACCACCTGTCAAGTGCCATGCTATTAAATAAATGTTATTTGAAACAGACTATAGTTTAAATTGAATTAAAGGTTTTTGCTAGGTTTTTCTCTAAAAATTACAAAATGTCTTTTGACGTGACGTGGGATGTGAACAAATATCGGGACGAACACGAAAGCGAAGGGCATTGGGAGCTGCGAAAAGCTTTTATGGTGAAGTGGAAAGACAATTATCCTGAAGAACGGCTGATTTGTCTCGCCCGTGTATTCACTAACATAGAGCTTTTGGGGTGTAGGTACCCAGCGGAGGTCATGAAGGAAGTTGCTGTTCTATCACAAGAGGTAAACCATTGATAAATATGCACTTACGCACTTGCTTTCATCGAGGTGAACTTATTAATTATGAACTTTACCAACAATAACGTTTGTTTCTGCTCATTCTGCGGCCACAAATGTTTGTATACTATGCATTACCTTATCACTTTTACAACTTTGTTTTACGCTAATATGTTGCGGGCGGGCGTGACGAGACTATGCCGAGATATGGTGGTGTTAACACTTTTGCATCTTAAATGATGAGCACATAGATAAAAGTGGTCGTGGTACCGCTTTTTCCATTGTGGTGGTCTCTTCCATGATATTTAGCTTGGCAAAAAGCTCCTCAATTTCCACGTTATTCCTGACTTTTCAACTCCGGTATTCTCTTTGGACTTGACCTATTATCTTGCTCATTATTTACGTCTGCGCCATAAAGAGTTTATCTTCCTCTTTTAGGGACAGCGTCCAGGCCTTACTTCCGTACATGAAGATGGATTTGGTAACAGTATTGTATGAATATGTGAATCTTGGTTTTTTGGTTCTCAGTAATTCAAGATATATATAGAGGGCTGCCCTACAACAGAGGGGATTGTAGATTTGGAGGTTAATCTCCTCATTTGATTTGTGTCTATAACTTGCAAATTTTCAATTTTGCAGCTTCTTTAAACTTCATCTCCTATAAGCAGATCTTTGTGCTTATATTTAGTGTTTTTGTAGCGTTTCAGGCAGAGATGTTCTGTTTTGGCTTGGGCAAATCTGAATCCAACCCTAGTTGCTTTAGGCATTGGAGTTTGTACAGATTGCTTAACGTCTTTTTTAAACTACCCTAACAGAGCTAGGTTGTTTTCATACCCTAAAACCCAATTGAGCACCACATCATTGTCAAGTGGCATGCGTTTCTTGTTTGATAGGCACTAGGTTGCACAGCATAAAGGACAAGGCATCTCTCTGCTTGAGGCCGGCGATTACATCAAATTCCTCCGTAAGTTCACCTCCAACTTTGACCTGCATTTCACTTACTTTTGTGGCCGCTTTAATTATGGTGATCATTTTTCGAGGGATACTAGATTTATTTAATTTAAGTATGGCATGTAGTGAGCCTCTGTCAATGCTGCCTTAAGCTTCGCTGGAGTCTAGAAATTAAGAGTGTGTATCTTGTGCATGTCCTCATTTCTTCTCCATCAGTTGCCTTAGAAGGTAGATTAGGTCCACAGTGCTGCAATTACATCGGAACCCAGTCTGGTTATCGCCAATTATTGTTTCAGCCGCACTTAAGACAAAACCTTATACACAGTACAGGGTCCAACATACAGCGTCCTATTTTGTGGATCACACAACTTCTACATTCCATTCTCTGTATCTGTACAGTCAGAACCCTGTTATAGTTTTGGAGCTGCATTATTGAATACCTAATTACTTCAATGGTTAATGGTTCTATTATATTTCAGTGTCATTTTGGATTAGTATTCTTTTATTAGGGTTTCCATCTCAGATATGATGTTCTCTAGTAGTTGTCACTTTGCTCTTATGATATTTTTAGACTGCAGTTTCAGGTTCTTATATTGCTGCTTCCATTGTCGAACTTGTTCAGCTAGAATGTGATATTTTCGTTTATCTTTCAGCAGTATGTTGCACTCTTCAGTCCTCCTCTTCAGGCTCACTTCTTTTGTTCTTGTGTACCCACAGATCATCTATGTCTCTTTCAGTCTGTTCTGATGTATTTAAGTCATTAAATATATTGTTACAGGTAGCCAATCCATATCGAGCCCAAAGGAGAATGCTCCAGAGAACCTTTGTATGTGCATCTGATGCTGCTATAGACCGAGCTAGAGGAGTCAAACGTCAAGGCGGCATCGTGAAAGAGACCCGATCAAAATTAACTCGCATTAACTTCGTTAAACAAGGAGAGACTGAAACTATAGAAAACTCTGCAGGCACATCAAATGTTGAAAACTCTAATGAGGCAGAAATGAATCCTGCAGTTGAATCCAAAAGTGATAGTTCCTTAGGGATTATAGATTCAAGTGTATACTTAAATGAACTTTTAGAACTGCAATGTGTTGACGTGAGAAAGTTTAAACAAAACATGTTTAATACATGTTTTGGGAAGTTGGTTCTGTTGATACGGCCCTGGACGAGTAAAATTTGTAATCTTCAAGGTATGTATAACAGTATTGCTAAAATTTGTCAAAAAAATTTGACATAAATGTTTTGATATGCAACTGAGTGTTTTCAGCTATGTCTTGATCTGTGAGGTTAGGGGGAAATATGTTATCTCTACCCCCCAAGGGGATTATTCAGAACAGGGGATACCTTTCGGCTACCTCTTGACGCGGGCTTGAAACATCGCAGTGCGACATAAAGCGCTGAGATACGGTTTGCGATCGCGCTTATTATCGCTTAAAGCAAGTAGCCATACGGCCCCTTGTCTGATAAATGCAAAGATAAGTGTGTTGGTTGCCTTATCACCTCAATCAATCTTGAACTAGCTACCAACAGAACGACTTACCAAACCCACTGATCGACCAACCATCTCGACCTACCAACCAACCAACTACCAAACCAAACAATCTAACCAACTAACCACTCTGGTTCGTCATCATCATTTCTGCCTTAGGACGTCCACTGCTGGACATAGGCCTCCCCCATTGATTTTTTTTCCCCAAAAGTTCATGGGTCACCGGTTCATGTTTTCACTCTAGTTCATAATTTTTCATTATCAGCCTATCATGATCCCACTGCTGGGACACAAGCCTACTCTCAGGGAGAGAGAGGATGGGCCCTAATCTACCATGCTGGCCCCGTGCACGTTGGTGAATGTGATATGTCTTTGAACTGTTTGAGACTCTTGGATATGATATGATATGGTTTCTTACTTTATCTATGAACATTTGTGTTTGTTCTATGTCTGGGTGTTCTATCTATTTAAGTATGTATTAAAAAAATATATATGTATGTATATCAGTCTCTGGCAGCCATATTACAAGCTTTGCTTAGTTTGGGGTCAGATGACCGTGTGTGCAATAATGTCCCAAATATTTATTTATTTATTTATTTACTGTTTTCCTGCACTTTGAACGATGGCATTGAAATGTAATTGGTGCAGGGCCGAGGATCGAACCGGGTGCCATCAGATTGTAAACCGCACATGTTTAGCGCTCAGCCCCCATCGGTCATTTCATTGGTCACCAATCTGCACAAATTTAGTATTCAATTTTGTCTGTTAAGACTATCTTCACCTTTCTCATCCATCTGTCCAGTTTGTTTTTAAATGCATAATTTTTTTATTATTATCCAACTTCAAAAAAAAGGAGTTTTTTAATTCTGTTGTTTTTTTAATGATTGTTACCTCAGACCTGCGTCATTTATAAAACCGATTTGGAAAATTCTTTTTCTATTTGTAAGGATATACTTTCTAATTGGTGTCATAAAAATTTCGTCAAAATTGATTCAGAAGTTTGGTTATTAAATGAAAATAACTGGCAATATGTCATCCAAGTAAACGAAATTGCGTAATTTACTAATTAAGATGTCAGTTTTTTTAATTGATAATTATTGTTACTTTGAAGCCAGTTGCCAAGCCTGCCATGTACCAATACAAGGCACATTTGAAGACCATATGTACACTATACTAGTGAACAACAAAATACTGGCGCAGACCAGCGGGCTCAATAAGCAGATAGCGAAACAAGGTGCCGAAGACTTAGCTTGGGAGGTAAGTTAGCTATCATGTCGAGAGCAATATGTTCACAAGACTACTGAACAACAGAGTAGAGGTGATCCCAAACAGTTGACAGACGGCTGAAGCACACCCCCGACATAGTCCTAAATATTTTTAACCGACGTCCAAAAAGGTGGAGGTTAACAATTCAAATAAAAAATCAAACAGTTCATCAAACTATATACTTTTTGCAGAATGTGTAATATATTTAATTATATCATTTGCTATGAAGCATATTATTTGTAATAAATGAAACATAAGGACACAAGCCTATGGGACTGATATCAGGGGCCTGACGCCCCACTCTAAACCCGGGCCCGAATGGGTGCAGTTTGCAAAATCACGCGAACGACGCCGAGATACGGTTCGCGGTCGCGTGGTATTGCAAACTGCACCTATACGGGCCCGCGTTTAGAGTTGGGTGTAAGGCCCCTGGAACTACTACCAGCGCTGAGCTAGCCTGACGAGCGAGAGAAGGACAACGCTATACAATACAATAACTCTTTATTAAAAACCACAAAAACAAGCCACGCCATACGTAGCATAGCCACTGTCCACGCTCGGCCAAAACATCCCAACATACCTAATTTGTTTTACATTGTGGACAGTGTCTTAATTTTCAAATGGAGAGGCTAGCAGTCATCACACACACACACATCATCAGGCAATTAACGTCCACTGTTGGACAAGGCCTCCCTCATAGAGAGGGGTGTTGCCATAATACCCTTGCTTGGCAGGCGGCTTGGGGATCGCAGTACGTTCACCGTGTACTATTAGGACGCTGCTGCCCATCCTCCGGTGGTTCATAGCAAACATCGCTTCATATTAATTGTTTCCTTATTTTTACCCATGATGGAATCATTATCAGCCCTGAAGCCCTGACTTGATCGAGAGTGTTTCTAGCTATGGTTCAAGAAAATCAGAGCAGCAGTTTGAAGATTATCAGCTCTATTATAGGGATTTAAAAAAAGTATACTTGTTATTAAATTTATACCTGTATTTTATTTTCAACAGATATTAAAATACAAAGTGATCAGCGTGCTGGTCAAGGAACAATGGATAGCTCAAGATGATACCCGTATCGGAGTTAAAGACTTATCAAGCCAGATACTACCTGCAGAGACCTTCGGAACGCCCATAGAGAGCAGTGTCGCTAGCAAGTTAGGGTTTTAATCTTTTTATCACAATATAAACCGTTCGCTATCAGATGATTAGAGTAGAGGGGACTATGAGACGGGTGTGGAACTGAAGCAGAAAGGGCGGGATGTGAGTATAGTGAGTTTAAGTGTTATTTATTTTCTACACTTGCATTTATCATAACAAGTATATTACTTAATGCGATAGTGCAGAAACATTTTAAACTAATTTAAATTACAACTCTACATAGTATAAAATCAAGTCGCTTTTCCGCGTCTGTCTGTATATCCGCTAACTCCTAAACCTCGCAATGGATTTTCATGCGGTTTTTACGATCTTTTAGATATTTTTTCACGGAAGATATATATATAAAACTTACACCTATGCGAAGCCGGGGCAGGTCGCTAGTATAGCATAAAACCTTTATTAAAGCAGTCTTCGCACATTCACTCAATAGGCAACAGAAATGGCGCTTAGAGTGCGAAGTTCTCGTGTAAAAGGCGCCGCCTGCAGATATGTGCGTTTGCGCGGCCTTGACACCAGTTTGGCAGTAGCCACACATATCTATTAGGATCGCAAAAGTATATTTGCTTCAGTATATCCGGTGTGCATCCTACAAACCTAAAATATAATGAACAAGTGTGAGCTTTCTTCTGATTCTTAGTTCGTTATTTCCAACCATGCCTAAAAATAAGTAACATAAAGTAGTAAGTATATAGTATAAGTAAGTAATAGTAAAAGTAAAGAATAAAACGGATATACTACATATTTTTTAACTGACTTCCAAAAAGGAGGAGGTTATAAATTCGACTGTTTTTTATATTTTATTATATAATTACATTCCCGGGTCTAGCCCGGACATTTGGTAGGCATTGGTGGAGCCGAAGCCAACACCAAGAGGCCCTGTTGAAAAACGAAAACCATATGAAACTATTGTACAGTTGTATATTATAGGCAAGTGATGACTTGAACACTGAATGCCCCCCCCCCCCCCCCCCCCCCTAAAAACTGCCGTATCTTAAACATTGGCGTGGGTGACTTAGGGTGTCGAGAGGTGTTATGCCCTTTAACATTTCCACCCTGGAGCTTAGGTCCTTAGCTTTTGCTGTTTCCACCCCCGGACGGCCGGTTAAGGCAAGCCAGGGGTCGGGGTCTGGGGTTTTAGCCCCCTGGAATCGCGGTACGCGGTGTCGCCACTCACTGACGGCTCGCCATAAAGCCGCCCCTGCGTTTTTTTAAATGTTTGTTACTTCGGAAGTTTCGACTGGGTGAACCGATTTTGATGATTCTTTTTTTATTTGAAAGCTATTTCTCGTGTGGTCCCATTTCAATTTAGTCCAGTTCTGACATTCTTATGAAGTCGGTTTTTTATATTGATAATTATTCAAATACAAGTACCCAATGAAATTGTCTTGTATTCTTTTAACCATCAGGGTCTACTTCATCTCATTAGGGACCAGCTGACTCCCAATTACAAGGCGGCAATCGCAAAAATGTAAAGTACGAATTGTTTTTCCAGGATGATGTATCAGATGGGCTGGGCTGGCGGGAGTCTCGGTGCTGATGCTCAGGGTATTGCTGAACCTATCAAGCCACATCTACAAATGGTGAGTCATAAAGTTATGGAGCCCCTAGGATGCCCTATTTAGATGCCCTTGTCGCTTCCAGAAAAAAACTAGGTAGACCTGAAAGCGGAAGCCCCACTGGAGATCCCCAAGGAATCTCGGAAACTCTAATCTTGTTGTGTTCATACTCAATAATAAAATGTTGTAAGAATAGATATCTGCCTACAACTCTTGTAGAGAGTTGTGCATACATAGCACGTACGTTATTCACTGCGATTAAAAAAAAAACTTTAAGAGACAGACAGCGTGGTGTTTGTTTTCAATGAAATGCTTTAAAACCTTATGTCCTAGATTAATACATAGGCTACTTTTTATGATCATAATCATCAACGATTACATCACCATGCGGGTGAAACCGCGGGGCGCAGCTATCATATATGTGAAAGTTTTGATGGATGGATGTTTGTTACACAATCACACAGCAATGGCTGCATGGATTTGGATGAAATTTGGAATATACAATGCTTATGTCCTGGATTAACACATAGGCTACTTTTCATCATTATCATCATAACCGATTTTCAACACCACGTGGGGCGCAGGTGGTCACTTATATATTATTGAACAAACATTAATTTTGTTTTCGTTGTTGGACCCTGTTTATTTTATGAATAGCTGTTTTATGAGGTACAGAAATATAATTAGGATGCATGCTTATTTCCCTCCCAAAAACCAAGTAAAAAAAATAAAACTAAAAACTAAGGTAACAAAAAAATACGAATTTAGAATCCCTTTTTTTTGAAGTCGGTAAATAACTGTAGGTACGTACTTACCAGAACAAAAAATATTTTTCAGATAAACCGCGCCGGCCTGGGCAGTACTACCTCCGACATCCGTACCTTCAAACAGATGGCAGCATCTCTTATGCAGCGCTATATATCTTCATGGACTCTCGATGTGGACCTGGTGTTCAGCACAGACTTTAGCAAAGAAGAGAGAGCTGCCTTGCATCAGACCGCTCAGAGGCATGGCCTTAGCTCTAAAAGCTACGGGAGCAACAGTGATAGGTGAGAAATATGTAACAAAATAAGAAAAATGAAAGGGAAAAAAAGAAACCCCAAGCTTAGCGTTGTGCGAATTTGAGCTCGCTATAGTGAGATACCACGTTTCAATTCCTTATGTCATCACTGGCAACATACGCTGATTGACGACTTTCGTCTTTTTGTAAATTATTCATCTATATTAAAAATGATTACTGCACATCAGCTACAAGAAGAAACTCGAAAGCACGACATAAGTGCAATATAAGTAGTTACCTAAATTATACGTACCACACCTTTGCCAGTTATTCAACCGCCAAGCAGTAGTGTGCAAACACTACTGTGTTCCGGATTGAAGGGCAATGTTTCCAGCGAAATTACAGGGCACACAGAGATTTGACATCTTATATCTCGGGGTGACGAACGCAGTGCATTGCCATCCAGAGTTTTGAACTATTGAAGTTCAAAATTCTGAGTGGCGTTGAGCTGTTGTGGGCAAGCGTGAAGAGCCATCAGGCGAGCGACTTCGCTCGTCTCGTCACCCAGTATCATAAAAAAATTATATAATAATAATAATAAAATGTAGTGTATTTAAAGTGGTAAACTATACCTACCTTAATTTGTCCTCATTATTATTTGTTCTTTAGATTAGTTTATTTATTATTATTTTATTTTTTATTTAGTAGTGGTGTACTGTATGTGTGCTTGTAACGCAGCATCACCAAATGGATACAACGGACGACCAGCGCTGGTTAACAGCCGGCATTATGCTGAGTTGGGTCCGATGTGTGACTTTGTTTTATCTTTGTCTTATATTAATATTTTTTAAACGTAGCTTTTTGGTCACAAATAAACATTTTTCTTCTTTATTATCAGCCTATCATGTTGCCCACTGCTGAAACACAGGCCTTCTCTCAGAGTGGCCACCATGCTGGCCCAGTGCATGTTAGTGGATTGTATAGTATTAAATAATTATAACTTACATTCCCTTGTTACAGATTCCTAGTTGTTAAGAAGAAACTGGACCCGTTTTCGATAGTACAAGCAGTGTTAAAAGAAGGTGGGAACACAGCCAAGTACCAAGTTTTTATACCTGTCGCACTTGCCACGAACTGCCAGCCTTAATATTTAACCGACTTTAGGAAATATTTCTCAATTCGGATGAACTAAAAAAAAAAACCTCAGAAGTCCGTCATTTATGAACCGATTCGTTTTTTTTTTGTTTATTTAAATGATTGTGTTTTCAGTTTAATTTGTTTATTTCATTCACGCAGCTACGATTATTTACAATGTCTATTTTTTTTAG
The DNA here is from genome assembly GCA_949125355.1 of Agriopis leucophaearia. NCBI lineage: Eukaryota > Metazoa > Arthropoda > Insecta > Lepidoptera > Geometridae > Agriopis > Agriopis leucophaearia. The sequence continues at coordinate 5,014,512 of OX421261.1, read as the reverse complement.
TTATTAAAATACTTTTGATACTAAAGCCCACTTGCACAGTCTCACTTAGCCCTGGGGCATTACGGCTAACTCTAACCGAGGGCTTGAATACGCGCAGTTTGTAAAATAACGCGAACCACAACGCGCCATGATACTATACTATATACCTAAACTGAATCACTTATAATATGTAGCCGTAAGACCCTGGGGCCTTACGCCCAACTCTAAACGCGGACCCGAATAGGTGCAGTTTGTGAAATCACGCGACCACAAACCGTATCTCGGTATTCGGGCTCGCGTTTAGAGCTGGGCGTAAGGCCCCTGGGCAACAGAGATCTGTAGCATCTTCTCTGCGTTCTATCCCCAGAATATGACGTCAGAAGCCAAAGTTTTTTGTAATGATGTGTGTAGTAAGTAAGTATATACCTACCTATTTATATAAATAGACTAGGAGTAAGTAGGTTAGGTTCCTTTTTCTAATACAATGTTTAACAATAAAGCTCTGTCTTACTTGTACTGTTTTTTTATTTCATGTAACTTCCCGAACACCAGAGGCCTTACGACCAACTCTAAACGCAGGCCCGAATGGGTGCAGTTTGCAGAATCATGCGACCGCAAAACCTATCTCGGCGCTTTAATGTATCGGCTTGACATATTTAATTAATTAATGTTATCATTATGTACCTGTATGTATGCACGTCCGCCAAGATCAACTGTTGATTCTAAAACATCTATGTACACAGTTATAAGCAATAAAATTTATTTTGCATACTGCACCTATTCGAGCCCGCGTTTAGTCGGGCGTAAGGCCCCAGTTGGCAATTTTATGTATTTCATAATAGTTTCACATGCCATACAATACCTAGACATACTATTATTTTTAAGGTTCCGTACCCAAAGGGTGTAAGCAAGAGCCTTACCCCTAGCTCGAAAAGTTGACCCGCATAGGTGTTATTTGTCCAATTCCAATGTCCAATTTGTCCAAGCAGTAGTTGTTTGATAGCGGCTATCAAACAACTACCGCTTATCGAAGTTGATGGTACCGTTTAGACAAATAACACCTATGCGAGTCAACTTTTCGAGCTAAGGGTAAGGCCCTAGGCCCTTATTACCTTGACTACGCTATCTGTCTGTCCTGCCTTTTAATGGCTGTATCTTTAGAACAATTTTTTATGCATACATAGGATCCATCCATTATAGATAGCCAGATAAAATTTTCATAGAATATGTAATGTTACGGCGGATCAACTAAGAAATAATCAAAAAGTAAATAGTAGAAAGCTAAAAAACCCTATGCTTGTGTAGTGGGCATTTCCGCAACTAGACCATACATAGACCAATCCTTTTTATCAGGCGAGCTGGCGGTCAAACGCAAGCCAATTATATATACCTACCTATAGCAAGTACGATCATATATCTTCCTTGCTATTATCATTTGGGCGTTTGTGTATTTTGTGGTATTGTCATTTGGAAAGGATAATTATTCTGTGACTGCAGCGAGCCGCTTGAAAGGCATCAACCCTCAACTTCTTAAATGTTCAGTAGGATTATACTAGAGGGCGCTAGCAATACTTTTATTAGTGTTTTTCCATAAATTTCCTAGATGGCGTTACTCGTTTCGACATCAGAGTAGCTTTTATTATAAACTAGCTGAATCCCGCGGTGTTACCCACGATTTTCCGCATTTCTGGAGGACCTTACCCTACGTCCGTCCACAAGATGCACACCATCTTCCTACCAAATTTTCTTAAGATTGGCATAGCCGTTTCGTCGTGAAAAGCAAGCAAACAGACGGTAACGGAGACAAAGAGTTACTTTCGCTTTTATAAGTTAGGAATTTGATACATAATGTGTAAACATTAGTATAATACCACTGTTTACTCAGTTCGGGCATACAATATTTTATTTGTACGTAGAAAAGTTATATTTTTAGGGTTCCGTAGCCCGACAAGGGGCCTTACCCCTAGCTCGAAAAGTTGACCCGCATAGGTGTTATTTGTCTAAACGGTACCATCAACTACGATAAGCGGTAGTTGTTTGATAGCCGCCAAGCTTTGCTATTTTCACGAACACACGCATAGTAAAACGGATTTTCGTTCATTCAAGTTAGACGCTTTTAAACGATGCAGCTTAAAAGAGTTGGTTAATTTTAGGTACCTACTAAACGTTGGCTCGCAAAAGTGAAGCTAGAGGTAAGGCCCAAGGAACCCTTATAAATTCATTTTGTCCGTCCGTCTGTCTGTCCATCCGTCCGATTTTTTTAGAACCTTCTAACTTCTACAATTATTAAGATAAGTGCATGAAACTTTGCATAATGACGGTTGTAATTTAGATCTCAATTTTAAAAGTATAAAAAATGTATAATATTGCATTTAGGGGTGGCTCTGGTACATGTTAAATAGGGTTTTTTTTTTTACTGCAAATACTCGAGTGTTGTATCGTTGAAAAGGTCTTTTAAAATTAAAGTAAGATTTCATACATCACTTTTTTATAAAATCTATACTTTGCGAAATATGGCCCGACAAAGTGACAAAAAGTTGGTACCCCCCTGCATTTCATAGGTAGGTCATATTTAAAACCATGACTTTTTGAGTAATAGCGATAAAACTGTAATAAACGCAAGGCGTGCTAGCTCAAAGGTCATTGACCTTTTTGCATAATAGTCTTAACAAATAATGTTTATTAATCAGTTTTCTCTATGTTTAAACCATAAAAATTATATGCTATGCCGGGATGGCACATCTCTGAAATTTTGAAGTCCACAGAACTTCGTTCGTTCGAATTATTCTATAACTATCAGTTTCTGAACTATGACTACAATTATATGGCTTTGGTTTCGGAACCCTACCATATGCGTGTCTTGACACGCTTATGGCCAGTTATTTATTTTATATGACACGGTATTTAGCCGGTTATTCAGACTATAGTTTCAACCGCATTCGGCGGTTTTTTCCAAGGTACGAGTAAATGCGCGCGAGTAGCTGCGTCTCGCTTTGCACTAAAAAAGCAAAGCACAGGCAAAGTTGGGTGCATGTGAGATGTGTGAAATGCATATTAAATGTGTGAAAACCACATCAATTTTCCATACGTTCTAAAAAGTTACATTTATTACTAGTAAGATATTATACTGCAGCTACGATTAAGACATCGAACTATTTTTCCACAAACCGTTAAACAATAGTAATAATCTTGTTTGCCTAAATAAATAAAACCACAATATCCACATATAAGAAAAGTTTATTGTTATAAAATTTAATGCAATAATGCTACCTAATTGCAGCCCCGCAACGAGGCCCTAACACAATCATACTTTAACACGAGAGATTAAAAATAATATAGGTATGTATGTACCTAATAATAACTTTAAACAGGTATATGCCCATAACAAGTAAGTAAATAATAACGCAGTCTTTCAACCTTTGCGATAAGTGAAAATACTGGAAATAAGTTTATTCAGGACAGAAAAGGTACTTATAAAATGGTCTGAGATGATTTAAATGAATTTTATAAACATTTCAACTGCGGGAATATATTTACAAATTTTGAATAAACTCTAACAAAGTTTAGAAAACCACAAGACTAGGCTGCGTCCCGTTTGGCGCAATAGTGCAAGACAAGATTTGAGTTTTCGAAAACATTTTTCGTTTTCGTATTTTACATACATTTTAGTAAAGCGCCTCCAGCGGAAACGCGGAGGAACTAAAATCGGTAGTAATCGGCAGTATAGGTTGCTTCACTCAAACACGAAAAAAGGTTTCGAATAGCCTCCAGCCCAGCACGTGGATGTATGCAAAACGAAAATAATTTTAGAAAACTATCAAATCTTGTACTAAGGGTAGCAGGACATCCGCCCCCCCCCCCCCCCCGTGTTTCTACACACCATTGCGCAAGTAGGTAAAGGCTACGTAAATTAAATGAAACAGTTTAAATTAGCAGAAGTTGGTAATTGTACATTCAGATAATCAGAATAATAGAATAGTATTTTTTTTTGTCTTTAAATTAAAAAAAAACAGAATAGGGTAGATGACTGATGTTTAAATCGCTGGCACCGATAGCTTTGATGAAAATTTTTGATGTAGATTAAGTAAATTGAAAAAATAATTTAAATCGGCTATGTTCTGATATACCTATAAGTATTTAAAGTTTTTGGTAGAGAAAACTCTGTCCCTTTCCCACAAAACAAAAAAATTACGTCACGCCTCTGTGCGCCATACTTGTCAGAATATAATTTATATGGCGTACAGAGAAGTGACGTCATAATTTACAGTTTCGCGCTCTCTGTCTAGCATGATATTAAAACGATTAAAAATTACTTATTTTTTAACAGATTTTTCATTTTGTTTTCCTTATTCAGCTATATTTATGGGCAAAATTTTAATAGGACAATAAAAAAAACAGTCATCTAGCCTAAAATACATATTTATACAAATAAGAAAATAATACGTCTAGGTTAGTGCTAATATTTTCTTTGTGTAATATTATCAACCTAAGTTTGCAAATGAAAACGGTTGATGGAAGTAGGAGGACCCTTTTCGAGAAGGAGAGAAAAATGCTGAGCGATTTAGAGCAAGAAGAAGAGATTTATCGTAGTCTAAAATGAAGCATTAAAAAAAATGTGTCAATCGGAATATTTATAAAATAATGTTACTCAAACATAAAGGATAATCAGAAATAAAATATAATATATGTACCTAAACCAACCCAAGTTATACGCACGCATGGAATGTAGTTAAAAGTTATAATAATATGAAACGTAGTTTAGTTGAAATAACAATTGATGATTATTCGTACACATGTTTTTATAACTATAGCTGATATAAAAAAGATAGAAGACACATTTACATGATTTATTGCGTTTCGTGACATTAAACTTTAAAATTACACACAAAAGTGCTACATCAAAATACTATAGAAAAAAGTACACTATCAGACCTAAGTCACTATTTATAAATGCAAGTATCGAAGTAAAAAAGTACAAAGGACATTCTTAAATTAGGTTTCAAATGTTTAGTTGCTATAAATACATAAAAATGATTCCGTAATAATTTCTGATGTAAATGCATTGTTTCAGTAAAATATAAAATAACACTAAATTAATGCTTCAAGGTTGATACGTTTCATAATTTGGAGAGGTTGTTTTATAATTATTACATTTTATTGAGAACTAAATTTGTTTAGCACAAAATTATTTTGGCCAAGCTTTTGTAGCTATGACATTTTAAAGGACCTGCAAGGATAAATGTGGTGCAAGTCACTTTTGTCTGTAGGTCCAAAATGTAGGAAGTTTTCTATCGAGCCACTACGGGAAGCCTTGGGTAATATTGTAAAGACTATTTTGTACCCAAACATTAGAAGGTAAATTATAGTATAGATATAATTTAGCCAAGACAAAGACACGAATACACCCAACATTGAGAGAGAAAGAGGCTAACGTCTAAATCTACAGGACATAAACCCTGATCTAATGCCTGTCTGTGAGCGATCGATGGTCTGTATCGACAGATTGGAAAGCTGCTGAAATACAACTTGAGCATTCACTCGTGACTAACATTCGAATTACAAGTAAAGATTACATGATTTTTTTAGACTTTTCCCGCCATCTTTAAGCAATTGTGTCGATGTTTGATTATATTCGAGGTTCAGACGAGAATTTAATAATTAAAAAGCTTTTTATAAACATTTTGCTTGCTAAGATCGCTGTGTCCGTCTGTCCATCTGTCAAAAAATCTGAACAGACACGTCAATTTGGCCGACCAACCGCCCTTTGACCAATGGGAGAGAAAGAGTAAAATTTATCTTTCCCTCCCGTTGGTCAGACGGCGGTAAATAATTTAGGTTTTTTTTTTTTTTTTTAGTAGCCCGTAGGGATCCCACTGCTGGGCAAGGGCCTCTCCCAAACATTTGGGAGGAATTGCCATAATCGCCCATAGACGGGCAGCAGCGTCTCTGAACCGTTTGACATCTTACTGCGATTGCCAATTTAGGTATACGTAATTTAATTTCACGCTAGACAGAGACCGCCCTATAGCACCTGATGACGTCAAGCCGTTCGCTCGCCATACAAATGCTACATACGGTTTGTGGGATACTCGCCGTATCGATTCTGTATTGAATGTAACCGGTCACCGGTGCCGTGCTTGCTACAGTAGTCAACAACCACAGCACAGTTTGTGTTCGACCGGAATCTTGGAAATGATTGAAAAAAACAGTTACAAGACTTTAAACGGAAGGACAAATATATAGGTACAATATAAATACCATATTTACATACAAACAAAGCTAGTTCAATGTATGTAAAAATGTCGTGTGTTTAATGTATCTAGTCACAGTGAATGCTCAGGGTTATCAGCGTCACAGTGTATCCTGGATATTTAAGTTTAAAGGTCTACTTCTAGTTGCATACGAGTCAAAGAGCCTTCTTTTCTGACACCTCACAAATGCACGATGCGTATGAAGCATAATTCTACCTATTATGCTCATACATACACATACTTCCATACAATTATCGATTAGATATTAGAATCGAAATCTATAAAGGATTAATTCACAGTAAAATTAATTAATCGTAAATATTTTCTTATCTACTTCACGTTCAGTTATACCGCACATCAAAACACGAACTACTGTTTATATAATATTCGATTTAGTATATTTAAATATGATGTTAATAATTATTACAGTAACTATCCTATACGAGTTTATATTATTTATTTATATTATATGGTATGCGAAAAAAGTAACAACCGAAAATGTATCATTCTTTTGCTCTTTAGTAGAAATACTATAATATTAAGTTATATAAATTCGATATAAATATGAATTTAATTACATTTATGTTTAATACGTATAGTTTGTAAGCAATATTTTACCACAGCCTTCCAAAATATAATACGCAGGAAGAGATTATAGTAAATTATCAATTTTAGTATTGTTTATAATATAACAGAGTTAAAGCGGTTACAACCTTAGAATATGAAAACAAAACAATTACATATCAACAAAGGTAATAATGTGATGCATTAAATTTATAAATTATACAATACAATTCCTTCTGTATTTTACACAATAATATTTATGTTCGTTGTGCTTAAAACTATTTTATAGGATTTCGTATAATATGCACGTAATTATCATGACTCTACTGTTAATACAGGGTACACTTACAATATACACTCAATAGAAATGTTCATAACCTTTATAAATATAAGCGATTATTATTTACTAAAGATCTTGTACTAATAGATATTGTGTAATGGTGTCATATTTGAAGTAGGAAATAAGTTAAATTATAGTGAAATTTTGTATTTTACATCGTTGATTGACCTAGCGTACTATGTATATAATTTGGAATATGCTATATTTATCGAAGATTACGCGATTAAACCTAGGCAATAAGTCCGTCGTGCCTATAAGGTATATATTTCACTTTATAACAACCAACTATTATTATATCAGTATACCAAAAGAATATTAAAAATACTTTTTAAAATGGCAGTTTTAAATACTATTTACTTATGTAGATAGTACTTTAATAATGCATCAGTAATCGACGTTCTAGAACAGTTGTACAATTCACTTATATATATTTTTATGTGCTCGTTTGTAAGCGAGACAATATTTATTTTTAGATGTCACTGGTATCAAATTACAATGCAAATATATTTTTGATCGACGGTTGGCTTGTTCATTACAAAGTGTCTGAACAGCGAAATTCTCATAATAAGAATTTCTCGCGTCGTCTAACTTTTTCAGGATCCCAACTCAAACACACCAAGTATTTCAAAACTGAGTTTTTACGAAATGTAACATTGTTGTACCCAAAATCAGTGACTTCGGTCAAAAGGACTTCGGTCTTAGTACGTGCGGATGCTGTCATTCAAAGATTTCAACCTTACTTTCCGGAATACGATACAAAATAAAACATAAAAGGTCGCGCAAAAATTACTTTGAAGGACAACGTCTGGCAGTCTGCGTCAGTCTAACGACTCTAAGTATGTATTCTTATATTCATAATTATTTATGGCATAATCAGCCAAACTGAAACTGAAGTCCTAACATTTAAGTTGTTTACATATTTTGTGTACCAACTGGTACTTACATTAGGATAAATCCTCCTCTCCCTGTTTGCAGTTTTATCCTCAAACGATATCGTCGTATCTTTAATGAAACCTTAACATTTATTTCCAGAACTCAAATTGGAGAGCCAAAACACGATTTTACAGTTGAGTCATATATTTAGAGTCATATACTCGTAAGTATTTAGTTTAGTTTGAGTTGTGGTGATACAATGTTAAGGTTACAAGAATACATTAAGTGCTAAAAGTTTCTTAAATCTAGCTCCACCTTGTGCAGAACATTAAACAATTTATAACTTAAAGCTAAACAAGATAGGTACACACTGCCTGCACTACTTAGTTACGGAATGAAAGAAGAAATAAACGTAAAATATACAAAAATAACTCTAAAAAGTGTAAAAAAAATCTTAAACAATAACATTTAAATATAATGCTTAAAAAAAATGTTGACGATGCGAATGAGTCACTAGGATTATAAACTATACTAACGTACAATTTTATTCTACTAACGGTGGTTTACATTTTGATTCAAAACTATTAACGCAATAAAGTTAGATTCATATCCAATTTATTATATTATAAACATGGACAAAGGAAAAAATGTGCGTCGCCGCCATGGCTACATAGGGCTTCATTCAACTGACTCGGATAAGCTTGTCGGAGCCATTTTGGTGTTTCAGTTGATAATGGTGAAGCTTCGTCCATGATCATAAAAGTGACTCCTTCGCAACTTCAACGAACTAACAGGTAACGTAACGCGATGCACTCCTTTACAGCGTGCGCTCACGAGACACTTGTTCGCTCACATTTTAGGCGACCGGGCTTTTTCAGACACATCTTCAATTCCACCAGAGCTGATATAAACCACCGTGCCGTGTATGGATAATATGGCACACACGGCAGAGAGATTGACAGAAGCAATTTGGAAAGAAGCTCAAATCTAACCTAATTGTGTATGTGCAAGCAACCAGTCAGAACATACTTCGTCAGTTCGAGGTTCGTGTAGCGCGGACAGCGCAGGCGTGGTGACCGCGGACTAGTGTCTCGTCTGCGCAGGCCATTACTACAATTAAAATAAGGTTGTGCTCGGCGTCGGTGGGATTATCTGCTAAACATCCCGCAAACCAATAAATTAAATTGTCAGACGGCTTGCAACGCGAGCGTGGCGTGCGCACCAACACGCACGTGACAACCTTAGGTTTCCTAGAAATACCCATGTCGCTATAATGGCGGGCGCAATTTCACGAGTGACGTCCTCATCAACTACTTTTTTATGCAACTGAGCTAGTCAAGCAAGTCGTTCGCCTGATGGTAAGCCATGGCGTGGTAATGCCTTAACAGTTTAGTGCCACTTAGAATTTATAACTTTAACAATTCAAAACTCTGCGAAGCAAACTCACTGTAGTCACCTTAAGATTTGAGATGTTAACTCTCTCTAAGCTCTGTGCCTTATTTCACTGGAAACATTGTCCTTCGATTAGAAACTGACGTAGGCCCGTTTTAGCTGAAAAAACGGCTATAAAACGATGTTTTTGTTCTCAAAATACGCTCTACCACATCGATTTCGAACGCGCTAAACAAATATCATTACTAGAATTGAAATAATGTCGAAATAAAGATATTTCCGTTATGACCGATGTTTATTTTGGACATTATTTCAACGTTGATCATGTTACTCATTGAGTAGCCGCGGCCAATAGAGTTGAGCATCATAATTTTCATCTAAAACTTCATTCGTCTAATTGCGAGCTAACCGCCACAGGTATTTTAGAAAACCTAAGCGCCGTTTTAGCGCCCGTGCTACCCGCAAATGGCACAACACATGCACGGCGCTATGCGACCGCACAATAAAAAAAACATCTCTATACAAGAAGCTTATAAAAAAATTACATAATAAACAACGGCAAATATACGAACTCTCAATACAACAAAGAACAGAGGCCGTCGCCGAAACATCTATAGGAGATTTTTTAAACGCTTTTATATAAAAATTAATACGAATTAAAGCATTAGCGTAATGTTGACTCGGCTACAACTGTAGCGGCATCTTTGGCTTGCAAGCGCTCCCATTCCCGCTGTCGCGCGTCCTTTTCATTTTGCCCTACCACAATCCGAGCATACTTTTTTAGTCTTCCTTGGCATATCTCTTACTCTATCTACAATAGAAGGAGCGAGCGAATGTTCACGGTAAAACAAATGAGAGTGCTTAAGGGATTGTGGTACGCCCAAAAACTTGTATACCCCAGTATTAAGGTCCCGCTGAACATTTTATACAAACTTTTACATGTTTTCGAAAAAAATAACATCTGATACAAAAGTTCCAACCAATTTGAGTCTGACTTTAATATAATAAAAAAAAGCTTGTAACACACCACAACCATTGAAGCATATAAAATATTTGAATCTGACTGCACTTTTATTGTTCTCTCAAGTGTAGAGCAAAAGAGAGGTAGAGAATGATCAAAGACATATACACCAACATGCACTGGACTGCGTTCAGGGGATAGATGACCAGTTCTTTTCGTTGTTTTTTGTACTCGCCTTATTGAAAGGATCGACCCAATGGTTCCCTCATAATTTAGTACTGTTGACGTTTTTACAGATAATCTTTTAAAACTGGAAAACAATGATTTTTGCATAATATATATTTGCTCTGAGCATTATATAGATCTAATTGCCAAGGTTTGCATATTTTCTCAATAAGAACGTATTAAAAAAATTATATACACACGAGTGTCAAAATTTCCCATACAAAAATAACTAATAAACGTCAGTGTTTTTAACCATCGATTTCGAACACAGATAATTTGACGGATGTTTAGTTGCAATCAAATGCTCGGAACGGCCCAGTTGTGTCATGGTTCTTTTTCACACTGATGTTACGAACGACGAATTTGCACACTGGATTAGGGCCCATCCTCTCTATCTCTCTCTCTCTCTCTCTCTCTCTCTCTCTAAAAAGGCCTTAATCCCAGCAGTGGGAACATGATAGGTTGAAAAGGAATAAAAAAAGAACGCCAAAAGAGGTTGTGGTGCGTCGCCGCTAGGTACTGTTTGGATGAAATCGTATAAGTACAGCGAGGCCTTAAATGCTTCTTCAGAATACGTTATAAAATCGCATAAAATCTTCGTAATTTCCCACATACGGGGAGTATGTGGAATATAACTCGGATTTGAAAGTTTCCACTCGCCATCGCCCTGTGATATAGCACAATTAGTTCGCCATGTGAATAATGTATGCGGCCGATATTCTCGTGTTGTGAAGCTATAAATCTTAGGATAGACGAGAGAATAGAGCGAGGAATGCTGTGTCGATGCGATAAAAAGGGTCAGACAGAAAGAGTACTAAGCCAAAAAAAGCTAATTATTAACATTCATTATGCGACCAAACTCTAGCGGCAAAAATTTACTGTTTCTTAGTCAAAAATATTTTTGTGCAATTTTAAGACCGTTTTTCATTTTCGCTAACTAGGAATAAAAAAAACAATTGGGGATTTTTTGAATAAGAATAAAAACATTTAAAGTAATTTTTATATTGATAAGTTTTATTTTGGCGGAAGAAAATAGAAGTTATTTATTTTTTCGATCCCCTCCGCTATCCTATAAAATATCAACAAGGAAATGGCTTTATACCAATTACATTGTTATTTTAAAGATACCTACCTATTGTTTTTTTTATATCCTCACTTTTTTGCTTAAAAATGTTGATAATGCGCGAAAGAGATAGTTTTGAGTGGTGACCGCGGTTTTAAGAGGGTCTCATCGAATATATTGTTCGAATGATGACTGTTATGGCCACAGAGTAACAAACATTATATTCCTGAAGTTTTGGCTTAATACTCAAATTCCGACTAACCTTTTACTAAATTGCATTTTCACTAATTACTCTGAGCAAATGTTCCGAATCTCTCTCCGCTCTAGCGAGCGTATATTGAAATATTCAACGCTAAATATATATATTTACGCGCTCGCTCAGATTTCAGCGATCGAAGCACGAATATTTGACATGTAAAATACGAATAAAATTCCATACAAATATTGAAATTTGTAAAGAATAAATATTTGTAGTTCGCCCACAGAACAGTAAGTGAAAAGGCAGCTCTAGTGTAGTCTGGAGAAGGCATCTGGTGTAGTTAGATTAGGACGCGCGCACCGCACCGCTTATTTCTTCTTGCGGTTGCGAACGCGGGGCGGGGGCCTGAACTCGGGCTACGCGTGCCTTTTAGCGTGCAGGGCGAGGTGGTCGGAGCGCGAGAAGCAGCGGTCGCAGTGGCGGCAGCGGAATGGCTTCGCGCCAGTATGCTTGCGGTAGTGCCGGGTCAGCTCATCCGACCGAGCAAAACGCCACTCGCAACCTTCCCACGAACACTTATACGGCTTCTCGCCTGGAAACAAACAAATCTCAAGTTGAACATCTGTTCCAGACTTCGATTAAAAAAAATACGATCTGGTAATCTAATACTCAATCTGACTGGACTCAATACGCAGCCAGAATGGATCCACAGTCACGCGATAGTTGCACAAGCTGTAACACACCGTAAGAGCCGTAACAGACATGTCAACTTGGCTGACGAACCACCGTCTGACCAACGGGACAGAAAGAGAAAATTTACTCTTTCTCTCGGGACAGAAGTTCCCACTTGCGATTCAGACATAATCGCCATCTCGCTTGTTCAACGACGCGGACCGTTCACGATGTTGTGCAAATCGAACAGGCATTAGAGAACTGAACCGTAAATGTAGATATGTAGTTGGTTTTGGTAAAATAGTTTTGTTTAGATATCATTGTACAGTGTATATACAACAGTGTATACATTGTTCAGTGTATATATAATATAAAACTGCGGACGTTGATTGACTATAATTTTCTACGCGTTGTGTCTTTCTATGTATAATTTTTCGAAGTCCCAGAGAATTTTTCAAACGACCTCAAAAAGGAGGTTCTTAAAATCAATGTGTGAAAAAAATTTGTTAAGAAGTTAATGTTGTTTTTTTTTTTGTATGTTATACAATATCTTAGCAATGTACATCGGTTTTTTCATTTTATTTTCTTGAATAGGTTTTAAGGGGGAGACCATTCACACTCGAAGAAAATGTTCACCTCTATTATGTATTTGAAAAGGCTATTTTATTTTATTTTATTTCGTGTTGTAGTGAGCCTGCAAGACGAGGGGCGGCCTGGTGAATCGTTATTTATTTCCATATTATTAAATAATAGGCTTTCGTTTCACCGCCAACTTGCCTGATGTTAAGTTATGATGCTATCTACGATGGAGCACGCTTGCCTAGGAAACCTGCTGGGAAGCTGGGGAAACCGATTCACTCGCGATTGAAAAACACCCAGATTGTAACTATCGGGTAACCACCACAGACTAGCAGTTCGCACAATTAAAGTGGAATCACAGCTCTTCCAAGGGGTTTTCGGAATATCAACCATAAAGTGGTATCAATTTTTCGTTCTTATTCTGGCCTCGGTTCTCAGAAAATATAAATGGAAGCGTTATACCTACTTACGTTTTCCTCTTTAGCACTTACACCCCCCTCGGTCGTCCATTCGTATACATTTTGAGCACATCGTTTGCAGTGTTGTGTGCGCTCAATATTGAAGTGTGGGTTTGTAGAACTAGTAAGAATATGTCAGTGTGAGCAATACGTGTTTACCTCGCCCCCTTCAGTTTTTGGCATTCTTTTTCGGTACCAGCTCGAGTTTAAAGGCAGATCCAAACTAGGTATATATTATCAAAGCCTCGGTTAGTCGTAGAACCTATTCTAACCTAGAAAATACAATTCTGGGCGCCATGCACTTGAGGGCGCCACCGACGGTATAAATTATGATGCTGCAGGCCTAGCACGGGCCGTGGACAAATTGTCTTTCCACCGTGTTTAACTGCGCGTAGATGCGACAGAGCTAGAATATGGATACATTTGTCTCTTTCTCGTAGGATAAAAACGGTGGAAAGACAATTTGTCTGCGGCCCGTGTTAGGCCTGCTGGTGGAGATAGCAAAAAAAGGGTAAAGCAAGTTACCTGTATGGGTTCTTTTATGCGCCTTCAGGTGCGAGCTTTTTGTGTAGACCTTATCGCAGGCAGGGAACTCGCAGCGGTGGACGCGCCGGCGCGGGTCTGATGCTGGTAGTGGGTGCAGTCGCGGCGGGAGACGTCGCATCGGGACTGGCACAGGGATTATTGGCTCGTCTGTAAAGGACACCGCGGTGAAAAAGTGCGTCCTTTTATTTTGTACTTATATGTACTATACTTCAGATATTATAAATACATATCAATATAAAAAACTGACTTCATAAAAATGTTAGAACTGGACCAAATTGTAATAGGACCACACGGGAATTACCAGCTTTCAAATAAAAAAAGAATCATCAAAATCGGTTCAGCCAGTCGAAAGTTCTGATGTAACAAACATAAAAAAACAGTCGAATTGAGATCCTCCTCCTTTTTCGAAGTCAGTTAAGGAACACAGGCGAAACGAGCAGAAAAATTCGACTCGTTTGGTATTACATCAAAGCTAGGACATCTGCCACAGTACAATAGCAATGCAAGGCTGCCTTATATATATTTTTTGGAATCTATGGAACAGATGTTTACCGCATTTCCATGATCAAATTACTAATGATAAGTCTAACAGCTCAGCTGCTATGTAAAATCGCGAACCTGGTTACGAATAGGTAGCTGACATTGACATGGCAAGAGAACTCAATACCCAGAATAAGAACTCCTTTATTTGGGCAGCAGTAGGATGTGGCAATCTGGAAGCCCTTATAATGTAACTCAGCGAACTTTATTTCTCGAAGCGGTTTCTTTCGAAGTCGATTATGCGTTAAACCGTGACGAGGTATCGTTAGCATGGGAAGTGGCGCGTGGGACAGACCACATCTGTAGTTCTCTTATTGGGAGCATCACTGAGCCTTTATTGCTTCAATGGCTGTTTCAAATCACGGTATGCAGTAGCTATAATACTGGTAAGGTTTATTTGAGGCCTTTTTTAAAACATTTTCCGAAACAAAACATCAAGAGGAAAATATAACATGGTAGGGTTCACCTTCTAGCATATTTTTTACTGTCCTTATGACAGAATCCCTGCAAAGAATTTTTCACAAATAGCATATAAAAATAGCACTACAAGTACTATCGTATAACTTGACTAAGTATAACAATAATACTAGAAAAAACGCCTCAAATACGCCTGCTGGGGGAAAAAACGCCTCAAATATATTAAATATCAACATACGATTTCGTCCCGTTTGCTACCGAAACGGCTGTGGTGTGCTGAAGCACGGAAGTTTGTGCTGGATCTGGGGCGCCGCATGAGGGAGAAGGGGTTCGATCCACGATAGGGTTGGTTCCTGGCCCAGCGGATTTCCCTCGCAATTCAGCGGGGGAACG
The DNA here is from genome assembly GCA_949125355.1 of Agriopis leucophaearia. Lineage (NCBI taxonomy): Eukaryota > Metazoa > Arthropoda > Insecta > Lepidoptera > Geometridae > Agriopis > Agriopis leucophaearia. The sequence goes on along the minus strand of OX421261.1, from coordinate 4,999,060 downwards.
CGGCCAGCGTATTGGGGACATTCGGTCAGGGCTCAGTCCGCAAAGGACTTTTTGAGTAAATAATATTAATTACTATTGACTATTTATTGTATGATAATTTGACATTTTACTTAATTTGTAAAAACAAAGGGTTTAATTCAGGGTTACTGGTAATCAGATAGCATCCTCTCAGTACATCAAAACAAACAACTTTTGTTCTACGATTTATCACAATTCGCGGAAAAGATCACATGTTTTGTGAAGTGAATATATTTTTTTGTCTGGAACAGCTTATTTTTTACGTGAATTTCGAAAATAATTAGTACAAAAGTTATTTGTTTTGATGTACTGAGATCGCTCTTAAGATAATGTTATTTGATTACCGGTAGCTCTGTATATTTTTCACTAAGCCTAATATTTTTAACCAATCAAACATCTGTTCATTGTATTGTCTAGTTATAGTAGCCTTTTATATTTTATGCTAAGTGACTTACCTTTAGATTGATCGTTGTCACTAACGGGCTCGCACTTCACAGCTACTTCGTAGATCGATGCTGGAGACGGTACAGAAGCGTATGACGCTGTGAAAACAAATATTATCATAAGAAACATCAAATTGTTAAATAAAATTTACTGGATACAACAAGGTCTCAGAAAAAATCAATGGAAGTCTACAGTATCCCTTTTAGCAATTACACCCCCCTTTGGTAGTCTGCATGCTGGGTACGCTGCCGACTGATAGTGAGCTTGAGCATTTGGATTGTCTTTAGACCTTCAACGGTCTATGGGCAGTCTAACTGTTTATTTAGTGTTAGTGTTAGCTTGTATACTGTTTAGTTAATAAAGGCACTTGTCCGGATGATCATATCTTTTGCAGTTGTGTGCCGCTCAATATTGAAGTGTGCGATTGTAGGACTAGTAAGAATATGTCAGTGTGTGCAATACGTGTTATCATCGTCGAAAAAAGTCGGCCAAAAACGACAGGGGTGTCGTTTTTGGCCGACTTTTATCGGCACTAGCTCGAGTTTAAGGCAAATCCAAACTATATCAAAGAAATTGGAACACAAACAGAATGATTGGATTGCCTGATGGTCCGAGACCGTTCATAAAGCGTTGTCAACACGCAAGAGAATAAAACCTGCAACAGTAACAAGATCTACGCGAGGTAGAGCGTTGACAAAAGCTTTTTTAATCGTTTAAAATCTGCGCGAAAAGATAGTTTTTATTCATTGAGTAGTGCGTTTAAATATCATCTCAAATAGTTTGATTCAAGGAGGTTCCTCGGTCTAGAAAGAAATTTAATATTTTCCTCGCTTAAGCTGAAGTGAGAAGTTGTGTGTTCCACTCGGCTGCAAATCGATTTTTAATTTCAATCTTATGCATCATCGATATGCTCAGGATTCATTACCTACCAGACACAGGCGCCAAATAACAAAATTTACAGCCTATTACATTAAATAACTATTTCGTACCAAGATATTTTTACCTGTAGATAGGTTGTGCCCGCCACCACATTGACTAGCTAGACTAATGCAATAATGCAAGGTACATTACCGTACTCGTTACAGCCGTCCTCAGTCACGCACTCCGAGTGTCCAGCAACACATCGCAGCTAATTGTTTTAGCAAAAGTAATTGTGTGTGTGAATTTAATTTAGATGAGACTATTAGACCCCTATCTTTAAATATTGTCGACTCAACCAGAGAGACTTACGCTTAGCAATTTCTTCACTATCGCTGACTGGCTCGCACTTGACCACAGCAAACAGTGTGGGCACCAGTGGAGAGGAAGGTGAGGATGCCGGGGAAGGGGGGGAGCCCGGGGACGACGACATGGCCCAGTCTTCTTCTTCTTCGTTATTCTTGTCGCGAGGCTCCTCGCGCAGGTATCTCTCCATCTCGTAGCATGTCTGGAAGTAAGAGTGTAGGCGTCAGCCAGGTTGGTAGATATTATTAATGTTTCTCTCGTAGTCTTTAGCCAAATTCACAATTGTGCGCTTTCAGCTTCCTTGTGTCTTCAAATTTCAATTCACTTTGCGAGTAGGCAATTTTTTTATTTATTGATTGAGACAAACATACAGTGTCGTAATAAAAAGAGATTAAGTAAAGATTTAAACAAATAAATATTAGGGATACTTTTGCACACACGGTCTTCTGACCCCAAACTAAGCAAAGGTTGTATTATGGCTGCCAGAGCCTGATATACAATATACATACATTTATATTTTTAGTATAAACTTAAATAGATACTAACTAATTTATACATCATCAGCATTTACCAAAGATTACTTATATGCGTAAGTTAAGTACTTATATACATATCAGTTGAAAAGTAGGTATTAGCTACTCATATTAACTCATAAGTTCAACTACTTTATTTTAGAAAAAGCTAGGACGTGTTGCCGTATTATAATTGATTGCCATAAGGCACATTATTTTATCTACATTTAACTGCTTCCAATAACAAGTAAAACTAACTTAAAAATAAAAAACTCAACTGCGGTTATAACATCAGAATGATATAGCCAGTCATACATTATAATCGGTCAAGCCGTTTAGACTCCAAGGGGTAATATACAAACAATAAAGAATACAAACATACATGTGCTCGAAAAACATTACCCTTCTTTTTGAGCAGTCGCTAAAAAATGCTAGTTTTATCAAATTGCTATTGCATACGCTTTGGCGTATCAGTCGAGTTACTACGTATATTACGCAAATTAAATATTGAAATTTTGCATAAATATACACTCCAAATGTAAAATTTCGCTTTTATTAGCAAAATAACTTAAAATCCATAATTTGCCAATTATTGGCTTTATAATCATTAAAGTACAATTTTTTTAAAGCTGATATCATGTTTTTTTTGGCTATTTCACGTGATAGTTGCGCTTAAAGGAATCTTCAAGATATTGTAGAAAAGTATAGAAACCTCAAAATTTCACATTTATCGCAAATAATTAGTAAACTCATTGATTGCACCTATTTCGTAAATCGAAAATTACGCAAGTACCCCTACATATCGGGCTTGCGTCAGAGGACGACGCAAATCGAAACTGAAAACATACTAGTGTGTGTTTTTTTTTGCAACAGCTTGACGAAGAAACGAACATGTCACTCGCCTGATGGTAATAGTACAGTGCCACAACTTCAATAATACACAAATCCTGATCGCTTGAATTCTGCAATGCACTACACTCGTCACCTATACTAGATATTTTTTTGAAACTAACTAAATTTGACTAGAAACATTGCTTATTATCTAGAATCCAAAACACAGTCATGATTGCACACTACTGGTTGGCGGATATGGCTATTGGAGCCTTGCGCCCAACTCTAAACGCGGACCCGAATAGGTTTGCAGTTTACAAAATCACGCGAACGCGAACTTTAACGCGCCGAGATACGGTTTACGGTCGCGTGGTTTTGGAAACTGCACCTATTCGGGCTCGCGTTTAGAGTTGGGAGTAAGGCCCCTGGTCCTGGCATGACATCGCTTTCCACCGGTCATCTATATTGGGGCGAGTAATGGCGTGAATAGTGTGATATGTAAACGTGACCCACTCAATCAATTTGCATACACACCCTTTGTATCGATCCGTATGACTCACATACGAGAATATATTCTTTCTTAGCATGTTATTTTTGGCCAACTTCAAACAAAGGAAGGTTATTCTTTTGACTGGTTACAATGTTATGCGACTTATTTCATTTTATTGAGTGTTTCAATGGTGGACCAAGACGAATTGCCAATTATTTCTTTTTGCTTGATATGCCATTTGATACTTTCAACACTTTGTTTGAACAAAATGTGTGGTTAAATTAATATGAAGTATTTAATTTCAAATTAGCTTGTCGGGTTGTTGGAATCAACTCAACTTTACTGAACATTTTTGAAATGTTATATTATGTGTACACATATAGTTTATTGATAATAACGATATACTTCCACATAAGTTCAAGTAAAAAAGAGAAAGTCAGTTAAAAACAATAGTATGAAAGGTTTCATAAATTCAATATATTTTTTGTAGCATGAATACGTATGTCATGACATATGTAGTGACTGTGTAGGAGCATATATTTCAACTGTGTATAGGAGCGTCGTGTAAAGAACATAAATATATTTATAATCTACTTAAAAATTCATATTGACAGACAACGCATAAACCGTTGGGTCTAGGCGCATGAAATTTTGCACAATTGTTCCTTGTATAACGTAGGTTAGTACTAAGAAAGTATTTTTGAAAATTATATCTATTGGGAAGGCTGAAGGCCGAGTCCAACGCGTGTGGCCAGCATTTTTAACAGTTTTCAATAAAGGAGGAGGTTTTCAATGCGTTTTATAATATATATTTTTTATATTTGTTACCTCAGAACTCCGTCTTTTATGAATCGATGCTTTGCTTATTTGAAAGGATATCTGCAAGTTGAAGTGGCAATGGGCAGGCCACATCGCTCGAAGAACTGATAACCGATGGGGAAGAAAGGTTCTTGAGTGGAGACTGCAAACCGGCAGCGTAGGGAGACCCACTAGATGGACCGACGACATTGTGAGAGTCGTGGGCATCCAGTGGATACAGATGGCAGGATGTCGTTCAGTGTGGAGGTTAAAGGGGGAAGCCTATGTTCAGCAGTGGACGTCTTCTGGCTGATGATGATGATGATTTCAGATTGATCCCATAGAAATTAAATCAAAATCGGTTCAGAGGCTTGGCTTTTAAAACAGAATAACTAGAAAATTCATAATAAAACGTTTTTTTTTTTACGAATTTTTGTATTTTCTCTAGTGTAAAAATGGAAATACGTACAAGCGTCAAACTTGGCATGATTAATATGATTATAGTACATACTCTAACTAAAGTATAACAAAAAATTATAAATAATGGCCAAGTGCAAGTCGGTGATAAATTTCTGTTCATTACCTATTCAACAAAATCTAATTATATCTTTCTCTGAATCGAAATTGCGTCTTTTACTAATTTTGAAGGCGGTTTTTTAAATTGAGAATTATTTTTTCCTTAAGATTAACTATTACGTTTTTTGGTGAATAAATTTGTTTAAGTCACGAATTACTTGTCCCTCTAAATCAATTGGTAGTTTCTGTAGTCATTGTTACAAAGTTAAGTTAAAAGTGGGCAGAATAAGTAAAAATAACATCCGTAGATTCCGTAGTTAAAATCCATTCCGTCACGTCATTCAACAGAATATAATGACCCTTAGAAATTGACCCTAACACGTTTTAGGGTTCCGTGTTCGACATAGAAAACAATTGAAGATATCAACATCGTTTAAACGGATTATATATCCAAAATAAATTTCAAACCTTTACGCGTTTTAATAGATTTATATTACACTAGTGCTGTTGCCCGCGACTTAGTACGCGTAGATTTTCATAACAACTTGCCTCCCTTTTTTCGTCCCTTAATTCGGCCCTTCCGCAAAATAACATAGCCTGTACTTCAATCTGGTCATAGCTAAGCATATTAGTGAAAACAGCATTTAAATCCGTCCAGTGATTTAGGAGATGTGCGTGCACAAACAAAGATTCAAAAATTCTAAAAACTGTGGGCCTTACTTAAAAACGTTACTCAAGTTGATCTGTGCTTTAAAATGATGGCAATCGGAACACGCGAAAACAAGACGTTAACTTGAGTAACGTTTTTAAGTAAGGCCCTGTCTTAACGTGTTCGGCTGCTTAGTTTATGACGCCCTGTGTTTTTTATATCTCGCAATTACATTTTTTTTATAGATTATTTATATTTAAACGCCAACATAATTATTTTTCTCAAGTCAGTCTATCATTGTATAAAATACGGTACATTTACCAATAATATAGGAAATATAGTACCTACACTAAAAAATATTATAAGTATATACGTATATAAAATTCAAATAAAGATAAATTTAACAACAAAACTAAGAAAAAAAATGTAGACTTAAAACACGTAGGTATATAAGCAATTTTTATACATTTTACCAATTATTTTGGCCAAATGTGTGCACAATAAATGGTAAATGTAATGTCTTACTATAATATAGCATTTATTTACTAATTAAATATTAAATAATCATAAGTGATACGTACGAGACAAGCTATACTAATTTATATATGTACTGTACTTTGATTCTATTTACGTACTCATATGAATAAATATCAATTCCATTTTTCCTTGTAGAGATACCTAACCTGTGTTTGTTTGTAGTTTGTGATATATCATTCTCCATGGACTAATGGAATCGTCATTATACATTGGTTAAATTAAAGTAAAACATTCTATAATCTACTATAATACATTCTATAATTAATTCGTTCATTTATTGCCTGACAGGCAACGCACAGCCGGATCTAAAAACATGAAATGTTCCCAGTGTTGCGCAAAAGTAAGCATTAAGGATTTTTGAAAATTCATCCTATATAAAGGGGTTAAATAGGGGATGAAAGTTTTTTTGGAAATTCGTAATTTTTTAAGAAAAAATGTTGGGTTGGTACTTCTGTTTATAATTAGGATTTAGTTAAATTATAATTATTTCGGAAACTCATTCTTTAGGGGAGGGGCCGAAATGAAGTAACCACTTACTGCCAATACACCGAAAAAACAAAAATAAAAACTTGCAGTATGCTTAATCGTCAAAAAGGACATATGTACGTATGTCAAACTCGCGAAATTATAATCATATTAATAATATATCTATGTTGCATAGTAAATAAATCCAGATTATTTACAACCAGTTTTTTTAGAAACAAATTGCTGTAGCTTTGCTGCTTTCCTAGATTTCCGCAAAAAAATTCAGGATAAATAATATGCCGGGTTAAAGTTAGTCCAGGTTATAAGCCACATCCACATAAAATTTCATTTATATCCGTTCAGTCGGTACGCGGAGTTGAGCGAGAGTAAACGCGTTTATAATACGGGTACAAAACAACACTTTCGCATTTATATTGATGTGATAAAACTAGTCAAAATGCGCATCAACAATCGGTATAACAATTTACATTCGACACAAATAGCACAGCCATTGTTATTCGCATAATCTATATGGAGGGTAACAGAGAGATAAGGAAAGGTAATACATAGGTATAGGGATGATCTACCCAAATCGAGATACAAATTGATCCAATACCTAGAGTGACAATCGTGCCAAAAAAACGAACCAAAACTAAATTATATATATAATTATATTATACCTACTTATATTATAACAGATAAATTCAGTCACTGGATTTGATACTATCATTCCTTCCGCAGATCTGTTGGTAAATATATATCAATATTTATATGACTATTGTAAGTAATTTGCAAGTTAATAGATTATTAAAGGGTCAGCAACGTAGTTGTGATGCCTCCTGGTATTACAAGCCCGTCTGCATGTTTGCCACTTATGGCATAAAAATATACATATTAGCATCCATCGAACGCGTTTTTTGTTTATTTGCTGCTGCAGTTTAAGAAGTGGCAGTGCATTTTTAGACACTATCATATCCTCAAGTGTATTGGTCCACGTCACTCACGGACGGAACCCGTCACAATAACGCCTACTCTATCCTGGCTATATTCGAATAAAGTTGAATGTCCTAAGTCAAGGTTAATAAAGGCGCAGGGTAAGGCTCGGTTAAGTTAACGGGAATCTAACTTAGAACAAACTTTAATGATATAATCATTTAAACTCTAGCAGTTATAATATAAGGTTGAAGTTTCCGGGATTGTAATGCAAGTGGAATGTTGTATGGGTGAGTCATAGGGATATACCGTGGTCGATTTGTGAAAGAATGGTTTGTTTGTGGTGGCGTCTGCTTTGTTTTACTCGTATTCAAGGGTTTGTCTGTGTAAGTGTAGTGTGTAAATATGTAGGATAGTAGGTACAAGTGGGTACTTGTATTGTATTGCTAAAGTTGGGATAAAATCTTTGCTCAAACGTTGCATAGAAACATGTTAAAATATACATAAATGTAGGCTATTTTTACTTATATTAAAAAGTCGCCTAACAAACAAATAAATAAAAAAACTCAAATGGGTATGGATGGTGCGATGAGACAATCACAAGACACTGGACACCAATATTTTTTTCTTTAAATATTATTTTTTTGCTTTTGGCTTATTAGGGGGGAACCATTACCATTACCATGGACGTAACATTAGGGTCGTTAATTTGGCTCTGGCCGATGAGTTTGCAATTTGTTAACCTGCTCTAAAGTACGGTCCTGAAGCAAGTTTCTTGAATATCGTTTGTAAATAAAGTTAGTGTTTGTCAAGCCAGTCTTATTGCTATTTTAAGCCTTTTGTAAATAATTTGCCCAGTACCAGAAGTCCTATCACATAGTCCAATGATCTACAACGAGACTTTTTCGTCAGTAGAGTCCGGTGTTATAAATATTCTAACTACTGAGCCATTTAGGTCGATATTTACGTGGAAAGATTATCAGTTCTATAATCTAGATTTAAAAAAGTACTCTCGTTCATCATACTTTTATGTATTAAATCAATGACGGATCAGCGTGATTCTGTGCAATTCATGGTTGGTTTCAAAAACATATACTGGAATGTATGAAACGGCTGCGAAATTAAACTTCTACGTTTTGTAAACTACTCTAATATATAAGCTTGTATATTGTCTTATTATTAAAGCCGTCGCACCCGTTTAATAAAATATATTTCTCTATGGGAGTCCACCTCTTCAGCGTTAGTGGTTATATTCTCTTTGGTTGGTCCAGTACAATGAGAGCTTTCAGAATAACCTTGTATAAATATACCTATATTTTTTTTCGGATCTCGGACCCACGGAGTGACTTTTGTAACCACTTCCGTATAAGGCCCCGACAACAGATGGCGAGGTACGAACAAGCCAATGTGTTTCTTGAATCACTTGAAAAACGGGAAAAACCGCACAATAAGAAAAGAAGTAAGAGAAACAACACAATAAAAAATATTGAAAAGGTCAGAGAATCGGTTGAAGACTTATTATTAAATATTTAGTACCTTCCTCATTGACTTTTTATTAAAAAATAAATAAATAACTTTTGAGATCTTTGACCTACCCATATTAGTGAAGCGGTATAAAAAAATGTGTATGATGGATGTACGTGATACCTAAATGTAAAAACAAGGCGAATCCAAGGCATAAATATAAAAATGTGTATACCTATATGTGTGTATGTGTATATGGCAGAAGACTCAGATTGCAGACGTAGCTCAGAAGGCCGCTTGCCTAAAGTGGGACTTCGTCTATTTACCGCTTGGCTTGTAAATTATAACATAGCGAGGATATTCAAGAATATACCACATTAATTAATAAATATCCAATCACGTTAGAAAAATACTACGAACTTTTACTATATATATATATTTTTCACAGCTACTTCAATAGTCAAATAAAATGTATTTTTCGGGTTCGTCATCGTGGTCAAACTGGATAGTCTAACTGATTTGTCCAACAGGAATAATTTTCCTTGTGGTCAAATTGTCTCAAACTCAAACTTGTTTCATTTGGTAGGGACAAAACTTATGGGTTCGCGTAACCGACATGCTAATGTGACGTATTAGTTTTCACTTCTGTCGGCAGGTCAGTCGGCAGTCCCCATGACCTCCTATTATTTTTTTAAAGGTATATGATATTCAAGATAATATTTTTTTTTATTTAAAGTATAGTCTTTAAATAAAATAAAAATGAGAAGAACTCTTATAAAAAACTAGAGTCACATTGTGAACCGTTTTGTAGTACGTAATTTGACGATGACGACGGACGCCCAGGTAGTTTTGTGTTATAAGCGTTTGCAGGCACCCAAAGCTCAGTTTAAGGCAGCTGTTCCCGTCTGTAGTTCTCTTGATCGCATATATAAGGTCGGGGAAAAAGTTTCTTCGTATTTTATAAACAAATTCAAGACATATTTTTTTCAAGTTTAATTACATTTAATTATAATATATATGTACCATTTTGTTCGATAACTTGTTGCCATCTTTTAGGTAGTGACATGACCCCGTTGCTGTAGAAATTTTGGGAATTCTGATCAATAAAATGCAACAAGTAGTTTTGACAGTCCTCTCTTGATGTTAATCTAACACTACCCAAAGAATTCTGAAGAGATCGAAACAGGTGGAAATCTGAGGGTGCAAGGTCAGGGCTATGTGGTGGATGCATTAACACTTCCTAACCAAGCTCTCTAAATTTTTGCTGAGTGGCCAAAGATGTGTGCGGTCTGGCGTTATCATGATGAAAGACCACACTCTTTATGTTGATCAATTCCGGCCGTTTTTTCTCAATTTCTTGTTTGAGTCTCATCTGCTGTTGGCAGTAGAGATCCGAATCGATGGTTTTGCCCGGCGGTAAATGCTCATAATGAACGATGCCCTTCCAATCCCATCATACACACAGCATCACCTTATTACGTGTTAATCTGGGTTTCGCTACAGTCTGTGGTGCTTCACTGCCCTTTGACCATGATCGTTTGCGCATATTCTTGTCGTAGGTGATCCATTTTGCATCACTAGTGATCAATCTTTTTAAAAACGGTTCGGTTTCTTTACGTTTCAATAGAGAATCGCAAATGAGTACACGATTCATTTGGTTTCTTTCAGTGAGCTGGTGTGGCACCCAAATATCGAGTTTTTTTGTATACCCAGTTATTTTCAAATGGGTCAAAACTGTTTTGTGGTCAATCCCCAGGTCTTCAGCTACGTCGTAACTACTAATATGCCGATCTTGGTCCACTTTTTCAGAAATGGCATCGACTTTATCCGTAACAGGGCGACCAGAGCGAGCTGCATCTTTGACATCAAATTTCCTGGACTGAAAATGCTTGAACCAACATTGTGCTACTCTTGATGACACTGCATTAGGTCCATAAATGTCACAAATTTTATTCGCGGCTTGTGTCGCATTTTTCAGTTTTTTGTAATAAAATTTCACAATATATCGAATTTCTTCGTTAGATTCACTCATTTTATCGAACAAAAAAACAATTGAAAAATGGCGGGAAATTGCTTTTTACTTTTTGTATTCCTTTTTTAAAATGTCATATTTTTAATGGTATCAAAACCAGCCAGATACAAACAGTACAACCGATGAGATTTTTACTACAACTTTATACATACAAAATACGAAAAGACTTTTTCCCCGACCTATTATATAAAACCGGCGTGGTAAAAACCTATTTATTTATTTTTTAATAAAAGGGAGCGACACATACATGTTTCCACCTGATGGTAAACAGAGACCGCCGCTTATGGACACCTGCAACACCAGCGGTGTTGACGGTGCTTTGCCGGCCCGGAGAGGTAGTTGTGGACACTATTTCAACCACAATTATTTTGTAACTTTTATTGTTAAAAAATTTCTGCAAGTTATTTTTTTTTAAATTTATTTAGCCATGCTGTCCCACTCCTGGGCAAAGGTCTCCCCCATCTCTTTCTAGACAGTGCGATCACCCGTCAAATTTGGCCACTGTGTTTGGAACGCGTCGAGATCATCGCGCCATCGTTTTCTCGGCCTGCCTTGGCTCCTTCGTCCGTTTTCAGGCACCCACTGTGCAAGATATCAAAGTGAAAATTTTCACCACGGTGTTTTCAGTATTATTTATTTATTTAAATAATAGGCTTGCGCTTGGCCACCAACTCGCCTGTTGTTAAGCATTGTTGCGGTCAACAATGGATCACGCTTGCCTAGAAGAACCGATTCACTCATGACATGGAGACATCCAGATTGTAACTATCAGGGAACACCGTACGGGCAGCGCATTCCACAGACTAGCAGTTCGCACAATAACACTGGAATCAAAGCGTTCGTTCGTAAAGATTTTCGGAATATCAACCATAAAGCGGTGTGGAATGGATATCATAGCGGTGGAATGTCATCTCAATAATATTGTAATGTGCGAGCAAGAGAACTGCACATGGAAAGAGCTCCCTTAGTTGCCTAAGCATTGCGATCTCATGATATCACGTCACATCGCCAGACACGCGAGAGGTAATCGGCACTTATCGGCAAGCTGGCGACCTTGGTCCGCGCAAGCTTTTGCTGTTTTTTTAATATTTTTTAAACCGAGAAGTTCGTTGCGGCTGTTACAACTTTGAATATGGAATTTACGTTACGAAACCACTTTTAAACGAGACTCCTTTGAATAAACGGCGGCGTATGGCGAATTCATATCACTATCAATGGGGTACTGTTATTTAATTATATTTTTATCCTAGACACTTTGGTATTTGACTGTATAAAAATATATTATGGTTCAAGCTGATGGTATCTTAGAAGATTATAATTATTTTATTACTAAAAACTACAAAATAATGGCCTGATTTTCAGTTTTTTTTTTCATTTGATCGCAAATGCTGCTTAACTGCAAATGTTCTATTGTGTTCGAATATCCTAATGACGTCACGCAGGCTAGTAATACAGGCAACAATTGTATGGTGAGTGAGAATTTGTTTGATTGCTTGTGACGTCACTGTAGTCATGTGGCCTCATAAATGTCAATTTTACTCGTTAGTATAATAATTTGAATTTTGATTGACTATTTATGGTAGGTAATACAAATACTGAAAATTATGAGGATAAATCTAAGATATTTTCAACTGTAGATAGGTTGTGCTCGTCACCATATTGGCTAGACGAATGCAAGGTACATTATCATACTCGTTACAGCTGTCTCTCAGTCACGCACTACGAGTATCCAGCAACACATCGCAGCTAATTGTTTTAGCAAAAATAACTGTAATAAAATGTTGTCCTGTGTCTTTATTAACCACATACGCACTGTGAGAGACAAGAAAAATGTTTAATTTCATGCGTACGCGTTTTGCATATTTTTATTGAAACAGAATAGATATGATGCATTTAGTTAGTTTTTAAAGCAGTATTGTTCGCCTAATAACATCACTAATTATTACATCTCACTAGGATAAATCACAACATTGGTTTATTATAATTTTCTAAACAGTTTGCGATGGTTTCATAAAACAGTCAAATAGGTACCTACCCTATTGCGGATAAACTGAAAAACGACGAGCGTGAAGCGCAGCCAAAATTTTTTACACCTTTATATATAATCAAAGTATGACAGTACTACACAAAAATGGAAAAATACTTCTCTTTTCTGTGCCTCTATATCATCACACGCTGTGATGTAGACAGACGCATATCCATACCATCTTTGCTCATATTAGAACATAAAAATTGTGTGGAAATCAAACTACTTGTCAACAGAATTTCATGAAGATTGTATCAACGGTCAACGAGTTCTCGTCGAAAAAATAACGAAAAATCCTGCTTTGCCCCCTCGAGTCACTTGAGACATTCGCTTCTCTCGGTCAATAAACGTGCTACGTGAACTGAAATGCAACTGAGGACGATAGACCGATGCAGAGTGCCGATGTAGAACGCCATTACATATTCATTAGGTGCGATTGTTGCCATCGAGTGAAACTGAGTTGGTTGCAAATGACACCAGCTCCAGTACTGATATTATGATTCTAAGTTTGTATTGAAATGACATTATATACGAGAATGAAGTGATGCCATGCCGTTTTCCTGGTTTATTTCCGGAAAATTACGGGAACGTGAACGTTAACGCGCGGAGATACGGTTTGCGGTTGCGCATCTTTTCGCAATCACCTAAACAGAATTGCTTATAACACGTAGCCGTAATACCCCCGTATTCGGGTAATGATCGAATAGAGCTGTATCAAAATTATTTTTAATAGCACAAAAAGAGCTAAATAGAGGTAGCCCATCATCGAAAACAAAATTAAATTATGTTCAAAGATTTTATTTTTACGCTAAGCAGAGAGTGCACTGTAGCAAGCAAGTTATGACGTCAAGCCGCACGCGCGCCATACAAATACAAACTAACACTCCCGCGGTTTGCGGGAAAGGGATAGAGCATCTTCTCTCAATCCCCACCGAAAACTTTAAACGCTTATCTCAGAAATGTATCAGCCAATTTAAATTATTTTTTCAGTTTGTGTAATGTATTTAAATATATCCTTCGTTAAGCCTGTAAGTATTTGTAGTAAATGAAAAACCAGTCAACAAGCCTATTGTAATAACGATTTGAAACTTTGCAAGTATATGTATTTATGCTTTATATGTATATTACATAATGCACTCTTAAACTTAGCTTTTAGACGAAGAAAGTGTCCAATTATTTCGTACCATCGAACTGATCTGATGATGGAGCCAGGAGGTGGATATTGGAACAAGTCAATGGCTCCTGGTAATCCCCTAGAGTTTGGGTTCACTTTAGTTTATTGTAACGAGTATTAAAATATCTTTTAACTTGACAGAGCAAAATAGTAACGACCAAACTTTCGGTGTTACTTTGTCAAATTAAAAGATATTAGAACGAAATTTATTAATTTGTTATGTTGCAAAGTTGCGATGGACAGCCCATCTTGATTTTGTCTCCTTTTGTAAATTCACACTAAGGATAATGTGCGAGGCTGCGACCCAGATAACAACAGATGGAAAGTGATCCCTCAATACTCATGATTGCGTTTCTGTCTGTTTCCGGGAAGACAAGTGGCTACCGGGAAAAATGTCTGACATTTAGCCGTCCACTGGTCGATAAAAGGGTAACCATCATTCATGTAACTGTTTATTGGGACAGTCACTTCTTCACCTATTATTAGAAAGTATGTGTATAAATAGTAAAGAATTCGTGAATTTTTTGCGCAAAAAAATAAGTTAATTTACATAAATATAGGTCGCGTGAGCATATAACTATTCGCTTGGCATAATAACAATTATAACAGTAAAAAACTATATAACACGGTTTTTTTGACGCGCACGGGGAGGTGAGGAACAACAGGTGAGCGGGTTCCACAAATGCGGTTTTTTTTTATTTGACATACCTAATCATTATTCTAATGACATTCGCAATTTTTCATTTTATTTGAATATTTATTTCATTTCACGGGTCATTTGGTGGGCATTGGTGGAGCCAACGCCAACACCAAGAGGCCCTTTTGAATATATTTATACAATAAAATTAACGATTGTGAATAAAATGGAATATGAAACTATTGTACAGTATAGGATTAAAAAGTCTGGGCTATTGAGGTGAACAACTTGTGGATAAGGGAACAGATCTATTGGATGAGAAACGGCACCTGCCTTACCCTATCTTTACCTGTCTTATTTGAATTATTATTATTATTTAATTTAATGGTCCTACACCTACATAATAATATTATTAAGATAGAATTTTTATATACATTGTACTAGAAGAGTGTACTGGAGAAGTTTGATGTGTAACTATGGAGTTATTAATGAAATATTGTATTGTATTGGGACATAGGTGCCGCCTTACGCAGCACCCCGTTGTTGAACCTTTTAGTTAGGGACATGATAATTGGCGTCTTTCCCGCTAGATGGCTCTGTCAGTATCATTCACAACATTAAAGAGTTTTAATATCAGTTCCATGGTACGAATGTTCAATTGTTGTCGTCCGAATCACATTAAGTCATTAACTTTTAACCGACTTCCAAAAAGGAAGAGATCAATTCGACTGTTGTTTTTGTTTGTTACCTCAGAACTTTTGACTGAACATTTAGTCCCATTTCGATATGGTCAAGTTCTGATGAAGTCGATTTTTTATATCGATAATAATTATTCTTGATTAATAGCCTTGCGCTTAACCGCTACCTCGCCTGATGACTTGCCAAGTTTCAAATCGATACAATAATAACAAGTTGGTTTATAACCCACTTTTTATTATACAATAGGCTTGCGTTTGACCACCACCCCGTTTCTTGTTAAGCCAAGAAGCGGTCAACGATGAAGCACGCTTGCCTAGAATAAACCGATTCACTGGCGACACCCAGATTAAAACTATCAGGGAACAACCTTTTAGGCAATGGTTTCCACAGACTAGCAACTTGCACAATAAAAATGGAATCTAATCGCTTCGTACAGGTTTTCGGAATATCAACCATAAATCAGCATTGCCACCGTTTCGTGCCCACTCTGGCAGTCCGATATAAAAATGGGCAGGAGGGAATTAGATCATTATCTCCAAAATATATCCGATAAAACCGATAGACTATATTAACTTTGCGCCAAAACTCATGACTAAGGTGCTTAGACCCATCTACCCACACCCACCACACCCACTTCCATGGATTGATTACATTGTCAGTTATTTATTACAATTAAAGCAAATAAACGTATTATAAATAGAACTAAAGTTCATTCGCTTCACAGACCTAAAAAAAAATCTACGCAATGTTTCTATTCTGCATTCGCTTGCAGATGATTATGTTTTGAAATATAAAAAAATACATTTTTTTTGTCTTTGACAACAATACCTGAGACGGACTTAGTTACTATTAGGTAATTCAAGTTTCATTGCGTCGAAGCGCAATTTTTTCAACCAAAATTTTTGTTATTCCATTTCATATTTTGCCCAAGTCTTATTTATTAACATGAAAGCATCGTAAACAGATTGGTATCGGAAACTAGCTATGCATGGCCACCGTACATTCTCGTATTCCCGCACGAATGGCTTTCACGTGCGGCCTTAGTTTCTCGAATTTTCCACGTTGAAAAAAGACGCGACGAGTTAACTATAAAGTGATTCACTTGGTGAGACTATTGCGGTTTACATTTCTCAGGCTAGAGTGGAAACTACTTGAAGCAGACTATCACTACATTACAAAAAGGCAAGTGCGTATCGTGCTCTTGATAGAGTTCTGCAGCTATATGTCAAATACGTAATCCTAGATATTAATTATAACAGCGAACTTTACTCTGTATATCTTGTTCCTTTGTTCGCTTTTCACGACTAACCCGATTTTACCGAAATTTGCCAGGACGATAGTGTTCATCAAGAGGACGGACATAGGGTAGTTTTCCCGCCAAAAATTCGCGGGATTCAGATTATTGTTCATCAATATTTTTATATATTTTCATATAATTTTAATTTATAATATATTTATAAACGATACAAACAAAGGTACTTTTTCCTATTTTAAATTTTATCGTCTACTCGACAATTATTTTGTAGCCTTTTACAAAGTCGATTGACCCATTGCGTTTCATTCGATTCAATAATCCAATTATTCGCTATACATAATAGTGATGTAAGAATCATAAAGTTATATATAGTTTTAATGGCGGCACGATAATAGTGGTGTAAGTAGTAACGCAGTATTCTTGGAGTGAAACTGATCGGCCAAGTGATGAAATTAATACTGCGCTCTTCGTTAAAAAATACATGTTTATACTGTAGTATTTTTAGAAGACTGCGCTTTTAAACAAAAATCATCGACGTTGGTCAAAAGGATGACAGTCTAAAGTGGAATTGGGCCGGACATCTCCCGCATGTCCGAAACTAAAACAATGGTAGCACCAGATGCTAAAATGCCGCGGGTCTTCCGCGGCACAAAAAGCGATGAACCCCATTGCAACGGCTGCGCCACAAAAACCCTCGACTATGAAGGGGATGAAAGGGGAAGCCTTTGCCCTGCAGTGGGACAAAAATATTAAAAATAGTAATTCATTTAGACAACTTTAACTAATAAGATATGAAACTCGAAAAGTTTAGTTGTTGTACGAGAATATGTGTATGGCGGTTTGCCGGTTTTGTATTATCCTAGTGTAAAAAATGATTTACTGATTATTTATCCGGACTTATCCGAATTTCATGAAAACCCATTGTAGTAGTCATCATACAACAACTATCACCAACCTAAACCCTTAAATCGCAATAAAATACCAGATGCTCTATTTTCATCTGTTCTCAAAAACTATTTACAAATGCAAATAAATACATATATGTATTTAAAACTAAATATCAATAAAAATAAATCATGGAGCAAACAGTCGAAATTGTAAGTACTTACTTCAGCAACACTGAATACGAACAGAGCTATTTATAAATAATTATTATTACTCGTAAATAATAATACAAATACATACGTGGAAAAACGTGGAAACAGGGTTATTCCCTAAGTCCCATAAGTGAATACAGCAAAAAGTAGAATAAAAGGATGGTGCTTAATTAAGCACTATCATTTTGGATTGTGAGTCGATAAAATTGCATTCCATAATCGAAAATCAATACAATTGTATAGCATTCAATAATCGAATAGCGAATGCAATTTTATAGAGTCACAAGCCAAAATGTGTATAGTCATTCGATTATGAGATGCAATTTAATCTAGACACAAGCCAAAATTTCATAACCGGCGGAGCAATTATACGTTATTTATCTATTTAGTTTATATATATAGTAGACTGTGAGATTTGTATTGAGAGACATATTAATAACCTCGGTAGTGCCTATTGTGGGTAGGACTATTATCGAGTGGCTGATATCAATATATCAATGTCAACGCTGAAGATGGCTGCCAGTTATTGATGTCAGAATAATATTCACATGCTCGCTAACTGCGCTTACTCTTTCAACCTCCGAAAAAGCTGCGAAGAAAATGGCGGAATAGCCACCCTCAATAGCTGACAAAACCAATGAGAACAGCCGCTCCACAGTCTTCCTACCTAACATGGTCGTGTTTGCGATTGACAGAGATACAATCTCTACCTTCATACCACTGCTTTGTGTAGAGTTTGGCTACTGCTTTTGCTTGTAATGTGGAAAAGAGGTCATATCACTATTAACGCGTAGAGAGCACAGTTTATTGCCAGTGTGCTTATTGCCGATAATAGCAGTTCATACAACCCATACAATACAACCGACTATTGTGGACGCGTACAAAGGTGCACTCACTACTAAGTCTTTCTGAAGAATGGACGCGTACAACGGTGCATTCACTACAAAGTCTTTTTGAAGATTAAAAACTAGTTATTTACTGACAAGCTCAAGGATCCAAGGTCGCCCCGCCGATGTTTGAGATGCATCGAAATTTCGATACCATATCTACCGGGAAACAATGAATATCTAAATTTTATCTGTAAAGAATATCTAAAATTAATTATATACATTAATTAATAACAATATTTATATACGCAGGGGCGGCTTTATGGTGAGCCGTCGGTGAGTGGCGACACCGTGAACCCCGATTCCATGGGACTAAATGAGACCCTGACCCCTGGCTTGTCGGCCGTCTGTCGTCTGGGGGTGGGAACCACAAGATCTAAGAACCAAAGCTCCAGGGTGGAAGTGTTAAAAGGCATAACGCCGCTAGTAGCGTTTAGTGAAAGTGCAGCACACCTCGACACCCTGAGCCACCCACCCAATGGTGCCCCTCCGGTGCTAATATACGGCAGCCTTTATGGAGGGCACATTTGGTTGGCAAGTCATCGCCTGCCTAAACGTATTTTGTGATGAGACAGGATAAGTTAGGTGCCGTTTTTCATTGAATAAATCTGTTCTGCTATATAAAAGTTGCTTACCTCAATAACCCAGTTTTTTTTTCTGTACAATAGTTTCATATTCTATTTTATACATATTCCATAATTGTATTTTGTATTCAACAGGGCATTTTGTTGGTTTCAGCTCCACCAATGCCTAACAAAAATGTCTGGGCCAAAACCGTGAATAAACGGAAAAAAGAGTTATAATTATATTTATAGGGTGCAGAGATTTGAAAAGGATTTTACGTATGAGCCAAATTTGCTTTTTAGGGTTCCGTAGCCTGACAAGGAACCCTTATAAATTCATTCTGTTCATCCGTCTGTCTGTCCGCCCGTCCAAATTGTTTAGAACCTTCTAACTTCTATAATTATTAAGATAAGTGCATGAAACTTTGCATAATGACAGTTGTAATATAGATCTCAATTTTAAATGTATAAAAATATAATATTGCATTGTTATTGCAGTTGTCAGGAGCAAATAAATGCTTGAACCGAGTTTAACCGATTTTGTTTAGACGTAACGTAGACATAATTTGAGTAATTTTATCTAACGTGCTAAAAAACAACTCGTGAGTCGTGACATGATGCATTTTTTTTACTCTACAGTTTATTTAGATGATTAACGTCACATTTTTAGATCTCACGAAGTGAAGATTGAAGTGAAAAAACTATTTATCCGGAATAATTTACATTCGATTAACGAAAGGGCCTGCCTGCTTCACACCCTAATCATTGCCGGCTATAAAATAATATCTATCGACTACATAATTATACCAACATAATTGATAAAATAATATTAAGTTCTTCTGCAAAATTTTATAAACACAATAATGTAATAAATACATACATACATACATCATCAGCCAATTAACGTCCACTGTTGGACAAAGCCTCCCTCATAGAGAGGGGTGTTGCCATAATCCCCACGGTTGGCAGGCGGCTTGGGGATCGCAGTACGTTCACCGTGTACTATTAGGACGCTGCTGCCCATCCTTCGGTGGTTCTGGTCGCAGTTTTAGGACATACCCGGGTCATAATGTAATACTTGTAGCTATTTATAACTACCTGTTTCTGACCTTGGACGCGGAGAAAAAATCCAGGCTTTTTACTTTCTCGCACGTATACTTTATTTTCCCCGCTTCGGTCCTATACCACTCTTATCCTACTCTTCCTATCTCAATCCCGTCCCAACTCCCATCATCCTTCCATCCCGCATCAGCGCCCCGCTTTTATCAAACTCCCAGCTGGCTCTTCCTCACAGGTTACTCGTACATCCCGAATATCCCGATCCGTTCTACTTTACTTATCGTAGCCATTTCATGGGGAATGACAAAGCTCAAAAAACTTGCATTCAATTAAACAAAAACACTTATGCAGCTATTCCAATTTTCACTTTCTCACTTTAAATATAATGCGAACGTCAGTACAAACTTTGAGCTATCCACATTGATTCAATACTTGGATTAAAAAAATAATTAAATATGGTCTCACAAAAACAGCTCTCATCCATTATTGGCTACTTATAAAAATTTAATATGATACTGCGAAGTTTTTTGTGCTACATTTTTGTCACACAATTTGTATTTACTTATCTCAAACCGTTAAGTTAGATAAAGGAGACAATCAGCTTATTTTTCACCGACATATTTTACTAATACGGTTATTTAGTATAAAAAACTAACTTACAACATTGTAACAAATAGCCTATAGCACTCAGGGATAGCGTAGCTTTCTATTTGTGAAATATTTTTTTAAATCAGGTCAGTGGTTTTTGGGGTTTCCTCCAACAAACATCCAAACTTACAAAGCTACAGAGTTTATTTACCTCTTTATAATAAAATAGATTTAGATATCAAATTAAAAAGAATTACTGAATTTTACAGGCAAGGAAGAATTGTAAATATTTGTCAAGTTTCTCCATCCCAGGAATGGCGTTTCATAAGTTTGTGTAGCAAAGTTTTGCATCCGAGCGAAAATCTCGAAGAAAACGAATTGATTAACATGAAAAACAGTCTCATGAAAATAGAGTTTCTTGGTGACTGTACCTTTTTATAAATCTGCGATATGTCTTGGTGTTACGAATTTTTAACATTTACCACCATGTTGCTGAATTTCAGAAAAAAAGTCTCAGCATCGTGGTTCAGCATTACGAGTTTTTGGAGAATCTATATTCGACCCTATAACTTTCGGAGCAGCGTATTTCGGAATAAAATACTTTGGAATAATGTGATTCGGAGTTATACAGCTACATCACGTTGGCACAAACTGTGGCTTAACATGATGTGGCTAGCGATAATCTTCTCTAAAGAAACAGATTATAATTTGTCAGATGTTACGGAGAAACAATTCCACCAACTATGAAACCATGCAATCAAAAATAGCCAAAGTAAACAAACAAACGAGCGAGCGTCTTATTAGAGATTTAGAATGTTTACTCTAATCAAGATTCCGCTCACGAGTCTACGCCGCAGACTATAAAGACATAGACTCGTAACTTCGACCCAAAAATAAACAAAGCATAAAAAATAGATCTATTTATCTGCAGAGTTGGCCAACTGATCGAAGTAAAGTTTTCCATTTCCACGAAAGCTTTTAATACTTTTGTTGCTCTACTATTTAACTTTACAACATATTGGTCTCTTTCTTTTCTTAGTAGTTTTGCTCTTGGCAGAGCGGTCGTGGTCTTTAAGTAGTCGTAGTATTGGATAGGGGTTTCTATTTAGAAGAGTATTTAAAAGACCTTTTGTGAAAACACCTCAGTTTTCATAAGGAAGTATTAAAAGACCTCTTAGCTTTAAATTAATTTTATAAATTTGTCCAGGTAATAAATTTGTCAACTCATCCCACGGGATCAGTACGGGGTGGGACCAGTTGACGTAAAAGCCTGAGCATCTTTGTGCCAATGCCAACTGTCTAAAGTGATATATTCTATCTGTGTATCTTTCTATTTTAATTTAATATTTGAGGAAAGAATGAAACATTAAAAAGCTGTCAAATTAAATTTTGTTCACACACCTCTAAAAGTATCTTTTGAACACATTTTCAATACGTTCGTTAGTTATTTTGAGGAATGAGTTATTTATCCCTAAAAACAGAGTTGTCTATTTGTCTTACATATTCTGTCTCACATTTTAGGAACGACGACGGTCACACACTTTTGCTCCATCCCTTTAAAAGCCATCTACCCTTACTTTCAAATAACGCTGGTTCAAAATACACAGATGAGGGAAAAACTGGAAAAGCTGGTTTAGCACGGAATTTCAAGATTGGTTTGTAGGAATATTTAGATAATATGGAATGGGATTTCAATAATTATTAGTTATATAGGTACATTTAAAAAACTAGAACACGCTTATGTGACATTAAAACAAACCGAAGCAGGCCAAAACTTAAGGGATCATTAGACTTGGTGACAGGGTCTAATGACGGAGCCGTGAGGCAGATAGTGGAACTCATGGTACGCGACTCGTTAAAAAAATCAAATTAGCCCAAACTTGAGAGAAGTGATGAGTCCCTATTTTTTACTATCTACATCCTAGCTTCATCATATTCATATTAATTTATTTTCGTAAGTATTATTTACATGTCAATAGTATTAGAAAATAAAGTAATCCAAAAAAATAAAAATTGGGTAGGTATCCAAACGACAGTAGGTACATTGAACAATAATGATATCACCAAATCAGTTTGATGGTACCAAATTATGGAATAGACTATCGGACTGTTTTTTTCCTCCTTATTATATATATATATATATATATATATATATATATCCAGTCGATAGTTCTGAGGCAACAAACATATATATATATATATATATATATATATATATATATATATATATATATATATGTTTGTTGCCTCAGAACTATCGACTGGATAAACCGATTTTGATTATATTTTTTTTATTTGAGAGCTGGTGCTTTCCTTGTGGTCCCATTTTAATTTGGTCCAGTTCTGTCATTTTTATAAAGTCGGATTTTATATTGATAATTATTATAATTCCATCAATCACCTTTATCCTTTTCCACTGAAAATAAAATCGGGAAAAAACAATAACCTCGGGAAACGGGTGCCTCTTCTTCCCACTGCTTCATTAAAAACTATTACTATGCAATGTATAGCGCGTTGATAATGTATGCAATGCAAAAGGACAGGGCAGAAGGCGCATTATCGAGCTATTTCTGTCGATGACTCAAGGAGATGAGCTCGATGATCATTGAGAGCTAGTAGGGCTGACTTTTTTATTATTGAACTAGCTACGCCATCTGGTGTCAGCCGCGTGAGCATTCTTACAGAAACCATTAATATTACCACAATAACAAGTTTATGGGGGAAGTTATCCATTCAATAAGCTTTTTCTTCTTCTTCTAAACGGACTTTAAAAAGTGGATCACATTAAAAACCCACTTCAAAATATATGAAAAACGTGTCCATAAAATTTGAGGGTTGCCCTCGATTTCCCTGGGATGCCATCATCTGATCCTGACTTTGTGACAATGAGACCAAATTAGAAGTACACCCTACCGAACAAAAGTTTTTTTTTTATCGGTCAACAGTTGACGGGGAAATCGGTGAACAATGTGAACATACATAACAATATATATATACCTACAGTGGAACATAAAACCGTCCTCCATTTTTGAAGTCGGTTAAAAAGTAACTAACCATCACTATACAAACAATCACGTCGACCAGGTGCTCTATTGCTCTGTGAAAGAGATTTTCGCGTTTTATAATATTAGTATGAAGTATGATTGCAAGTCCGCTATCTCGGCTTATAATAAGCGATGATGCGGTCTACGATGGACGCTTGCTTAGAGTAAGAAGAACAGACAGCCCAGATTGTACCTTTCGGCACAGATGATATAATAGCACTTACAAGCTATCGGGAAACACTGTTCAGGCTTCAGGCAGCATTCCACAGTCTAGTGGGTTAGCTAATGGTTTAGACAACGAAAATTAAATGAAAGCGCTTCGTTCGAGTAATTGAAATTTTAACCATGAAACGATGTCGCTTTTTCCTGATGTATGGTCAGGAGAGAACTAGATCTGTGTTTTGCTGACTGAGTTATCTGTATTTTTTGCCTGAGTAAGTTTACATCTACTGAGTTAGAGTGAAGCGTTGATGCGGTCTACGATGGAGCACGCCTGCCCAGAAGAAACCGATTCAATCGTGATTCGAAGACATCCAGATTGTAACTATCAGGGAACAACCGTTCAGGCAGCGCATTCCACAGACTAGCAGTTTGCACTATAAAAACGATAAAGCGGTGTCAATTTTTCGTGCCCACTCCGGCAGTCCGATAGAAAAATGGTAAGGATAATTAGCAGATCCGATGCACACTTACCAAAATGTATCCGATAGACTAATTTGAAGATAACTTGTGTACCTACTGTTCATCAAAACCAGCTGTGGTCATGTAACTCATGTAGTAAACTGGATTAGTTTGGGAGCCTCTGAGATCAATACAGTACACTATGCCAGAATTTATTAAGGTTTTGTATTTGTTGGGAGTAACATTTTTGGGTTCAAATATATGCAAAATCAGTCTAGGAGTCTTAAACATATAGGGGCAATGCTACGCGGAAAGGGTATACTAAGCCGAAAGGAGTTCCTAGTAAGTACACATCATTATGAACAACTTTGACAACGCAACGCAGTATATCACGGACCGATCTTTATGAGGTGGAACGAGCTTCACGTCAGGAGCATTACCTACCTAGTTTTTAAGGAATGATTTAATTCAATTTGTTATTAAATTAATTTGAATTGTTGTTTTACATATGGATCTGGAATAAATGCATTTATTTATATTCCTTCAGCCACTTCGTCGTGAAAGTTCGACTTACTTTCGCGTTTACAAAATTAGTGTCAACCCTGCATTTACTAGTTAGGTCACAGTCAACGAATCGGAATGAAAATACCCCATTCACACACACATTAGAGGCACTAGGCAGCTAATAGACACGTTCTGAATTTGCCACAATGGCGTCACATCAGTTGAAATGAAACTTTAATGGCCATTTCACATTGCTTCAACTCGACACCGGAGTCGGACTGCATTGAAAATTTGAAACGTCATGTGACGTGTCATCTTGTCACTATGACATCACAATAACAAACCACAAGACATAAGATTCATTTATTCGTCAGGGCCTTTATTATGCACGGGACAAATGCGCTCTATTGTGGCGCGTTAAGTTAACCCCCAAAAGTTGAACTTTATTTCCTAAGCAATAGAGACCAACTTTTTGAGGTAAACTTAACGTAGGCACGACAGCGCGCGTTTGCCCGTGCGGAATAAAGGCCCTGAACAATGGTCGCGTTCACCAGGAGCCGCGCTCGCGTTTACGGTTTTAAGCGATTCTGTTTAAGTGATCGCAAACCATATCTCGATGCGTTAAGGTTCACGTTGGCATGATTTTCCGCACTGCACTGTATCGAGTCCGCGTCCGCGTTAAGAGGTAGACGTAAGTTCCCAGCCTGAGCTATTTCTTTCATACATTTTCAACATTAAAAAGAAATATAAATAGGAATAAAAAACGATTGGGCATTCTTTTAGGATAACATTGCAAAAAAAATTAAGTAACTTTTAAGTCGTTTTATACTTGAATCGAAACACAACAATTTATCGAGTTGTTTTCTAAAAATATTAACACGAAAATTGCTTTACCATTTGCAATGTTATTCTTAAGATAATGCATGGTCAGTGTTTTTTTGATACAATAACTCTTTATTAAAAACCACAAAAACAAGGATAACATTATAAACTAAAGTAATTATCTAGGCTTTTAACAGGCGGCCTTATCGCTTAGAGCGATCTCTTCCAGGCAACCGTGAACCGTGACCGTGTTTGATTCTCTTATTGGTTTCTTTATTCAATAATATACTCGTAATATGCGGCTTTAAGTATATAGTACTGTACCTTACACACATATATAAAACGCGTAACACGCGTATCCTTTTGGATAACTAAAATAAAATAAAAAAAACTAGTCGAATACACTAACTCAACACGAAATTTGCTTGATCTACAAAGCTGACATTTAACAGGTAGATTGCTTATGATATGGTGTGTAGATATTCGCTAAGTAAAGATTGTTGTACGACTGAGACGAATAACCCTCTTCTGACCCCTTCTGATCGTAGCCGCACCCGTCTGACGCGCATGTCTAACGCGCGGCTGATGCGACAATACTTGCACCATGATAAATTATCATACAAAATCGACTTCAAAAACCACAAAACAGAACATTGACATTAACAATTATCAATATAAAAACAGACTTCATAAAAATATCCCATAGTGCGTGCATTAATTAGGCACTATCGGGTTTAGAGAGCGCATGTATGATTTAGTATTGAGGTGTTCCGACAGATGTCTCTTATTATAATTTGTGTGTGGAAATGACTTTTTGATTGTTACATTGTAAAAAAACAAATATAGTAGAGCTGGACCAAATTGAAATAGGAACAAATAGGAAGCACCAGCTTTCAAATAAAAAAATAATATCATCAAAATCGGTTCACCCAGTCGAAAGTTCTGAGGTAACAAACATTTAAAAAACAATTGACTTCCTCCTTTTTCGGTTAAAATGTGTCGCTTCCGAGGCATGCGACAAACGAGTGCGACTGACGACTGACATTGCATACATTTTCATTACAGAGTATTGTCGCATCAGCCGCGAATTTTAGACGCGCGTCAGACGCACGCGGCTACGATCAGTCGCGATCTACGGAAGGCTACCATTATTACTATAAACTTTTCAGACTCGGAAGAGGCTCGAATGCTACGTGCATGTTTACGCTTCCGAAGTCACAGGTAACAGCTAGTTTAGCAAGAATTGTCAACATAGTGTGTAGTCAGTCAGTAGCCTAACTAACCACATAGCTTAGATAATAACTCCAATAGTCACCCACTTAGTAAGACAAGGCCATTGCATTTTGTGAGATAAAACAGAATGACGTCATGTGGTGATGTACATTGTTAGAGTGTTTGTTTTTAGGCCACGCTTCACTGTTTCTTTTCATGAAGCACGTTTGTACGGTTTTAGACTATAACTACTGGTTACACTGTGGCTTCACTAGTGTTTTTTTCATATTTACTACTTTTTTCGGTACCGATGGAGGAGAGTTGTTTTCACGTCTAGCAAACAATCAATTAATGTTACAGTTTATTTATAAACGAACAATTGTGATTAATTTATAAACGGTTATCAAAGAAACTAAAGTTGCCACTGTTGCACTGTTGATTGCAAAATGTCGCTGGTTTTTGAAATGAAGTCAAAACGAGAACAGGGGTCAGGCCTAACTCTAATCACGGTATTTTTTGAAAATTTTGCAAACTGCGCGTATTCGGGCCCGCGGTTAGAGTTGGGCGTAACGCCCCAGGAGACGTACCATCACTTGTTTTAAGGCAAAATGAGTTCCAAAATGCTTTTCTGTACGTCGGAAATAATAATATATACTATGTCCCGGATTTCAATTACAAAAGAATATTTATATATTGTTGTTCAGTCGAAACACGACTCGTAATATTTAGCTTGATCGAAAAAATTATAAACACGAGTCTTTTTGTGAATTTTTATTATTTATTTTCGGTTTTATTTGATCAATATCTTATTTTTTTTAATGACGTAATACCAAAATAATTGTCACGGACTCCTAGAGAACGCTCGGGCTAATTTTTTGTTTATGTTACAAGGAAGCAATATATAAATTTAAAACCATCAAAAAATCACATTCCAGGGGCCTTACGCCCAACTCTAAACGCTAGCCCGAATAGGTGCAGTTTGCAAAATCACGCGACCGCAAACTGTATCTAGGCGCGTTAAGGTCCGCGGGACGTGATTTTTGCAAACTGCACTTATTCGTGACCGCGTGTAGAGCTAGAGATGGGCGTAAGGCCCGGCTCATTGTCTTCACCGTAACCGCCGCTCTGCAGTACGGACTAAGTTACTCTTTAAGTCAACGAGGTTACGATCGATGTTTCTGTGAACACATATCGACCTGCTATTTTTGGGACTCACGTCGCCTAAGCGATTCAGTTTAGGTGATTGCGGAAAATCACGCGAACGTGAACCTTAACGCGCCGAGATACGGTTTGCGGTCGCGCAACTTTTCTCAATCACCTAAACTGAATACGGTACGGCCCCCGATCAAAGTCAATCAAGGTTGCATCCTTGTTCAGGGGCCTTACGCCGAACTCTAAACGCGGGCCCGAATAGGTGCAGTTTGCAAAATCATGCTAACACGAACCTTTACGCTCCGAGACACGGTTTGGAGGCGAGTGATTTTGCAAGCTGCACCTATTCGGGCCCGCGTTTAGAGTTGGGCGTTAGGGACCTAGTCTAAAAAAATATTTCTACACGCGGTTTTGTGGTAAACATTTTTCGAAGAATTTGTTAAACACTGTCGCAGGTGTGGGTTCTGAGTAACGTGGTTGAAATTGACGTCACTGATCAATATAGTTACCCAACGTCAAAAACATTGTTAACACAATTATCAATATTAAAAAAACCGACTTCATTAAAAGTTCAGAACTGTACCAAATTGGACGGGACGCGCTAACTTTCAAATAAAAAAGAATCGTCAAAATCGGTTCACCCAGTCGAAAGTTCTGAGGTAACAAACATATTCTTGTAGTGGTAGGACTCTTTTGCAGGAGTACATCTGAGGAAGTACCTCACCTTTACCAGTTATTCAACCGCCAAGGATTCAAATACAGTAGTGTGCAAACACTACTGTGTTCCGGATTGAAGAGCAATGTTTCCAGCGAAATTACAGGGCACACAGAGATTTGACATCTTATATCTCGGGGTGACGAGCGCAGTGCATTGCCATCCAGGGTTTTGAACCACCTTAAATATTATTTTATTTAAATTATTTATTTTAAAGTGAATAATATAACTCAATATGGTGTGAATATTTCAAGCGTCTATCTGTTGCCGTTATCAATATCGAGAAAAAACGAGCAAAAAAAACTCTTTTGAGATACAGCCTAGTGACAGACAGACAGACGGACAGCTGAGTCTTAGTAATAGGGTCCCGTTTTACCCTTTGGGTGCGGAATTAAAAAAGAGCGTCTAGATAGTCTTCAGGGTGAGTTCGACTAACGGCAAAACGCCAAACGGAAGTTTAATTTAGGCCTGATGCGTTCGCACACTTCCATACCATATCTACCTAGTTCTAAAAACTAAACAGTATGCCTGACCTTGAAATAGCAACGAATTTTCTAAACGTGTTTTTTAAGGATGAGTTTAATGACTAAGTATCTCTTATTTAAAACTGGTATCACAAAACCAGATAATAATAATAAGATATATCATTTATAACTTTTATTTTTAGGAGCTGTGTCATCACACTACAAAAGCAAAACACGCGTAAATAATCATTCAAGATGATCTAAGCTTTTCGTAACCATCTGTGGAACAGGCTTTAAGGTTAGTCTTTGCCACCGTTCAGAATGCGAAGTACGAATATAATCGCTACGTAAAATATATTGAATTTCATACAAATTTAGAAATTGAAATTTGTATGGAATTCAATACATATTTTACGTATACGTAAAACGTTTTCAGTATATGTAGCGATAATATTCGAACTTCGCCCACTTGTTTCGAGACAATATAAAAAACCGACTTCATGACCAAATGGGAAGCACCAGCTTTCAAATAAAAAAAAGAATCATCAAAATCGGTTCACGCAGTCAAAAGTTCTGGTGTAACAAAAAAAAATGCAGTCGATTTGATAACCTCCTCCTTTTTGGAAGTCGGTTAAACACTGTAATCTGCGTCTGTTCAAGGCCAGAGTGAGAACTTTCTAGATCTGCGTGCTCCTTCTTCGGGCACAGCATCGCTTTCCATCAGGTGAGTTGGTGGCCAAACGAATACTATTTATTCTACAGGGTTACGCGGAAAAATGTGCTAACCCGAAAGGCGTCCATAGTACCCACCAATATGAATAAGGTATACTATGGGACCAACCCTGAAATCGCCAAAATAATATCAGCTGCTCCATACATTTCGTCGAGTGTGAATGACGGTCTATGGAACAGCTGATATTTTTTTCGCGATTTCAGAGTTGTTGTCATAGTAAAAGTTGTTCATAATGATGGATACTATGACCCCTTTTGGCTTAGTACACCCTTTCCGCGTAACCCAGTATGTTTATTAGGCTACCTAGCAAGCTCAAGACCATATAAAAGTTTTAAAGTACCAAATCCAGGCAAAACTGCTAGGCAGCTTTTACTTTTACCGAATAGAATCGATTGGAGTCGCGCTGGTATTATTTAATATCGTGTCCTGACCTTGAGCGGGTCACAGTAAAGTCGTCGCTAGGTTATCTGTCGGGTTGTTGACCTGCCTTCGATCGGCATTGACACTGTTAGCACATAACGCAGATCGAGGGAATTATCATGATTAGCATGGGCTAAATGGATACATTATTGGCGAGAGAGCGAGTGTAAGCTTTCCGAAGACGATTTCGAGAATAGAGCGAAGTGGAGGAGTAAAGTAAGAAAGGCTGACCTCACCATGTGGGAGTTCATAATCGGGAAGAGAGAGAGAGAGAGTTTGGCGAGAAGGATTTAGGTAATGAGGTCATAAAGTCACCATAAAGATTTTACTAAGTAACTGTACGACTAAATAAAAACCCAAACCCTAAGTTGCCATACCCTAATTGGGTCATTGTTTTAATATAATTGTTAACTATATACTTAGCATAACATAATGTGCAATAAATGATTTGACTTTTACTTTTGACTTTGACTATCACACGTCTAGCTCCACCAGATATTTTTTTTTATAGTTAATATTTCAAACAAGCGCCGGGCCTCCTGATGGTAAGTGGTCACAGCCACCTATAGACACAAACAATACCCCGGGCATTATCAGTGCGTTTCCTACCTAGGACTCTATTTACCCCTCAGTTGAAGCAGTCCAACCAAATCACACTTCGGAGGAAAAACCAAGTTTTAGGAATAACATTCGTCATTTATTTAAAAAAACTAACGAGGTCTAATGACCAAGGCCGTAAATTTTCGCTTAACCATTCTGTGGAACTACGCCACAAGCATCACTACTATAAAAATGTATTATTATGGAGTATCTAATTAATAGGTACGTCATATGACCGGATACGTCACGGGAGCGGAACGTGTATTGTGACGTGGAGGGTCCTATTGTCCAACGTTGGGTTGACACAGGCTGGAACAATTACGGCAACGATTGTGGCCTTGTGGACTGTCAATTTCAACATGCTATGGTTAACGCTTGCTTGGAAATTTTCTACCAACTCGCAATTTCATCTTAGTCCATTGATGAGCATTGGCCTCACCTAAAGCACGCCACTCAGCTTTTACTTTCCAGTCACTGCTAGTTACCTAACGTATATATTCCCTCCATCAAGACTCAGGGTGTTAGATCACATCACCCCAGTGGTAAATCAGTTCTGCGACAGATATGACCAGCCCACTGGCATTTTAACTTGCTAATACGCTGAACAATGTTTGTGTCTGGTTTTATAGCGGAAACGCCAAGCATAACTCTTTCCATAGGTCAGTTACCTATTTTGAAGTTAGGGTCCGCTCGAATGTGGTCCAAGTGTTCACGTTTCAAAACTGTAAGGCATTTATACCATGTTATAAACCCATACTCGCGAATCAGATTTTATAAAATAGGTCGGATTTTTTCATCAACCCGACTAAAGCAGGGCTATAAATATGTTTAGCTCACCGGTGCCCGCTTTGGGCCACTTCACGATTGAATGCATCCTCCAATCGCTGGGTCAGCGGTCATCTCGGCCAGAGAATCAGGGCGTCTAATGACTGCTCCGGGGGTCTACCACGACTCCTGGTAATAGTTTTTACGCGGACGTTAACATCGGTCGATTGTCGATCGTTGCACGCGCTCCCTCGGCATACCTACATACGAGTACATACGGTCATTCTCTGTGCATCAGCTTCCCAGGGGCCGTACCGTCACTTGTATTAAGCAATTCTGTTTAGATGATTGCGGAAAATCACCCGAGCGTGAACCTTAATGCACCGAGATACAGTTTGCAGTCGCGCAACTTTTCGGAGCCACCTAAACTGAATCGCTTAAAACAGGTGACTGTACCACCCCAGGGGCCTTACGCTCAACTCTAAACGCGGGCCCGAATAGCTGCAGTTTGCAAAATCACGTGATCACGATACTTAACGAGCCGTGATACTGTTTGCGCTCGTCTACTTTTGCAAACTGCACCATTTCGGGCCCTTGTTTAGAGTTGGGCGTAAGGCCCCAGTATCCTTTTCTGTATTCTTTAAAACACATTGCTACGCATAACCGACGTCCACGACCAACGTCAGCGTTACACTATATCCAGCCTTATAGCTTTACTATTTCAAATTACAATAGACTTTCTCTGCTCTCTACTTTAGAGCAGAGAAAAACCAACTAAGATTAAAAATGCTCCGACGGTGAATTATGATAGGTAGAGATTGTGGTAGTAAGTAAAAGCAGTCACATTGAAGTAGTGATAGGTGGTTGCAGTGGAAATAGACGTGGTGTTGCTTGACTAAAAAAAAGCTCTCTAAAGCTAGGCGTAGAGCTATAAGCCTATAATGGTTGCGTCGCGGCGCCCCATCAGCCGCCGCGTAAAAGTCAACTCTATCGTGAGAAAATACATGTTTCCCTTATCAGTTGTAACTTTTGATTTTGCACACCAAAAATAACAGTTACAGATAAAGAAACTTCAAGCTAGTGCCACAAACCGGCCTTATCGATAACAGCGGACTCTTCCAGGCAACTATTGGATGGAAAGAATTTACTTATCGGTTAGACGGTGATGTTATAAACACTAATAATACCGTACACTGTATAATTTTATTGGGTTTTTTATTTAGTAACGCGGATCGTGCAATCCGAGATAGCAATATCGGTAATAATACATAATAGGTTATTACATTTGGTGTATTTTTTTGTACTTAATACAGATTATATTTTATTGTTATAATAGTGTTCATAACGATAATATATTTATGATTTTTTGTTTACAATTATGCGTGATATAGTGTGCGAATATATATAGTGTGATAATTGTGTTAGTATTTATACTAGGCTTTAAATTACACAACAATCGAGGCACGGCAGAGGCGTGACTGTTTTGAAAATTATATTTAAAAAGGCCGACGCCCGCCACCCGGCGCCGTGCTGACTCGACTCTAGAGTGGGCGTTGCGCCTGAGAGGACACAGAAAATACGCAACGGAGCATCAAACAATGCCCTGTAATTTGGCTTTTAACATTTCCCTTAAACCACAGAATACATATAAGTACAGAAGATTCACTCCGCAAAACCATTAAAATAAGTAGCGACTCTTGCTACTACACAATAAAGTGCAATTCAGCAGGGCTAGCATACGCACCGCGACAAAATTATGTCGCCTTTTTTATCGAGACAGGCGTATACGAAACCGTAGGCACTTTGTTGCGTTCTCGCTCGACACAAGGACGAGATTATTTCGCGGTGCGCATGCTAGTCCTGCAGAACGTGCGAGCGCTGACTACCTGCAGCTATATTAACCTAGAAGTTGCCTCTCTGTCTATCGTGTAACTCTTGTCGTGTTATCTCTATCTATCGCGCGGCAGCAGGCACGGCAAGTCCGACAAGACGATTACTTGTAGCTTCATATCTAAAATGCGGAGTGCGCCAGGCCAGCTTAAATGCCTTTCAAATCGATACGTGTTATGTTTGCACACCATTGCTTGTAGGTTAACTGGCAACGGTAAATAATTCCTACAAGGGTCGTTATCGGTCTACAAATTAGGTATCTGATATTCTATAAATGATGTACTAATAAATACTTAAAGAACGGACCTGTGTAGGCTGTAATTGCTCATGATATAATTGTAAAAAGGGGCTAAGCTACCTAAAGAAGATAAGTTATGGAGATGGAATAAAAATCGATAGGTGTCAATGAACAAAACAGAAAAGTGCAGTGCTGCAAATTACAGCTTCCCTTTATCATCCTAAAAACAGCAGGCAGGTCTCTGTAGTAGCATGTGCCCTTTTTGTAAGCCAAGTTAGCAGGCCGGCACCTTGTATCTCCAAGAATTAGCGAAAGTACCTTGCACATATTTGTACTAATCAACAGCACTTCACAGTCTACTCTCACAGAGTTTACACCCTTTCAGTTTAGATGTATATTCCAATATTTTAGCGAGTATGCGACGTAAATTTACAACCATTCATCCATTTACAACCATTTTCATATTGTTTGAGCGAGACAAAAACTTAGCGTGGATTTCTGTATTCTGAAGCGTGGATCTGTCGAATCACAGGGCGATGCAAATCGGATCGCATCAATTTTGGACCAAATACAATTTTTTTATATTACTTCATTGTTACGAATAGTTCAATATCACATAAGACATACTCGTCATAGCCAATAGCGAGCGTTTTTTACATCACCACTGCAATATTATGGATTCCGTGCCGAGTTTTAACGTATCACTGTCAAAGCAGATAGGCCTGATTTACGACAGCTCAGATATAATACGCGTTTTTTTTAAACTTTCAACTAAATAAACATAGGAGAAATGCGTTAATATGCCGTTTGTATGTTGTTTGTATTTGTTGCAATGGCATATTAACGCATTCTACATATTATGTAGAAATAGCTCCCATCATGCGACATTTTCTCGTAACTATAACATAGGATTATTCATACGGGCTGTTATGTTAAAAGAGTCTGCAAAGATCGGCAACGTATCTGTGTTGCCCCTGGTGTTACTGGTATCCATAGGTGACGGTGATCGCTTACCATCGAGGCGGCCCGTGAGCTTCTTTGCCATATGTGGCATTAAAAAAGGATGATACACAAGTTCTGGACGATATGTTTTTTCACGTTAGCGCCGTTCGCGCAAAACTCCGTTCGTGACCATAATCACAATATTTGTGATGACTAGTTTTGACAAGAATAGCAAAGCCGCCAAAATTTATTGTTAAATAGTCGTTACAAAATCTAAATATAGCTCCATAATAGTGAAAAACATCAATATACCTAAGTTGTTTTAAAATAACAGAATTTAATTTAATATTTCAATACAAAATGTAAACTAGAACAAGGCCCTTCATAGGCGTGAAATAATGAGTTTCGAATACAATTGCGGTGACTAATTACCTTATTATATAGGTACTTGTCTCATATTTAGTTCGGGTACTGTTGTTAACCTTTCTTGTGTGCTGTGAGACAGAAGCGTAAAGTTGGTAGCTAGTCTATCGGTGTTTTATCGGATTCATTTCGGAGAGTGTGCATCGGATCTGGATGATCTAATTCCCTCCTGCCCATTTTTCTATCGGACTGCCAGAGCGGGCACGAAAAATCGACACCACTTTATGGTTGATATTCCGAAACGAAGCGCTTTGATTCCACTTTCATTGTGCGAACTGCTAGTCTGTGGAATGCGCTACCAGAATGGGTGTTCCCCGGTAGTTACAATCTGGGTGCCTTAAAATCACGAGTGAATCGGTTTCTTCTAGGCAAGCGTGCTCCATCGTAGACCGCATCATTGCTTAACATCAGGCGAGTTGGCGGTCAAACGCAAGCCTATTCATAAATAAATTTAAAAGAAGAAGAAAAATTAACGACAAAACATTCAAACAACAGAAATAAGTAAAAATTTATTCATCACCATTCCTGTTGAGAAAAGGCCTCGTCAAAAGTACCCGTAACCAACGAGCTTGTATCAAAACACTCATGAGAGTAGAAGAAGCGAAAGATGTGTGTCAGGATCGAAGAAACTGGAGAGACATGGTCTCTTCTTACCCCAATAGGAAAGAAGCGTTCATAGTTCATAAGTTCTGGATGCAGTGTGCACAAGTGGCCCGCTGCAGTGATAATCTGGGGCCTTTCTGGTGGCAGTGGTGAAGGTATCCTGCTCGCAACGACGTTTTTTATTTTTATACCATAAGTGGCAAACAAGCTATCAGGCCACCTGGTAGTAAGCGATCACCGTCACATATGGATACTTGTAATACTAGGGTTATCGCAGATACGTTGCTAACCTTTACAGACTTTACAGCCCTTTTGAAGAAACCCATGTTATAGTTACTCAGAAATTCCGCAAGAAACCTTTCTTGCGGAAGGTCCCTTATCCCTCATTCTACAAGTTGCAGGTGTGAGGCAAAAAAGATCGCGTAAAACGCACAGTGCGATTTCCACAGATATGATAATGTGGATGACCTTTCAGGCGGTGGCGGCTAGTGCGATGATAAAACCGCGACGCCGGTATTAGATCGAACAGTTCGTCAGAACATTCCATGTTGTAAATGCGATAAACGATACAAAGAGACCCAAAGTCTCTGCGCATGCTGAGCGGCTCTAGGTGTTCAGTGAGCTCGGGATTGTCTTCAATTTTACAACAGCTCTACGCTCAAGCAGCTCAAGCTGATATTTGGGTGGTCCGTTCCAAAGATGGCAGTGGTACTCCATACGAAGTGGTCAGACTTACTACCACCATGTGGGCGAGCAGAAAGGCAAACAAACACAATTGCCAGTATCGGTATCGCCACGACAGTGTGGGCATTACTTATTTTGCCAAACAATTTTAACTTGACTCATCTCATATATTTATCGTGTATATCGCTGTGTATACTAAATATTTGCGAAAGCCATACATATTTGCTCACGTTTACAAAAACGGTTCGTTTAACTCGAATTTTGCGAACAGCAAATAATGACCTAGTCGCAGAGTCTCTATTTTGAATTTGCATAGTCTAAGCCGTTGACGCTCCCGCCACAGCTGTCTTGCTCACAATTTTTTCAAGATATTAATATTAATATACCTAAATATGATATAAAAAAGCGATAAAGTTTAGTGTTCTTCAGGACTTCGTTACTGCGATGAATAGACATCGAATAATGTCGTTAATGTTGACGATTACTACAGGCACTCGATCCCAGAGTAAAGTGTTCGTTGAACATGACCTTCGTTTAATCTAGAGGTTCCCAAAGAGGTCCAGGTTGACCCCCAGGGGTCCACGGGAGACTCGACAGGAGTCTATGTTTTTGTCGAATTTTGGGAATAAAGTAGAAATGTAGCTGCAGGTGTTCCACCGGAACCAGCTAAATTTTGAAAGTGGTCTATGAGAAAAAAAAGTCTGGGAACATCTGGTATAATCCATCATCAGGAAATCAAGTTCATCAGGAGCGACGAGTTCACCGATGCGTTGGGAAGACTTTGCTAGGTCCTCCAGCCGATAACCAGCGATAATCGTTGTGGTAGACGTGTTCTAGAGTGAAACCACGAATCGGTAAACGTAGCTTGGGTTGTCCGAGGGTCGTTGGAGTGATGGTTGGGTTGGGTACGTAAGGCAGTGGCTGGAAGGGAAAAGCCGAAAATCGGGCTGAGTGGCGTGCCTCGGGAGAAGCCTATGTCTATATCTAGTATAGGCTGATTATGATTGAATCAGTCTGCGTCGTGGAGGACAAATGCGCCAGCCAATGAACTGTCAGCGCTACATATTTTGTTACGATAGATATCTATCACTACAGTCTGAATGACCTAGACCGAATTTCACTGATGTTGTAGTACACACCTGAAAACGAAAGTGGGGAGGTAAGAGGCTGTAGTGTAGTGTGGGGGAGGGGGTGTCTGAAGGTGAAAGCGTGAACTCTGATAATAGTCCTGTCGCCCATGGACATACAAATTACAATAAAAACTGGCCAAGAGCATGTCGACACACGCATATGGTAGGGTTCCGTAACCAAAGCCATAGTTCAGAAATTGATAGTTATAGAAAAATTCGAAAGTATTTAAAGTATTTTTTTGTGAACCGTTTCTGTGAACTCTACCAGCCCACAAGTAAAAATATCTATCCCTTCTGACAACAGTCCCGTCGAAACGGTGTACTAAGCCGAAAGAGGTCCACAGTACCTGTGATAGTACCCATCATTTTAAACAAATTTTTGCAACGGGCCAACTGTGAATTCGCAAAAAATATCAGCTGTTCCATATAAAACGGTCATTCCCACAAAGTTTATGGCTAATATGACAGCAGTTTTTTTTATGATTTCAGGGTTGGTAGTAGTAAAAGTTGTTCATAATGATGTATTACGGACTCCTTTCGGCTTAGTATACACACCGTTTCCGTGTAACCCTGTATAGTTACGGTGAGTTATGATCTTTTGGGTTTTAGTATCTACAATGATGTAACTAAAACCATTTTCATAAAAGAAAATGATAACCTTTTTGTAATTTGAATGGCCACGGGCGACAGGACTATAACCGTCAAAGGGCTTGACTGGGGTCGACATTCTATGAAGTTTAAATAAGCTGAAACCAGAGACTGGATATCCTATAGACATTACAACTATATTCGCAATGCAAATGAGTTGTCAAAAAGGTATTGAGACACGTATATAAATATCTGGGAATATCTGGGACATTATTGCACACATGGTCATCTGACCCCAAACTAAGCAAAGCTTGTAATATGGCTGCCAGAGACTGATATACATACATATATATTTTTAAATACATACTTAAATAGATATTAACACCCAGACATAGAACAAACACAAATGTTCATCACACAAATGTTTGTCCTAGATGGGAATCGAACCCACGCCCCCAAGCACAGAAAGTAGGATCACTACCAACTGAGCCACCGAGGCAGTCAAAATATGGTAAGGTTCTGTAGATATCAGACCGGTTCAATGCATATCGTAAGATCACAACATTGCTCAGACGCATTGTGGACGCCAGTCCACAACATGGCGTCCAAGGGC
Organism: Agriopis leucophaearia; assembly: GCA_949125355.1. Classification (NCBI taxonomy): domain Eukaryota; kingdom Metazoa; phylum Arthropoda; class Insecta; order Lepidoptera; family Geometridae; genus Agriopis; species Agriopis leucophaearia. The sequence goes on along the minus strand of OX421261.1, from coordinate 4,959,999 downwards.
AAGCCTCATACTCCAATACAAAAAATAGGCAGTCATGGGGACTGCCAATAGAAGTAAAAGCTAATACGCCACATTAGCACGTTGGTGAGGCGAACCCATAAGTTTTGTCCCAACAAAAAATCGCTCAACGCGTCAAGAAGTTTTCAATTTAAAAATTGTTGCCAAAATGCTCAAATTAATATCTTAATTTGGACATAGTCACCTGATGCATGAATCCTATTTTAAAAGCCTTATTCAACGATACTGCACGCAAAGGGCAGTATTGCGAAAAAGTCATCCCCACTTTACATGTATGGGAACTACCATTAAAATTTGTAATCAGATTGTTTATTCATTTAAAATTGTGATCTATGTCTTCGACAATATGGTATCAAATTGGTTTGGTTTTAAAATGCTGTGAGGCAATAGGCTAGGACAGTGAAGCAGGGATAGTGATTTTATAAAGGTTCCTTGTTATTTACTACGGAACAACAACTATTAGCTGAGGTACGCCATAGGATAATGAACGCTGATTACTTCGTTCAAGGTTGTGTCATTGGTGATCTGAGCATTTTATAGGCACAATTTATGCTAATGTGATGACTAAAAACGCCCTATGCCAGATTTTGTGCTGTTACTTATTCTGTGGTCAGGGGTGTTTGATGGGGTGGAATGTTGTAGCGCGGAGTACGCTGCCTAGCTGTAGTATGCGCAGTTGTATATAAGTACAGGATTATCGTAACTATGGTTATGTATGGTTGCGTTCTACTACATAATATTATGGAGGACTTGATGTACGAAAGTGAAAATTTGATTTTGAAATGTGATGTCGATGGATCCGTGTAGAAGCAGGGATGGTCACTGAGTCAATGACTTCATCAAAATATACACAACAGAAACAATATAGATAAAGCTATAGCTATAATAGCTAAAAGATTTTTAAAAAACTAAAGATGTCAAAGTAATAGAAAAAGAAACAAAAAAATGTGTTAAAAAATTGGACTAATATTTTTTTGAACATCGCTTTTTAAGGATTCTAGACTAAGGCGAAAATGGGATTTTGATATAAGACTGAACCCTAGTTAATACCTATTTTACAATTTGTACGTATCTGGAATTAGCTATGAGACCTGAAGCCCAGGCTGTATAGGGATCCGTTGATTTTCCATGTTACCGAAAATGTATGAAATGATGGTATTATATGCAGTGTCTAAGTGTTATAGTATACAGCCTGATCTAGGCAATGTATATAATACCTAGGAATGGAATGTCGAACTAGAGTTATGAAAAACATCACAGCAATTTTATCCCTAACACAGGACTCTTGGAAATGAATATGATCAGAAACAACGTCAATTTGCCAGCGGCGTTTTGCAAACTAACCAGACGACACCAATTGTAAGATGCCGAATTATACAATCTGCCAACGATATATACCAAAATCTATTTACTTTACACATTGCCGGTGGACCAGCAAGTATTATATAGATACAATACCTGGGAATTGTATACAATACCTAGGTAAAGTATGTAACGGACAATAATATTCATAATATTTCATACATTGACTGCACGCGCCAGGTATTCTATACATTGCCTAGGTATTGTATATAATACCTGAATTATACAGATTGCCGGTAACATATACACTAACTTCGTCCCGCAGTTTCATTCGCGTGGGCATTCGCTTAGGAACCGTATTATTTCGGCATAAAAAGTATCGTATGTCACTCTCCAGCTCTCTAAGCTATCTGTATATGCAAATCACATCGATCTGATCCGTTCTTATATATCTGCGTGAATATAGAAGGAGGAACAAACAAACACATTTTTCGTTATTATTAGTAGTATTCGTAGGATTGCCTGGCCATTTAGTGCGATAACAGAATTTAATACAGTTCCGGTAACGAACGTGGAGTTTCGGAGGGATTACGGGAAGAGGATTGGTGCATGTGCTTGTGTGTTAGTGCATTGCGTTTGTGTGAGTACTATTCAATGTGTTGGTAGAGTAGGTCATCAGGTATCTGTGCTTGATCGAGCCTGAAGAAATTTTCCACATTTTGAAAAGAGAAGAGTGTTGCAGTCTTTTTATTGGATAATAAAATAATAGGCTTACGCTTGACCGCCACCTCAGACTAATGTAAAGCGGTGCGGTGTACGATGGAGCACGCTTGCTTAGAAGAAACCTATTCATTCGCACGTGAAGAATTCCAGATTCTAACCATTAGGGACACCAGTACCGGTTTTCGGAATATCAACCAAGAAACGGAGTCGCCTTTTCGTGCCCACTCTGGCCGTGCGATAGATAATTATCAATAAAAAAACCGACTTCATAAAAATGACAGAACTAGACCAAATTGGGACCATACGGGAAGCACCCTTTATTATTACATTATTACAGTCTATATGCGTAACCCTGTATAAAAGGCGATGTGTGAATGTATAGGTAAGTGTGACTCCATATATAGTATATACTCCTATAGACTCCAAAACGGCTGGACTGATTTTGACGGAACTTTCATTGGCTGACGATATCCACGCAGGTGAAACTGCGGGGCGCAGCTAGTACTTACATACAAGAGAGTTGCTTGGAGTTGTAAAATACCGAACTCTCTCATGATGTAATTCCCTCCTGCCCATTTTTAACCGACTTCCAAAAAGGAGGAGGTTCTCAATCGACTGTTTTAAAAAAAATGTTTGTTATCTCAGAACTTTCGACTGGTTGATCCGATTTTGATGATTCTTTTTTTTATATGAAAGCTGGTGCTTCCCGTGTGGTCATTTCAATTTGGTCCAGTTCTATCATTTTTATGAAGTCGGTTTTTTTATTGATAATTATTTATCTGCAAATGTATTAGGTATTTTTTTGTGGTACAATAAATCACGAACCGTGCACGGCACCCTCATTACGATACATACTACTATCGTTCTACTCACTGCAGCGGAATGCCATTGATGATAGCCACATACGAGTCATGCTCTATAAATAGAAGTGGCTCGCGCGCTCGCTGCTCGACTCCTCCGAACCTCACTAACCATTTATAGAAATTAATACTTATTCTGTAACAGTGTACTAAAGCAGGAACATTACTTTGTATACTGGGTTACGCGGAAAGGGTGTACTAAGCCGAAAGGATAGTATCATCATTATGAACATTTACTTTCGGAGCAACGCTAAAATAGCGAAAAAAATATCAGGTGTTGCAAAGAAAACGGTCATTGACACTCGACAAATTGTATGGAACAGCTGATAGTTTTTTCGCGATTTCAGGGTTGGTCCCATAGTAAAAGTTGTTCATAATTATTAGGATAATAGACCCCTTTCGGCTCGGTACACCTTTTCCGCGTACCTAAGCCTGTATGTCTGCTTGTTCCAAATCTAAATAATTATACAATATAAAAACCAACTTCATAAAAATGTCACAACTGGATTAAATTAAAATGAGACCACACGGGAAGCACCAGGCTTCAAATAAAAAAAAACATCAAAATCGGTTCACCCAGGTGAAAGTTGAGGTAACAAACATTAAAAAAAACAGTCAAATTACCTACATCCTCCGTTTTGGAAGTCGGTTAAAAATGGAATGAATAATCTCGACACCATGAAAAGTATTCAAGAGGTATTAAATTCCGACCCACCCGCGCCATCGTAAGTGAAACAAAACATAATAAAAATCATATTATGCGAAACAATGGCTCTCCGTATATGTATATGTATAATGAATTAATACATAATACACCGCACTTAACACGACCGAGTTCGTCAAAACCAGCTACGTACACTATATTTACTGTAAATTTGATCGAAATCATTGGAGCCATTTTTGAGAACGGTATTTACCAACGAAATATATAAACAAGCCTACGCAAGCCTATTACCGAATAAAAAAAAAACTTGGTCGTATAAAATGGAATTAACACTTTCATTTTGTCAAGCAGAACCTAGTTTTTGAATGTCTGTCTGTCAGATCACGGTCTGTAGAAGCAGCAGAGCCTAGTTTTTGAAAGTCTGTCTGTTAGACCTCGGTTTGTGGAAGCAGCAGAGCCTAGTTTTTGAAAGTCTGTCTGTTAGACCACGGCTTGTGGAAGCAGCAGAGCCTAGTTATGGAAAGTTTGTCTGTTAAACTTCGATCTGTAGAAGCAGCAGAGCCTAGTTTTTGAAAGTCTGTCTGTTAGACCACGGTCTGTGGAAGCAGCAGAGCCTAGTTTTTGAAAGTCTGTCTGTTAGACCACGGTCGGTGGATGCAGCAGAGCTTAGTTTTTGAAAGCCTGTTTGTTAAACCTTGGTCTGTGGAAGCAGTAAAGCCTAGTTTTTGAAAGTCTGTCTGTTAGACCACTGTCTGTGCAAGCAGCAGAGTCTAGTTTTTGAAAGTATGTCTGTAAGACCTCGATCTGTAGAAGCAGCAGAGCCTAGTTTTTGAAAGTCTGTCTGTTAGACCACGGTCTGTGTAAGCAGCAGAGCCTAGTTTTTGAAAGTCTGTCTGTTAGACCACGGTCGGTGGAAGCAGCAGAGCTTAGTTTTTGAAAGCCCGTTTGTTAGACCTTGGTCTGTGGAAGCAGTAAAGCCTAGTTTTTGAAAGTCTGTCTGTTAGACCACTGTCTGTGCAAGCAGCAGAGTCTAGTTTTTGAAAGTCTGTCTGTTAGACCTCGATCTGTAGAAGCAGCAGAGCTTAGTTTTTGAAAGTATGTCTGTTAGACTACTGTCTGTGGCTCAGCGGCAGTGGGAACACGATAGGATGATATTGATGAAGCCTATTCAAGCTTATTGAACCAACAATCGTAATGCGTCGGCTGAACGATTATAGCTTTAGTAGAATAGCCGTTGGCATGACGTAATCCTATACATCGGAATGTTGTAGCACGGGTTTGCATGCGAAACGAACTTGCCAATTGAAACGTTGAGGTTCATTTCAAGTTAAAATAGTTTATATATAAAATACTTTTTGTTAAAACAAAGCACATAAGTACAGAAAATATCTACCTAATCGATTAATAAGCTACAACCAAAGAGAGTTAAGCGTATATTTTTTTTAGTTCTGTTGTTTAGCGCTATTAACGTATAAAATCATATCGGTCCATGTGTTTTTTTTGATGATAGGCGAGCAGCGCGGGATAATGTGTCTATATCACACAGTGTCAAAATTTAGTATTTTACTGGTAAGATTATCTTCTTCATTCTTATCCATCAGTGCTGTTTTTTTTTACTTGTACTAAACATGTGTATTTTCGAGTGCTAATGTGTATGGGTTTGTGTTTATTGGGTATTGGTGAATGTACTTGACTATGGGAAAGAGATATAACGAGGACAAATATGTATTTTCGTGTTGTTTCCAAAACTCCATAGAAGTATCTAGTGTGTCTGCACCACTTTATTAGGGCATGACTTTGACTTGGCCATGACCCACCTTGCTCGACTCGAACTGTGACTATGACTTGTTTGAAGATCCATACTTACTTACTTATATTATAAATGCGAAAGTAACTCTGTCTGTTTGCTACATAATCACGGCACTCTCTACCCCTACACCGTACCGCTAAGACATCTGGGAGTGAAGAATCGATTTTCTCTCACAAAACGTCATGCCCAATGCGAGGTTTTTCGAAGGAAAAAAAGTGCATAAAAATGCGATAAATGACGTTGATGAGACATCGATATGAAGATTTTGCAAAACCACAGACGAAGAAAGGTCAATAAAAAAACTTGTTCATTCTCATAGAGAAAATTGAGTTCATTCAATATCTATCTGTCTGTCTGAAACTGTCTGTCATGCTTGTTTTCGTGTTATTTTGTTTCGTAGTAAGTATAGTATTTTGTGGCGAACAAACAAATCACTTATTTTTCCACAACACACATTAATAGGCACATACGTGTGGCTTGCCTAGCCGTGTTATAAAATATCTCCACTTTCTTGTAGGTTTAATTGAACAAATACAAAAAAAAAATTAACTATACATAATAATACTTCGTATAGTTTATTCTTGCAACTTGCATTAAAACCTGTAGTTGAAAAATACGTTTCAAATAGCAAGGCCGCAGTTAAAAATAGCGAGGCATATTTATGTTATTTACATTGCGTGTATTTACTGGTATAAAATGGAATGGCAGTTCGCTATCCAAGAAAATCATAAATTCGAATTTAATATCGATAAGTAAGTAGCTATTGAATGTATTTCTACGGAGTTGGATGTGAGAGGGTCCCATAGTAGAACGGGGAAAGTGGCATAAACAAAGGGAGGCCTATTCCCAGCAGTGAGTCATCAGGGCTGATGTTAATGATAATGATTTAAATTTACAAACATGTGTTTGTCGAAGGGAATATTTGTAATAAGCCTAATACGGGATTTCTGGATTTCTTGTCCAATTAATAAAGATAATTAATAATAAAAAAATGCCTACGTTTGTCTCCCTCAAAGTAAAGCCCAATTCAATCAATTATTACTCTTCTCCATGATCAGTTCAGATCAGATCTAGCAAAAGTTATCAGAAGTTACGCTTTTTATTCAATTTAATAATCTCTTCTGCAGCTATCAAAGCTAGAAAAATTTGGACAGCAATGTACAAATCACGGAGTTTTGTACACAATACCAAATTTTGTAACAGTTTTAAGCCGGCGCGTGCGTTTTGTCAGTTCAGTCACGTAGGTAAGTACAATATCATTGATTACGGCGTCCTATGGAATGTCCATCGTTTATACGTTTTATACCATTGTGGTGCTAACAATGATTGGAGCCAGAACGCGCGGTTGTTGATGAAACAAGCATCGGCTAGTACAACAATGAATATACGTGTGGGAATATACCGATGATCTCGCTCATAGAGCGTGGAAGCTATCATTAGTTTACTTTTGTCTGTAATCTGAACATTAAAAACCAGTAGTGTATATTCGGACAAAGAAACATTGGTTTCGGTTACAGTTTCTAAACGTTACGTTTTAATGTTGGAATTTAGCATTCGTATGTATTATTATAATGTAAGTCTTTAATACTCATTGTAAATTACATTGTTTTCTTTAAAGTAGTTTTCGAGATATTATAATGATGAGAGTGAGTTACAGTTTCTAAACGTTACGTTTTAATGTTGGAATTTAGCATTCGTATGTATTATTATAATGTAAGTCTTTAATACTCATTGTAAATTACATTGTTTTCTTTAAAGTAGTTTTCGAGATATTATAATGAGTGAGATTCATCAGGCAAACAAGGAAAATATGGTAAGATGGCCCGGCGGATGCGAACGCATCAGACCTCTATCAGGCTTGATGCCTTTAGTCAAACTCTCCCAGTAGTTATACTAAAAATAACTATACTTAAGAATGATACTCGATACCACGTATTATGAAGTATGGTACCAATACCCATAATAGGTGGTATCAAGTATCGACTCTGAAGTATTTATACAAATTGTTATTATAACGGACCCTTTTCGGCTTTACACCTTGTTTTGTACACCTTTTTCGCGTAACCCTGTAGATAGTACACAAGAAAAATACGACGAAATTTAACTATGACAATAGTTAATTGTCTGTTCTCTACTACTATTGCTGAACGAGAAAAAGGTAAAAATCCAATGCAGGTAAAAATATGTAGATAACAATCTCTTTGAGGAAACAATAAAAAGCATTACCTTACAAAGGCATTGTGGATAATTTATATAGCTTTAATAAGTTTATTTACTTTTTATTCCTACGGAAACCATCCTCCACACAGCTTTAAGAATGTATTATAAAACGCTTTGAAGTTTTTTTTTCAGCTCAGACATTGAGGTAAATTATTTTAAATTTCATTGGCTCAAAGGATTTCTTGCTCTATAGAGCTGTGGTATACCACAGTTTTTTTTTCGATATTTTTTCCGTGGAGTTGCGTGCGTAGCGCAATAAAAATAATACAACATGACTGATGAAGTAGAGGAAAGGGAGGGCCTTGGACCTGCATGAGAGAAAAAAATTGGCTCTTAATAATAATTTATATACAGGGTCAGATACAGAAGACAGTCCTCCTCGACACGGCCGGCATAGTAAGAAGGTTCCTCAATCTGCAGTCCCGACCACCGGCAGCTTGGGCAATGCCGCTAGCTGCCGGAGCGTTTTTGAAAATAATATTAATGGTTTTTTAAATATTAATATTAAGAATTAAGTAATAGATGATTCGTAATTTGAAAATAAATGAAAATTTAAAATTAATAATATATAGAGTCACACACATCACAGCATCAGCCAATTAACGTCCACTGTTGGACAAGGCCTCCCTCATAGAGAGGAGCGTTGCCATAATCCCCACGTTTGGCAGGCTGCTTGGGAATCGCAGTACGTTCACCGTGTACTATTAGGACGCTGCTGCCCATCCTATCCTCCGGTGGTTCTGGTCGCAGTTTTAGGACATACCCGGGTCACATATATAGAGTAATGGCCTAAAATAGTTTTGAAAAACCTACCATTAGTTATGGACTTATTTTTCTCAAATGAAATTCTAGACCTCAAAGTGAAATTACAAATTACCAGAACAAGCATCGTATTAAGGCGAATGGCGGATGATGGCAATGACATTTGACAATCGCAATTTACAAATCAAGTAGTCCGGCTCCGGCTATCCAGACTGGCGTATTAAATCAGTAATGTTTTAGTTTCATGTTTTTTTTCAGATTACGGTTCAGTGTAAGCGTTAAACATTTAAGCGGGTGGCTCTATTAGCAACCCACTTGAATGTGTTGCCAGTACAATTAAATATTGAAGGATCACCACGAGTACTGGTATTTTAATAATAAAAAAAATATTAAATTTATAATAGTACGAAATATTGTTTTCGAAGCCCATGTTGCTATGTTTATTTAATATGATTTTATCATAATTTGTATGTGATACCCACAGAAAAGAGAAGCAAATAGAACGGAAATTAGAAGGAAAATCTGTTGCCAGGTATTGTGACAGATATGTGATTGAACATTCTTATTTATATTAACGCATCGAACTCCGCGGCACAGTTGCTAACACAGTTGTTATGGGTTTATATGGGTGCAAGTGGCTACAACAAATGTCTTACAAAAATGCCTTGACAGCCGTTCTCATTTAAACAAAAAAATATTTCTTTTCTGTGGTAATACCAAACTAAATACTGCATAGCTAATCAAAATGATTTTACACTCATGTTTAGGAATATGATTTAGTTCAAAATTGTTATACTATACCAGTTTTAAATCATTTTGACTATGTTTGTGTGTCAATAAACTAAATATTTAACGTTTGTAAATGACCAGACTGTATTGTTACAAATACAATTTCAGTCATAAATATTACGTAGGTGAACGTTTAATGGTAAATAATACCTGGAATAAATGAATCTGTCGCGAGCGCAGGCGCAAGCGAGGCCAAGGTTGCAGTCAGGATCAAAGATGTAAAACTTGTGTCAGGACGTTGAAGAATTCGTTACCTGAAAGAACAGAAAACACACGTTAATATGTATTTATTTTTAAGAAAAAAATATTCGAAATACAAAGAAATATTGATAGATTTTTTTATTATTATTATTACTTATAATTTAAGAAAAAAATACACCTTCAAAAATTATTAGATTTTTTTTAATGTTGTCTACCGTTGTGCATAATAAGATTTCTTCTAAACTTACGTGCGACAAAACGTGCAATTCACGAAATGTAAATGTAAGTATAATATTATAATGATAATGACATCATGTATCACCTGACATGTGTAGCAGTAAGAGTAGCCCCTGAAGACCAGTTCAACGGTGGTATGAAGATATAATAAAATTAAAATAAGAATAAGATTTATTTTATTGTCAAAAACAATAGATAGGTACATAAGGTAAAAACAATGTTTGTCAATACGGGTATGCTCAGCGCCGTACTGCGAGGTTCCGAAAGGTCTCGCAGGGCTGGTTTTCAGCATATCCCTTTGCTCAGAAAAAAAAGATGGTAGGTGAGCATTAGGCGACGGCGGGTTTTACAATACCAACTAATTTAACAACAAAAATGAATTAAAATGAAAATATAAATGAAATGAAATTAGGTAATACCAACTAATTGTTTCCAGTAACGAATTCACTGGAAACATAACATTGTTATAACTATTATTAGAGTACTTAGAAAGGTTTGTGTATGTGGTATGTGTAATATGCCTGAGTGACTGTGTAGAAGTGTGTGTGTTAATGTGAGAGATGTGAGTGTAGTGTTAACGCGGTATCCTATGTATTTTAAAAGTTGCTTCAAAGTTATTTTTTTGTAGTTCATATAATAAACCTTTGTATTTTAGCTTGAAATTATCAGAATTCATTTTTTTCCTTACAGGAGGGGGTAGATTATTCCAAATTTTAGACGCACTTTATTTGAAGCAGCTTTTAAATCGGGTGGTCTTGTGCTTAGGAAAGGATAAAGCATTCAGGGATTTAGAGCGAGTATTACACAAATGAATATCCTTCAACCAAGTCAGCTTTTCAAATAAATATTCGGGTCGCATGTTTCATATAACTTTTTGAATGAGACGGGCAAGATGAAGCTCCCATCTGGCTTTCATATTTAGCATTTTATTTTTGACGAGAAAGGGGGTGACATGTTCTCTTCTTGGAACGCTGAATCTCACACACGCATTCTGTACTCTTTGTATCGCTTTTTCTGTTTTAGCATATATCACCGACCCATAAACTGCGCTGCAATAGTTAAAAGGTAACAATATTAGGAGATCACATAATAATATTCTCACCTCTTCCGAGAGATGTTTCCTTAGGCCATAGAGATTCTTTAATTTATAGAAAGCAGTTCTAATTTTCACGCTAATATGTTTTTCAAATCTCATTTCACTATCAAGGATGAGACCTAAGTTTCTAGCTTCTGACTCAACTGAAATATCTACTCCATTTATTGACACTTTAGGGTTTTGACATAAGACTTTATGAGTTTGAGATTTGGTTCCCAATATACTCGTAAGCAGTTTGGTTTTTGAAGGATTTAGAATAAGTGAGTTACGTTTAGACCATTTGTAAATCTCACTTAAGTCATTATTAATTAGAGACATTGCTTCTGATGTAGCTTCAGGATTGAAAGAATAGTAAATTTGAGTATCGTCAGCATACAGATGGTACTTACAGGTTTTAAAATGATTCGGCATATCTGCAGTCAAAAAAGAAAATAGTATCGGGCTCACAATTGATCCCTGGGGAACCCCTCTAGATAATTTACCTACACTAGAAATATGCTTGCTTCCGTTAGGCGATTCAGTTTCTACGTACTGCTCTCTATCAGTCAAGAAAGTATGAAACCATTTGCAGGTATCATCGGTAAAGCCATAATATGAAAGCTTTGCAGTGAGCATATCAGGATTCAAGGAGTCAAATGCACGCGAGAAATCTAAGAGAACCAGGGCACTACATTGCCCCGAGTCTGAAGCCGTTAGAAGGTCGTCAGTCACGGTCATTTAGTGATATGAATGACATTAGCATTAAAATGGCGAAAGTTAGGGAGCCTAAATGGAGGGCTAAATAATAATGATGATGTATAGTAGTCGACGACGTACTTGCATATCTTGGTTTTTAACGACTCATCCGTCAATGTCAAAGTTGTAGAAATTCAACACCGAAGATTTCATTCAAAGCCATTTAATCTGAACAGAATATATGTTTTGGAACCGTTACAATTAAGTTATTTCATACAGGTACATGACCAATGCCATAGGAATATAATAAGATCACTTAAAGACTAAAGTTCGGCAAAATCTAACAAGGCAATACATATTAAACCACTTGTTTTTAACAATTGCTGTAAATATTAAATGTCAAAGTCAACAAAAGACGATTAATGTATTATTTCTGCCCACAAATTTTCCAATTTAGATTGTTCTTTTAGTGGCCAAATTTTATGATTTATTTGTAAATTCTCCATGATCTTATCCAACATTCCGGGTACATATACATACTTTTCTTCCAACATATCGCCGAACATTTCTGTAATACTTGTTAGTTCCTTTTTGTTTTCATCATTTACAACGTAATTATCGTCAATGATTTCAAAAAGTAACAACAGCAGTGTTGCTGACTTTTTCGCGCGATATGGGATAGCTTTAAATATATTTGGATTAGCTAAAATTTCATCCACGAAGACTAGACAGTCCTTTTGTGTTGCAACATCTGAATTCAACATATACGTTACAGTTTTTCTAAACCTAACATTAGACTTTACAAAGTGTTTGTACTTTTCTAGCGCGTCTGTAACAAATTTAAAGAATTCATGCAAGGATTCCGATTTCAGATTGAGGAGATATCTCATCCAAATTGTTAGGTAATCGGAAAAGGATTTTGGTTCTTTACAAACACCTATATCACACATCTTTTTCGATACATAGCCCGCTGCAGCTTTAACTTCTTGCTTCAGTATCTTAACTTTCAAGTTCTTGTACCACTTAGTTGGCATAACTAATTTCATTTGATTCAAGTTACTTGTCACCACTTTTTCAATGAGCGAGTTTGTTATATTCATTATTTCAAACATTCCTTCTTTCGAGGCGTCAAATTGTTTGTTATCCATAATCTTTTTTAATTCTGCCTGTAATGTATATTCATATTCATTACTGTCACTGAACAATTCATCTAAAAGTCTTTTGAAATTAGGATCAAAATTATCGATATTCTTAACATTTTTGTGGATATTTTTCAATGCTTTTTTAGACGCTTTCGTCAAAACTTCCATATAATAAAACCATGTTGCAATATCACTTGTATTCGATCTGGCTTCTGACTGTAGTAGTGCATCTAGGTTATCATGGTAAACATTCAAATTTGATTTTATGCCACCTGATATTATATCTTTCTCGATATCACTCATATTTAACGCAGATACAGTATCTTGCGCGAAACATATTGTATCTATAATCAAAATAATTAATTAAATCAAATAGACTATAAAATTTAATCAATTACTTAACTAAGTAAACTCACAGTACAGAATATAATGAAAAACAAACATGGTTTGCGGTTCTCTATATTACCAAATGCACTCTGAAATGAAACTACAGTTGTAAATAAAATCGATGTCGAAGCCATAAAATTCACATTGTTCCTTATTGTTTTCATGCAATTACTTCTGTTGTTTATAGAGCGAAACGAGCTTATAGTTACAAAGTATATAACTGTATGTGAGTATGTATTTATTTGTGTATGTTTAATTTTTTTTTAAAGTTTGGGAGTATTCCATAGCGTAAAAGCCTGAGACAATGTTACTTTACATAAAGTTGTTACAAAGTTAATTTTTCTTTGAAGATAAACTGATATAATTATAGTAATTTTTGGGTTCCGTAGTACTTCAAGGAACCCTTATAAGTTCTGTCTGTTAGTCAATCTTAATTTTGAAAACAGTTATTGCTCAGTTATTATTTCTTTTACAACACAGGATTTCGAACACTGAAAAATTTGTAAAATTACTAGGCTTTTTTTATATTAAAATAGGCTTGTATTTGACCGGCAGCTCGCCTGATGTGGTCTACGATGGAGCACGCTCGCCTAGAAGGAATCGATTCACTCGATATTTGAAGACACCCAGATTGTAACTACAGGGGAACACCCATTCGGGTAGCGCATTCCACAGACTAGCAGTTATATTAGGCCATAGGGTTTTACTCCATGTACCTGTCACTTTATTTTCACATTTATTAGCATTCTAGCATTTATAGTGTGTATGTAATTGGTGTGAACAAAAAAGAGTTTATCTATCTACATACTAGCTATACGTTCATTCATTATGGAACGTCATGTTTAAGCATCGCTAGGTAAAGAGTTACTGAATGCAAAATGCTGCACCATCGACGCGGCGCGGCAGTTTTGCCGCGGTCGACCAGATGATACATTAATCTCTATATATTTGATCGAAGCAGTGTAATGTTGCTTTGTATAATAAACCATTACATATGTAAATGTACGAAAAATAAATAATCATCAAACTTCTGATAAACTATATAAGGTATAACTAACCATTTATTGACTGATGGTGGCCAAACGGCTCGAGCGGTAGCATGTGCGCTTAATAACCTAGCGGGTAACACGGGTTGAACCTCGGCCCTGCCAATGACTTATTTTAAGGATTTAAATAAATTATGTGCAGTTTCGATGCCATCGATCAAAACGGGAAATAAATTGTGAGGAAACCGGTATGTCCAAGAACCTTAAAAGTTCAAGGATATGTGACATTCACCAACATGCACTGAGCCAGCATGGTGGATTAGGGCTCATCCTCTCTCTCTGAGAGAGAAGACCTGTTTCCCGCAGCGAGCACACGATAGGCTGATAATGATAATGACCATTTATAAAATGTATCTCATTAACAACATCTATAACCATCTCATTAGCGATCGATAATACCACACAGGTTTATTTTACCTCAAAGGAGATTTCTGTCGTAATCCGGCTCGGCTACAAATGAATGCGTTACCGACATGTATTTTAAATAAAATCAAACACATTGAGAGCATGATACAGAAATTGGTTACAATATTTTGTTGTCCAAAATACTCGTAAACACCGGCAATTTTTCCGGGTAAGTAATACATGATCGAATAAAAAATATTTACAAATGAACTACAAACTTTTGATACAACGTTAATTTTCTCTCGAACTTCTTCGATCTTTTTACTTATATTACACGGGAATTCACATAAGATTAGGTCGGACTCCGACTATAGTTTCAACCGCATTCGGCGGTCTTTATCAAGGTAAATGCGCGCGCGCGGCTGCGTCTCGCTTTGCACTCATTGCTTTCTTCGATCTTCTCTCTAAAACTACTCGGGGGTAGTCTTTCTTAAGATCATGGTCGGTGATGGTTGGTAGTTGATGAAAACGTCTTACATTACAGTTATATCGTTGTAACTTAAAAATTTGTGATTTTAAAATGTTTTAAATAAAAATGTACAAACGTTCTTAAGAACACCGGTTAAACTGATGTTATAATAGTTTAGAAATGCAGCAGGGACCCGGGGCAACTTATTGCAGATTGTTTAAAAAGTCAAAGTGAGCGAGTGAAATTTTACCTTCATTTCAAAAGATCTATTATATTCAACGATATCCCACAAGAAGAGATGCAGCGAAACAATATCAACCCTTTCACAACTCCTAAAATACAAATCTAATCGTAATTGTGATTTGATTTGTGCAGTTTTATGTCATTAAAAGGATTAGGATGGACGGACAGAACGAACTTATCAAGGTTCCTTGTAGTGCTACAGAACCCTAAAATCTTAATCTACACTAATATTATAATGAGGAAAGATATGGATTTTTGTAAAGAAATAACTCAAAAATTCCTGGACTGAATTTAAAATTACTTTACCATTAGAATGCAACATTATTCCTGAATAACATAAGCTATATTTAATACAATGCTAAAAAACACCATTGCGAAGCCGGGGCGAGCGGTTAGACAACAGTATACAGTTTCAGCTTTTTACAGTCAAATGCAGCTGGTAGAGCTTAATAAACTTAGATCCAGTGACCAAAAAAGTTTCAACGATCGAACAAAGTTATTCCATGTACAGTAAAATTACAGTCAGTCGTCAAGACTCGAGAGTCCAAATCAATATGACATTAAATATGAATAATTTTGTGCAAACTCAATCAAAAGTAAAATGTTATAAGCACATCTAAAGCTCAAATTTCCTCCTCCCGAAATACCGGGAAGAGAATGCGAGGGGCCAATTGCCTTGACCCAGATAAGGGTGCGTAAAGAGCACAGTATTGATAACTCAGCAGTACATAATATGCACTTTAAGTCACCACTTTACAATTCTTCTCACTTTACACGTCAAATAATAATAGTTTTTAAAACTAAAAAACTTACTTATGTGAGTCGTTAAAACAAACCAAAGGATCTTCAACTCGAGAGGTTTACTGGTATCTAATGAAGAGCTCCATCATCCACCTCCCGGTTCCATCATCGGACCAGTTCGATGGTACCAAATTAATTGAGTTGTAATCCGGATAAGGAAATTCTCTACATAAAAATGACTGACCAAAAGCGTGATGAGACATGTACATGGTAGGGCTCCGTAGCCAACGTCATTTAATTGTAGTCACATGCATTCATAGTTAAGAAATTGGCGGTTATAGAAATAAATCGAACTAAGCTCTGTGGACTTAAGATGGGTTTCAGTACACAGTTACAGTAATTTCATTTTTGTAAATGATCACGGTATATTACTTGTTTGCCACTTTGACGGTACATTAAGACTTATATTCCACGATAACCTAAACCACCTTATTTTTACTGTACCTAAATATTATAACAACATTGATTTGTTTTTTAATAATATTAATGTAATTCTTCACTATTGTATAAGTTATTTTAGCCTTAACTCGGTATTACATTCTATTAATACTTAGCTTACGAATTTTGTTATTAGGAAAATATTGTTTCAAATACGTTATGGTTTTTACCTGGAAGTTATTGAGAAACTGTAATTAAATAAATAATTAAAAGATATCGCTTAACTGAGACGTTATGTTTCCTGTGATATAAACATCAAAGATCTTTTAACGTAACTTGTCGGGACAATTTTTTTAAAGATCAGTCACTGTTACTAAGTTATACGTGCTTTCCAAGCTTACCATGTTACGTAGTAACTGCTATTGAGTCTGTGGTCATGGGGCGAAGGGAGAGTTACTCGAGCATGATACCTGTTCCCGTGGAACGCCCGCAAATACGCAAATATAGGGTTTCGGCACAAAAAAAAAACATCAATTCATATATTTTTTTCGAAAATTAGTACATTTTTCTGAGTGAAGGTTCGTTTTTCATGCTATTTCAGTAATAACGCAACTGTTTCAATATTATTTTATAGATTCAAATGATTATGAATATCGTTTGCAATCTACACTAATATTACAATGAGAAAAGATTTTGTGTTTTTGGATGTTTGTAACGAATTAATCCAAAAACTACTAGACCTATTTTAAAAATTCTTTGACCATTAGAATGCTACATTATCCCTAAGTAACATAGGCTATATTTATTAATATAATGTTCAAAAAAATTTCTCCAGCCGTGCGAAGCCGGGGCGGGCGGCTAGATCTATACTTACTAATATTATAAAGAGGAAAGTTTTGTATTTTTTGATGTTTGTTACATAATAACTAAAAACTACGGAACAGATTTGAAAAAAAAAAACAGTATTGGGAAGCTACACTATCCCTGGGTAACATAGGCTATATTATATTTTGTAGCGAGGCCGAAGGCCGAGCTTACACCCGTGCGAAGCCGGGGCAGGCGGCTAGTGTAAAATAAAATTAAAACAGTTGGGTTGCGTATTTTATACGGAGATTATATAAACTGCAATATAAATAATGCGTTTCTTGGTTGTGTGTGTGAATATAGTGTACGTGTTGTTAAGTATAATAATTACTGCAGCATCATTTAAATAAACCGGCTAAGTGAGAGTCGGATTAATCCGTCGTAACGTTACATATGATGTGAAAATTTCAACTGGCTATCTATTACGGTTCCAAAGATACTGCCGTTTAAAGGTAGACGGATGGACAGACAGACAGACAGCGTAGGCTCATTAATAGGTTGGCGTTTTTACCCTTTGGGTACGGAACCCTAAAAAGATGTTTGATAAAAGAACGTGGCAAACAGACGGGGCGCGGCCTAGTATAAGTACCTACATTGCGTCAGTCCAACAGTGCCTATTTGCCATCAAAGCTTGAACAATGCTTTCACTCTAAAACAGAGAGGATATTCACGATGTAACCACGGCAATAAATATATATTCGGGACATTTTTGCACACACGGTCATCTGATCCCAAACTAAGCAAAGCTTGTCATATGGCTGCCAGAGACTGAAATACGTACATATATATATTTTTAAATACATACTTAAATATATATTAACACCCCCAGACATAGAACAACCACAAATGTTCATCACATAAATGTTTGCCCTAGGTGGGAATCAAACCCACGCCCCCAAGCACAGAAGGTAGGTTCACTTCCAACTGAGCCACCGGGGCTGTCAAATAATGAACGAATACTGTTCTGTGCCGTGTGTATATGTTTTGGCCCTTAGACCTTCACCTGTATGTAATGTAAGTAATCCAGCTGTTTAAATTATGATAGGCTAAGCTGTTTAGGAATCTAGTGTTTTTTTTTTTTTATAATTAAAATATCACTCCACAGACACCGGGGTCCGTGACTTTTGTTATAATTTACTACTATTTTGTTAACTTTAACGAATTTACATTACACAATACAGGGAGAGGAAGTTAGTTATTCTTAATCTAAGGTTAAAACAATTTAGTCATGTTATTACTAGTTTATGTGTATACCGCGAGCAGACCAGCGACCCGCAAGCAGCACCCGATCACGAGTATGACTCATGTGCCAGCCATCGCCCTCCTCAACCATATTTGAGGGAAGAGAGCGACCCGACACACGACGCCGCCGCAAGAAGGTGCCTTCGATGGTGAGCATGAATGCTCGAGGCATACACACAATCCTTATTTCTAAACGCTTTTTTTACATTTCAAATCCTATTTTTACATTACAATCGCCTCCTCCCGGCCCAGGGCCTCCATCACCGCCGCGTTCCGATCTCTGATGGCCATCTGCAAGTTGTAGTCTTTAATGGTCTTCGGTGACGCAGCCGATGCTCGACGCACGAATCGACTGATGGCATCGTCTTCGATGTCGTCAGCGTAGTAGATGAAGGTCCCGGTGTGCCGCGATACTGCAACGACCGCGTGCGGCACGCTCTCGTGCAGCTTCATTTTTGGCTTGGTCTTTATGGCGATTACCGACTCGTATGTTAGTCCCTGAGCTTCATGTATGGTAAGAGTGCGCGACCCCGTACCTCCCCCATAACCCTGGCTGATAAGGGTCTCTTTTTCTTCCTGCGTGTGCACTAAGAAAAGGGTGTTGGGGAGGGTGCTGGGTATCTGCGCCCCATTGTACCGTCTCTGCTCAAGAGACCTAATACGTGGAGCGGAGGAATACATACCGGAGTATATTTCCCTCAGTGCATACGCGACGTCCATTGGGTTCCTGTGTGTACAAAGCAACTCCTGACTGATATTTGTGATCAGGTTTGGGCGATGGTACCTCATTTCGAAGAGATTTTCTCTGTCAATGAAAGGTAGCTGATTGACGTCTCCGATGAGGACAAGTTCGCTAGCACCAGACAGCCGTGCAGCCATTACTATAGCTCCAAAATGGTTCATGAGAGCTTCGTCCACCAGAAGGCGGCTGAAGTTATCTCTTCCGAAACCATTTACGAGGGAGGAAGCCATGGTTCGCACTCTGGTTTTTACCAGGTCTCCTATGCGGTGCGATTGTTTCTCCCTCAGATCTTTGCTGCCTCTGTTGTTGTGGTGATGATAGCGTCCCTGTCCACATCGAAATGTCTGATCACCCATATTGTCTTGCCACACCCTGGAACTCCGTTAACCCATTGTATCTTTGGCACTGCCCAGCTTTCCCAGCTTGCCTCGACATCTGAGTTCCCTTCGACAGTCTTAGCCATCTCAAGGATCCTGTCGTCCAGCATTATCTTGGTACACTTGGCGATGACTACAATTGGATCATTCGATGGTATCGTGTATTTCGGTCTTCCTGTTCGCTCCGTCTCAGTCTCGTTCAGTGCCACAAAGCCACTTTCTGCACTGTAAGCTGCCATATATTGTCCTTTCATGGTTCCTCTGATGACCTGCGAAGTGACGTTATTGTATATGGCTGCTTCCGCCTCCTCAAGTCCCTTTTTTAGTAGATTTTCGCTTCCTAGCTTAAAGGACTGCAGGATGTAATGGCAGTTCCTGAGATTGACTTGTCTTGTCGCTCTCAATGTGGCTAGGAATTTGAGAAAGGCGTTTCTAGCGTGGCTTTGGGGCCCCGAGGCCAAAATGTAACGGGGCGGATCGACCTGTCCCATGTCGGCTCTCGTCCGGGATGCCTGAGGTTGTGATGCTGCTCTCGGGGTCACTGCTGTTAGGAGGGGAGGTGATTTGGGCGTGATTCGGAACAAACTTTGCGTTGCAGCGCTGAAAGCTGTTAAGAAAGTCGCTATCTGGCCTTCTCTTCCATCTAGGCTACCACTTCTATGATAGGCTGCGGCTTTTTCAGCGGTTGCTTTTTGTTGTGCTCTTTTGGAGCCAGATTGAGTGGTCGAGCTCGGAACGGGGTGTCCCCAGCTGTCTGTTGCACTTGTGCAATCGTGTGTAGGAGCCCTGAGAAATCTTAAGTTTTCTCGCCTGTCTTCATACACGATGACCTCATGGTATTCAGAGGCCTTGGTGCAACCTAGCCGATCTGCGACTTCCGCTTTCGAGTATTCTACCATCATCGCGTCCACGCTTATCACCCGGGATGTGCTGTCTGCGGAATCTAGTGTTAGTAAGCTTATGTTTAATCTACCTAAATATTAAATACTTCTGTATTACACTGTTTTAAACTATCACGGTTGTTCACTACAGTTATGTATATGATTGTCAGTTGTCGTCCCGTGAACATGGTGCATGTAACTGCGACGAAATATCGGGAGCTCCTTCCACAACCGTACCACGGTAAATATCACGTGAATAATCATATAACTGTACTTCTGTATTGTTAAACAAAGACTATAAATAATTATTATTATTAACAAATACATTACAATGTAACAATTCTAAGTCATTCGCTCAAGGAAAATTATGTTTAAGTTCAATATATACGAAACTATTTATACATCAAATCACATATCATCACAATAAATGTATAGATATAATAAGTTTGTCATTACATGTCATGGTCTTAATTTATGAAGTTCTTGTACATATCGTATTTTCTCATGGTTTTTTCCTTCGCCATATTTGAGCGATTCTACCATAGTATCATACTTCAAAAATATGAAAAACGTAATAAGTGTCTATAAAATTTGAGGGTTGCCCTCGTTTTTCTTGGAATGCTATCATCAGATCCTGACTTGTTGACAATGTGTCTAAATTGGAAGTATATTACCGTTTTTTTTTAATCGGTTTATAGTTGGCTGAGAAATCGGTGACAATAATATATATAAAAAAAATATAGAGTAGGACCGTCGTTTCGTCGGTTAATAAGAAAAAAAATCTATCTATATCAACACCGCATTATGATTGACATTTCGAAAACCCGTACAAAGCACTTTGACTCCACTTTTATTGTGCGAACTGCTAGTTTGTGGAGTGCGCTGCCTGAATGGGTGTTCCCTGATAGTTACAATCTGGGTGCTTCAAGTCAAGAGTGAATTGGTTCACACTTGCCTAGAAGACTAGGCAAGCGTGATCCATCGCAGGCCGCATCATCGCTTAACATCAGGCGAGTTGGCGGCCAAGCGCAAGCCTATTTTATAATAAAATAAACTTTTTCAAATATTGTAATTTTTAAAGATAAAGACGTATCAATTAGAATGATAATTTTTCGACCCGTATAAAATATCATGAGAAACAACATAGTTTAGAGTTAGTCAAAAATGCCGCCTGCATTTTGGGTATCCTGCTGCTGGTAGTGGCATTGAGAGACGAGTATTTGGATTGTCTTTAGACCTTCAATAGTCTATGGGCAGTCAAACTTTAATTATCGCGAATAAGTCTGCGTTTGACCAACTATATAGCCTGTTGATAAGCGACGATGTGATCGCAGACTTAGAAGATACCCATTCACTCCTTCGACCAAAATAAAATGAATGGACGGGCCCAGTAGAAGCGCATTTTAGAAGATTACAAAATGAGCGCCAGCGCTCACTTCGTTTCAGTCCATCTCTAGCCGTAGGAAGTGAAACACGAGTCTATTGTATGCGATAATGAAACATCTGACAAAATTATGAATCCGTATGCTTTAACGAAGTGTAAATACACAAATAAAACCAATATCTATTTTTTGTAGCAAATATACTGTACATTTTTATAATTAGGTGTTGAAGTATATGTCCGACGGTTTTGACTCGTTTTTACTGATCAAGTTCAATGGTTAGGGCCCGTCCATTCATTTTATTTTGGTCGAAGATTCACTCTTCACTTAAAAAGACCGAGTTTTTTTCTAGAGATTATATCTCTCAGGTAACAATGAAGCCGGCAGGCCAACTGTTTTTGTAGTGTTACGAGTAGCTTGTACTCGTAGTTTACCACTAAAGAAAGACAATTAAAAAAGCGGCATATTAAGATCATTCAAAACGGCCTTACATAACGGACGTACACAATAGGTTTAGAAAAATATTGTAATGTTGCGGCATATTTTTAGGGTTCCGTACCCAAAGAGTATGACTAGGACTATTACTAAGACTTGTTCGTCCGTCTGTGTGTCTGTCTATCTCTCCATTTGTAACCAGGCTGTATCTAATGAACCGTGATAGTTACACAGTTGAAATTTTCACAGATGATGTACTTCTGTTGCCTCTATAACAACAAAACTAAAAAACAGAATAAAATTAATATTTATGGGGGGCTCCCATACAACAAACGTAATTTTTTGCCGTTTTTATAGATAATGGTACGGAACCCTTCGTGCGCGAGTCCGACTCGTACTTGGCCGGTTAGTTTGCTCGCTTTTGCTCGATATTGATAACGGCCACAGGTAGACGCTTAAAATATTCACAGAATATTTATTTATATATTCACTTTAAAAATAAACAATTAACATAAAATTTATATTTATGGGGGGCTTCCATACAACAAACATAATTTTTTGCCGTGCGCGAGTCCGACTCGCACTTGGCCGGTTATTTCACGTTGGTGGCAAAACATCTCTTATATTCGCCACCTACTCAGTCTGTCAACAGGTCTGATGTCGCCAGTATGTTTCTAAACATGATAATGGGAAAACGAACAAAAGGGAGTGCGAGGAAAATTCTGTTGAATAAAAACAAAATAAAACATGAAATCAAATAACCAACGAACTAATACGAGTAGCCATGTGGAGGTGACGAAAACTTTTTTTAAATAATGGTGTACTCGGTCCCTTTTGATACTTTTCTGTTCTGTAACCGACATCCAAAAAGGAGTAGGTACCTACTCAATTAGACTTAGTTTTTTTATCTTTGTTAGCTCATAACTTTCGACTGGGTGAACCGGTATTGATAATTAAAAAAAAAATTGAAAGCATGTGCTTCCCGTGTGGTCCAGTTTTGTAATTTTTATGAAGTCGGCTTTTTATATTGATAATTGTTAGTTTACAAATATTTAAAAACATGATATAATCATGCTGTGTGAAATTTTTAGAAATGGAACAAATTACTGATCGATTCTTTCCCTATGACGGCAGCTGGCGATGGTATGGCGTGTAAAAAAAACATTAATTTTTATTGTGTTTTAACATGTTTCAACCTAATGAGATTGCTAATTATGGATATCCTGCGTAAAACAAATTTTTTCTATGCAATTTATTCGGTTTCGCAGTGGTTATGCGCTCAATTTTAGCATTCGCAGGGATTCATAATCAAACTTAACTACGAAGCCAAACTCTTCTGAAGAGAAAAAACCCTTTATCGATACCAAAGTTTCAACAAGAAAACTAATCAAGACGGACCCGGGATGTATTAGATTTCTGATAATGCATGTAGATCACGTAGCTATCAGTGAGATGTAATATATTAGAGACGTTATAGGCGAACAATACTGCTTTAAAAACTGACAACTAAAAGTGCCAAGCGGTTCGCCGCCGCCGTGGTGATCGGCTGAATTCGGCTTTGGCCGTCGTTTATGCTGCGATTTCTATCACTCTCTCAGACAAGACGATCTACACATTTCGCTTATATACTTGGTAGTGACATCAGCCGCCTAAGATAAAACAATTTGTATTACAGATTTATCTGTTTTAATAAAATATACAGTACTCACGCGTGAAATTAAACATTGTCTCTCACAGAGCGTGTGTAATTTGTGCAGTTTATAAAGACACAGAAAGGCATTGCATTACAATTATTTTTGCTAAAACACTTAATTAGCTGCGTCGTGTTGCCGGACTCTCGGAGTGCGTGACTGAGAGACGGTTGTAACGAGTACGGTAATGTGCCTTGCATTCGTCTAGTCAGTATGGTGGCGGCCTATATACAGGTAAACATATCTTAGGTAGCTATGGGAATTTCTAACTTCTAGCACTTGTTTCCTGTTAGCTCCAGACCAAAACAGATTAGAATATTATTCAGTGGCACTGCAGTCGCATTTCATTTTCCGTATCGATGGACAATGGGAGGTTCTCCGAAAGACACAAAAAAAAACGTAAAATGCGATAGATGGCATTGACGACTTGAAGAATTTGGAAAACCATCAAACGAAGAAATGTCAATAAAAGAAGTGTTTTTAAACGTTTATTGTGTTGTGACGAAATTAATTGATCATAGATTCAAAAAGAGTACAAGAAAAAAAAGAACCTTCAAATAAATATTTTGCTAAATTATCTGGATATTTTTTTTTTACAAATTGTGCAACATGAAACCTTTTTAGTTGAAATACTCTGAATTTTCAGCTACATCAACATATATTTTTTTTACGAAATATATAGCCAGACTAGTGTTTTAAAACTTTAACCAGTTCATTGTTAAAACTCATTTTATATTTCGATTTATTAAATGAAAACCAAAAAGTCATCATCATTATCAAATATGATGATATGCGATTTTCGACTTTAACCCAAGCCGTTTTAGATAGCAAATAGACCAATGAGTGAGCGGGTGAAAAAATAATTAAAAAATCGTGATCTGACCGCGGCTTAATACGTATAATTATTATACTTTTTTTGTTGGGAACATAGTCGAGTCATAAGACTGGATGGTGTTATAATTATAATAAAGCATAAATTTAGAGCATGTTATAAAGTTTGGTAGATATATTGATAAATTAAAATTTTTGTTCAGTAATACGTGAAAATGTGTTTCGTTCGTGTTTATTTAGGTTATATTTCGAACTTTTACGGAAAATATAAATACATTTCAATTCAGTCTACCACACAGCTTTGGTGGCTTATAGCGACAAAATAGGGCACTAATTGACGAAAAGTCAATTAGCGCCTTTAATTTATAAACCTATCAAAGGTAATCCAATTTAAAATAAAATTACTTTGAGAAAAAGTGGCGAATATTGCGGTCTTATCATGTATACGGATTTCCAGACTCATATCCAATTAAAACGATTAACATGTAAATCTCATCTTTAAAAAACCGGCCAAGTACGAGTCGGACTTGCGCACGAAGGGTTCCGTATCATTATCTATAAAAACTGCAAAAAATCACGTTTTTTTGTCTGGGAGCCTCCTTAAATATTTATTTAATTCTGTTTTTTAGTATTTGTTGCTATAGCGGCAACAGAAATACATCATCTGTGAAATTTTCAACTGTCTAACTATCACGGTTCATGAGATACAGCCTGGTGGTAGACGGACAGACAGACATTCGGACAGCGGAGTCTCAGTAATAGAGTCCCATTTTACCATGAAATATGAAACTATTGTACAGTATAGGATTATAAGTCTGGGCTAATGAGGTGAACAACTTGTGAAAGGGATAACAGATCTATAGGATGAGAAACGGCACCTGCCTTATCCTGTCTCATCTCAAAATACATTTAGACAGGTGATGACTTGCCACCCACTAAATGGGCCCCCATAGAGGCTGCCGCATATTGGCACCGGTGGGGCAACATTGGCATGGGTGGCTTAGGGTGGTACTCGTAGGGTGGTGTGCTGGCTGCACTTTCTTAGTTTATTTATTATTATACTAGTGCTGTTGCCCGCAACTTCGTACGCGTAGATTTTTATATAAACTTTCAACCCTTTTTCCCTCCCTTTCGCAAAATAACATAGCCTATACTTCAATCTGGTCTTAGCTAAGCATAATCGTGAAAACCGCAATTAAATCCGTCCAGTGGTTTAGGAGATGTGCGTAGACAAACAAACAGACAGATATTCTAAAAACTGTCAGAGTGTTTTATTATATGTACCTACATAATATATATATCTATTACATGTATAGATAGATTTATTTTGTAGTAGTTTACTGTGTTTGTGCCTGTACCGTGTCATCACCTAACGGATCCAATAGAAGACCAGCTCTGGTTAAAAGCCGGCATTATGCTGAGTTGGGGCTGATTTGTGACTGCAACACCTATGTATTTTAATGGTTTTTAAGAAAGTTGTTGGTCACAAATAAACTATTCTCTTTCAATCTATACATTATAATAAAAACGTAGAGTAAAAAATCTGTTATAGCGAGATATAAAAATAAACACACAGGCGTCTTGAAATAAGCAGCTGAACAGAACTAAAGGTCTCTGTACTCATCTTATAAACAACTTATACTATGGCACCAACACTGAAATCGCGAAAAATATATCAGCTGTTCCATAGAAAACGGTCATTTACACTCGACAAAATGTATGGAACAGCTGTTTTTTCCCGCGATTTAATGGTTGGTCCCATAGTAAAAGTTGTTGATAATGATAAGTACAATGGCCTCCGTTCGGTTTAGTAGAGCCTATATGAGTAACTCTGTAGACTATTATTCATTTTGGTGGAATTTTGTGATCATAAAACTGGTACTAGAGGCCAAATCATACTGAGACGGCGGCGCTAATTTACTAGCATTTGTGTAGTGAAGATAAAGCTTAAAATGTAGTGCTAATCTGTTCTAAGCTATCTCAGCTACGAGTTTACCTTCACTTTTAGTCAGAATGCCGGTGTTTAAGGAACACACGCCTCCTTCGAAACTTTTTCTGGTGCCATTAAAGTATTTTACGATTCTTTTTACGTCTTAATTCGAGACTCTTGAATGGCGGCGGTATTATTTTTAATGCTACTTAAAATCTATTTTGATTATACGCCGCACCCAAAATATTCGGGATGTCCATTATGTGAAAAAGACCGTTCGACCAAAATATGTTGTTTTTTCGAACATTTGAAGAACAAGCTTTGATAAAAATTGGAAATCCTTTTCTGAAGTAATCAGCAGCAGTTAATCTTGGCTTCTCTAATAATTATGTTGTACAAGTGATCCATTTTTTTTATAATTGCTACAGCTCAAGTCTATATGTAGGGCATTTTGGCCAACGTCATGTCAACATAATACGACTTTTTTAATAATATGATCAGTAATCCTAATATAGAAGTACTTATATAATTCATCTAAATACAGTAGAGTATCACTAATCCGGCACTTCAGTACATCGTTACGTCCAGTAGTCCGGCACTCTACATCCACGACTCTACATCTCTACATCCGCTCTTTCCGCCCACGCCTTCCCCTTTCCTCAGCCACTACATACGTCCGCCGACACTATTTCCTCCCCCAGATTACATAAGTAAGATAGAAGTAATGAAATTTTTAATATGTAAATACATACTACCTACTTATACAATGTTTTACTTTATTTACCTTGAATTTCCCTATATAATCCAGTAATCCAAATATTCCAATAATCCGGCACCTTGCCTTAGTGTCGGTTTAGTAAGACTCTACTGTACTTACAATGACAAATATACAAAGAAAAAAACTTTATACACTTACATTATTGTCTGAAAGAAAATTACATATACCTAATACGAAAATACTCTACTACTAATTTAAACGAGAGAAACCTGGGCATTCTCTTTAATGTGTGTTGCAAGGTATGACTTATCAAAGATCGCATGATTGCACTGATGAGTCACTAGATGACACAAGTCGAGGCCCACCAGGTGGTCGGTCCCAATTGACCTTGTTGACTCACTTGGCATGGATCTCAGCTGATTAGACGTCGCTTTGCTTTTCAGTTTTAAGCCGACCAATTCGGGATTTTGTCAAAATGTGTGTCGAGAAACTGGACCTGCCACATTTCGCAGGTATTATTATTAACATGCTTATATTGGCTTCACATTTTATCACTAAATAATAGGCTTGCGTTTTACCGTAATGTTAACTTCATCGTCATCAGTCAGAAGACGTCCGCTGCTGAACATAGGCCTCCCCCTTTAACCTCTACACTGAACGACATTCTGCCATCTGCATCCACTGGATGCCCGCGACTCTCACAATGTCATTGGTCCATCTGATGGGAGACCTACCTACGCTGCGTCTTCCGGTTCGTGGTCTCCACTCAAGAACCTTTCTTCCCCATGTTAACGTTAATGTTATACTAACTAATATTTTAACAATGACTCTCAAAGAGATCTTGGAATACGAGTTCAACCTAATTTTAATTGTCGCATCGATTTGAAACTGCATAGTTTGTAACCCGGATGAGAATACAATAATTTGGTAACATCAAACCATCAAACGCACAAAAAATTATCACTTGGTGATCAAACTAATCTGTTCGATTTTATTTTTATTTTTAAAAAGCTCTGCCAAATTTTCTACATTGGAGCATCGACATTTCGTGTTCCCCCCATTCATGATAATTATATATGTATCATCTGGTAGTCTTATCGAACTAGGTTTAGAGTCGTGGGCTCTTTCTTAGACTAAATAGGCCTTAATTTGCCCTTTGGGTACGGAACCCTAAAAAGAGAATTTAATTTGTACTCATTCTAATTTATTTATTCGCTAAAGAAAAACACGCGAAGTTATATTCTTTTAATCATTTTGCAAATTATTTTGAGTCAATTTTCTAGGTAAAGAACACTGTACCTGTGTTTGTAGTACTATTATTTATTCTACGACGGAATCGGCGATAGTGTTGGCATGACCCGGCGTTGGAAACGCGACACTTCCTTCCAAGTTGGGTGGAGAAATCGATCGCTCCCCCACCCCCTACCCCAGGGAGAAATTCACTCGAACATTGAGAGCGTTGGCTAGGAGCTTGTAGTATCGTGGCTAGCCAGTTTCTACAGATCAACTATCGATTCTGTCATTTCTCGAACATGAGTGTCATTCATTTAGGATGATTCACCTTAATTGATTCCGAAAATCCGAACGAAGGGCTTTGATTAAATTTTTATTGTGCCGCTAGACTAAAATGCGCTGCCTGAATGGGTGTTTCCGATAGTTACAATCAGGGTGTCTTAAAGTCACCATTAGCAGGTTTCTTTTTTTGTTTAGTGATTCTTTTATATTAGCTGAATTTGAATTTTAAATATTTATTCATAGCACCAATGTTACATGTACAGAACTTTAAAATAATTGGCGTACTATTTTATTCTACTCTATAATCTTGTAGGTACGTGTGCAAACTAATGCGCGAAACTGTGCAAACGCACAGGGGTTATTCCGTTACCGGAAATCGTCCATCTGGCTTGGTGTCCTACGATTGGCTCAAAATATCTACAGGGTTAAGCGGAAAGGATGTACTAAGCCAAAAGGAGTCCATAGTACCAATCATTATGCACAACTTTTTCTATGGAAGTAATTCTGAAAGCGCGAAAAGTTCCAGCTGTTTCATAGAAAACTGTAATTGAGACTCGGTCAAAATGTATGGAACAGCAGATATTTTTTTCGCGATTTCTGTGTTGGTTCCATAGTAAAAGTTCATAATGATGGGCATAACGGCCTCCTTTCGGCTTAGTACACCCTTCCCGCGTAACCCTTTACAGGCCATGGCTATCTAGAAAGGTTTTTTTTTTCAAGTTTGTGCGCTAGACAACTTTGAAATGAAAATTACCTCAAAATATACAAGTATTATATTTTACGTGAATTTCCACCCAATGTTTGAGAAAAATACTGCCACGGCAGCAACATACAGACGGCAACTGAGCATTTAAGAGCTCACTTGTGCCCGGTCTCCACTAAACACGTCGGCCCACATATTTACATTCGTCCGCAAATGATTCTATTGCAGGCTGCTGCAGTAATTTACCATATTTTTATTACATTTCATGTTTATTATTCTGTACTTACCCGCCCAATACTTATGATGACAATACAATACTCGGTCCTATGACTGCGTAGCGAAGACTAAAACCATTTTCTCTGGGTGAGATTTTCATAACAATGCCTTAATATCCAAATATAAGCTCTAAAATAAGACGCTAAGGTACGTTTTTCAGTTTTCGTTTTTCCTCTACGCATTTAGTTTTGAAATAGACAGTGAAGTTAGCACTAATTAAGGGCTCATTTGCGGCCTTAATGCTGTCCATTGTTACAGAAATGGGCCGCTCTCTTCAAACAAGCGAGTTTTTAATGAGAGATTATTCTTAGCGTCGACTAGTCCTCGAATTGTACAGGATAGTCGGTATCTCTGAGAATGCCTATAAGTAAGTATCCATAGTTTTACCGAGCACCTGTAAAGCTTGACACAAAATGTAAGCAACTTTATTCTATGATCACCATATATTATGAATTTTTGAAATTATGAAGTTGGTTTATGTGTTTATTCCTTTAGTCCGTAATGACAGAACTATTGTTAATATTTTTAGGTATTCAGGGAAGGGAAGGATATTGAATAATCGTTCCTAACATCCGGAGTCCATCATGATTTCGGGTAAAACCGTGAGCGTGTTTAAACTAGTGATGACGGCATTCGATTTTACGGTACCATCTACCATACTCAAACTTTTTTAAGTTCTAGATGACCTACGTACACAGATCTACTACCTATACGTATTTATATAGCTTCCGAAATTTTCGAAAGGCATCTGAATTCACTACAACAAGCCTATATCGGACCACAAAAGCTGCCAATTTTTTGCTATTATTGATTACCACCACGAAGGTGTCTATTCGCTCGCTTCTGAGCTAACACATTGAACCAGGCGTTGGCGTGAACCGTACTGTCTACAGATGCGCTTCTCCAGCGACCATGGTCCGTTTCCAACCAAATACCACCTCAATTTTCAAGAGGTCAAACAGACAGATAAAGCCAACCAACTGGTCGCTAGTCATGCGGAATTTGGCCGAGAAGGATCTGCCCCGGCAAACGAGATAGCTTTTTTTTGTGCACAAGTGCTACCCAACGCAATCTTCTCTGTTTAAGACTGGTTATGCTAGGGAGCTGTGCACAGTGTTCAGTGCTGTTTGTTTCTTCTTCATTTGTTACTTGATCATACACGCTTTCCACAATATGTCACTTTCTCCCGGAGCTGCGAGTATAACACAGCTTTAGGCAACCAGGAGTCATCCATACGCACAAGATGTCCGCACCATTTCAGTTGACCTTTTATGAGCAGCTCTAAGCCACATAAAACTGTTATTCCTAATACGTTAGAGTTTAGAACTAGGTCCTGCCTGAAGAATAGATTTTAAACACTCCAGGCGGTGTAGTAAGCAAGATCAAAGGGCACATAAGCGATATTCAATCAAAGTGAGAATGCTGCAAACGGAATACCGTTGGTAAAGGAATATGGCAAATATTCACCAAAGCGTGAAACATGGGTTCTCGATGAGAAATAGCAAGAGATAAAGCGTTTCCACAAGAGATAAGCGAAGATGACTGACGTGAAAAGTGTGCGATACCGAATACACCCTGCATTGGGTCTTACGGATGCACGGATTGGTGATATTATACCACAAGTGATACTCAGCCAAAGCTCCATTGTAATATCAACAACTTGTAATATTTGTAAGGATATTGTTTTAATACTTACAAACCCAAACTTGTACGTGGTTTAAATATTTTTTTTGAGAAAACGCATCAATTATCATAGTTTTATCAGATTTTCTTGACCTATTTCTTATATATATACTACTTATTACAGTTGTATGCCTTCATCTCGCTTCTAAAGTAGATTATTATCAACCCTCCTTCCTTTTATAGACGTCTGTGACTTCTCTCCAATCTTATTGCAGAATACAACAAGAAAGAACTTCGTTATTTATTCCGTGTCACGTTTGTTTATACTGTACACGCACTACACGCCACAGAAAAAGAAGGGTTTTTTTCTTTCCTGTGATTCACGCTGTAAAATTGGAAAACAAGTAAGTTTTTTTCCTTTCGAGAGGGTTTTGGAATGTTATGCAGATCTCACTGCAAATAAGTTTTATTATTGGCACTATTGGACACATCCTGAAATCGCAAAAAATATCAGCTGTTTCATACATTTCCTTGAGAGATTACACAAAAACGTTTCACGTTTGTACATTTCATTCAAAAAATTCTGGTTTGATTTCATGTTTCAGGATTGGTTCCATTGTAAAAATTGTTCATAATAAAAAGTACAATGACCTTTCGGTTTACAGCCGTTCCGAGAAAATCAATTTTTCAATGGAAACTTTCCATTGAAAAATAATCAATGTGAAACTCATGAGGTACCAAACATTTAAAAAAAAGCAGTCGTATTGATAACCTCCTCCTTTTAGGAAGTCGGTAAAAATTGCTATTTGCATAACGGTAAGGATGTTCTATTTGTAGAAATTACCCAAAATAGTCTTTTATATAAGCTAGCACGTGCACTGAAGGTACATTCGTGCGTGACGTCACCTGCCGGTCCCAACGGAAGTCCAGCGCCGGTTGTTTACAGCCGGCATCATGCAGAGTTGGAGCCGATTTGCTACAATTTAGTAGATTGTTAAACAAGAGATGTACAAGAGAGTAAATTTTTAAGGCAAGGACGCTATTTTGAATCCAGGCCGATGTGAAGGATTCTAAAAATAATTAGCCAAGAGCGTGACGAGACACGAACATGATAGGGTTCCATGCTAAAGCCATATTAATAGTGGTCACATTCATAGTTCAGAAATTGGTGTCCACAGAAATATTCGAAACAACGAAGCTCTGTGAACCTTAGCCTAATTTCAAAGATGCGTCGTCCCGACATAACATAATTTTTTTTATGGTTTAGACGACATGATTATTATCAATATAAAAAAACCGACTTCAAATAAAAAAATATCATCATATCGGTTCACCCAGTCGAAAGTTCTAAGGTAACAAACATAAAAAAATAGTCGAATTGAGAACTTCCTCCTTTTCGGAAGTCGGATAAAAACTAGTAGTGAAACATTCGTTGTTAAGATCATTTTACGAAAAGGTCAATGACCTTTGAAAAACTGTGGCAAGACAATTTGTCTACAGCTCGTGCTAGGTCTGCGAAAACCTTTCACATGGGGTAGGTACGGGTATAAAAATATACTACGTTTTTGCCAAGTCTTCACGCAGAAAAAGGCAGAATTCTAAGCGCTCCTCTCACATAGCTATGGTTAGTTGTCATAGCAAAGAACCGTTGCTATGACAACCGAAAGGTAAGTGCACATAATATATATTTTATGGCACTGATTATGTGACTACGTACTTTTTGTTGGTCCTGCTTATTTCTATATGTTGGTCCAGTGGGATTTATCTGTCCAATTTTCCACGTTTTTTTTCGTTGTCTACTAAGAGGACCCCCTAAACCCCTCCCCCTTACATACGCCCATGCCTGCTGTTAAAATACGATAGGATCAGGAACATAGCTGGCCTAAGCATGTAAACCCATAACTTTCAAAAGGTTTAAATTGATTTATCTGCGATAATTCCCCGTGGAAAGTTCGTTGCGAGTTGCGGGACACATTGAAACCTAATTTTCTACAGTGACGGGGAGAAAGGACCACCGCCATAATTTTATGTTAGTTAACTTTAGCAAGACTTTTCTTTTTATTGTATAGAAATATATTTACGAAGTACGTGCGTTTGGATAAGAGATGTATTGTGTGTGTGGGTCGATTTTAGAAGGTTTTATTGGTGATGTTTTTCAGCGATTTAAACGTATTTTTAAATAATCATATTAACGCTAACGCAAAGAGTGGTTTGAACCGTTCGAATTTGCATTCTATCTATTACTAAAAGAATATCTTTCGTTTCGCCTGTTTTTTTGGTGCGATATACGAGCAAGTCAAAAATCGAGCCGCAGGTTCTAATTCAGCAATAATTCAGCTAGCAAGATTTGATTTAATAAATAAAATCTTGTAAAAAGACACATTTAAAGTCTTAACGCGCCGAGATAAGGTTTGCGGTCGCGTGATTTTACAAACGGCACCTATTCGGGCTGGCGTTTAGAGTTGGGCGTAAGACTTCATCAGGTCAAATATGTGTGAAAATCAGTCGGTATAGTTGCCATATTAGATTGAATTTACATAATTATACCACAGAAGTAATTACAAGGAACAGCGCTATAATTACATTTTTGTGGCAATCGGAGCACCTGGGCAACGGATAGGCGATCGATTGGCTATATACTAGTCTTGTCAAAGTTGCATACATAATCTGTCAAGTGCATGACACGCTCATACGCAAAGCTCCAAAAACTTAACCCCCTTATTAATAAACGTGGAATAGTCTTGGAATAGATACGGGTTTTGTCTTTTTCTATGTTTAAAATTTTGAACTCGATCGAAAAAGACAAAAGATGGGGTAACTATTCCAAGGATACTCTAAGTTTATTAATAGGGGTATACAAATCCCATAGACCAAAAATCTTTTTTTGCTACATCTATGACAAATCCAAAGCAGCTATTTTAATTCACGTATTCTAATTTTGGTCATTTGTACAAAGGGCGAGATTGTGACGATTTTTTGTCCACTTTGTGACTTTTTCGCCCTTCTGTCCCTTGGTAATACGTCGTCACGTCGTGTTTTTTTAAATCCCCTATAAAAGAGCTAATAGTCTTCATAAGGCTGAACAGATGTTCTTAATTCATAACACTGCGAAAACACTCTCAATCAAGCCACCTTTCAAATAGGTAAACAAAAAACTAAATAAATAAATAAAATAAATTTCTGGGACATTTTTGCACACACGGTCATCTGACCCCAAACTAAGCAAAGCTTGTAATATGGCTGCCAGAGACTGATATACGTACATATATATGTTTAAATACATACTTCAATAGATATTAACACCCAGACATAGAACAAACACAAATGTTTGTCCTAGATGGGAATCGAACCCACGCCCCCAAGTACAGAAGTTAGGTTTACTACCAACTGAGCCACCGGGGCAATCAAAACCGATTCAGCCGTTTGGAAGCTTCGATGCCATAGACAGACATATAGATACACACACATACACACGTTGAACATATAACAGTCCTTTTTGTATTGGGATTTAGGAAAACGACATTAAATACGAACGGTAATATCTTCCTTGTCTGTCTGATACGAGGTAAATAATTTTAATCATAGCGTAATATGAAAAGAGTAACTTTTCCATACCCACGACTCTCAAGTCGTCGTCACGTCGTCACATCGAATTCCGGTTCGTGGTCTCTACTCAAGAACCGTTCTTACCCATCAGTCATAAACACAGTTTTTATTTTTATGTATAAATTTGAACGGCTGTCAAGGCATTTTTGTAAGAAATTTGTTATAGCCACTTGCACCCATATAAACTCATAGCAACTGTGTCAACGCGTAGACCTCCACGTCACAGTTGCTAAACCTGCTAAACCTATGCTGGAGTTCTACGCGTTGACATAAATAAGAATATACATTCTTATTTAATGTCACAATACCTGGCGACAGATTTTCCTTCTCATTTCCGTTCTATTTACGTCTCTTTGTGGTTATAAAGTTCGTTGGGGGCGGTAGCGAAGCGTCTACATCTTGACCGCTTGTCCGCTACCTTGGCCAGGGATAGAATAGCTGCCGGGCATGGCCATACGCCACGCTTACCTATCATTGGAGGTTGCCACAATCTCCACGTTGAATAATCATCCAGGGATTGATAAACGTCAATTCATATACCTAACTAATACCTATCACTACCTAACAGCTTGTAGCCCTTTGAGGAACAAATTTACTTCGACGGCTACATGACAGCAATCCAATATACAGTATGTTGCTGGGGGCAAAACCGTAAGAGAACGACAGCTTGGACAGTTTACAACATTCTGAAACCTCTTTAATGAAATCTTATTATTTTTTTCTTTTTTTATGCCATAAGTGGCAAACAAGCAGACGGGCCGCCTGATGGTAAGGAGTCACCGCAGCCTATGGATACTTGTAACATCAGAGGCATCACAAATACGTTGCCGACCCTTTAAGACTCCATTAACTCGCCTTTTGAAGAACCCCATGTTGTAGCTTCTCGGAAACACCGCGGAAGGTAGCTCATTCCATATTTTGCAGATGTGATGCAAGAAAGATCGTGTGAATCGCACAGTATGCGATTTCCACTGGTTTATAATATGTGGATGTGCTTTCAGACGGTGGCGGCTAGTGCGATGATAAAACCGCGACGCCAGCATTAGATCGAATAGTTCTTCAGAACACTCCCCATTGTCAATGCGATAAAAGATACAGAGAGAACCAACCGCTCTGCGCATGTTGAGCGGCTCTAGGTGTTCGGTGAGCTTGGGATCATCGACAATTCTATTAAATCTTATTATTTTTATTTAAACTCGAAGTTTTTTGAGAAAAATCTGAACAATGAAAATTCAAATTCAAATTATCAGACTAAATGGACTTAGCTATCATGCCCGTCATATAAAACTTTTTAAATACCTAACCTACGAGTAAATGTTATAATTACTCCTAAAAAAATAATTGAAGTGTTATACCTACA
Organism: Agriopis leucophaearia; assembly: GCA_949125355.1. Lineage (NCBI taxonomy): Eukaryota > Metazoa > Arthropoda > Insecta > Lepidoptera > Geometridae > Agriopis > Agriopis leucophaearia. Next base: position 4,923,655 of record OX421261.1, on the reverse strand, counting down.
GTTTCCTCTTTAGCTTTTACAAATTGGTCGTCCGTTTGGTCATCTTATTTGCAATTGTGTGCCGCTCCTTATTGAAATGTGCGTTTGTTGAACTAGTAAGAATGAGTTAGTGTATGCAATACGTATTTGCCTCGCCCTTTTCCGTTCATGGTGAACTTTTTTCGTTACTAGCTAGAGTTTAAAGAGGAGAGGAGAGGCAAATCCAAGCTATATGATCAAAGATTAGAGCTGCCATCTCTGTGTGAATTGGTCCTTAGCAGCGTAACCAAGCACAGGCCGGTTTTTGATGGGCCCCGGCAATCTGAGTCATGTGTTATGAACTATGAGAGACGTGTAACTATACAACAATTTACAACTTATTATTTGAAAGTGACAGGCCACATCGCTCGAAGAAATGGGGAAGAAAGGTTCTCGAGTGGAGACTACGAACCGGGAGACGCAGTGATAGGCCTCCCACTAGATGGACCGATGACATCGTGAGAGTCACGGGCATCCAGTGGATGCAGAAGGCAGGTTGTCGTTCAGTGTGGAGGTTAAAGGCGGAGGCCTGTGTTCAGCAGTGGACGTCTTATGGCTAATGATGATGATTTGAACGTAAAAGGCTCATGCATGTATCATATCGATGGTAAATAAAAGGTCTGAAAATACTTGAGCATATTTGTAAGCGTGTAAAGAGGTTAGATTCCTAGCAAATGTTATGTCACAAAAATATAATAACGACAACGTCAAAATCGCGTAAATCAACAAAATTTTCAACATAGATTTTTAGCAATATTTCCGTTACTTACCCGCGATTCTAATTTCAATTTGCATATCTAAGACATAGCACCTATTGTTCAAAACATATTTTCTTTCAATTCTCTCACGTCTACTAAAATCGCCGAAAACTTAGTGATTAAGCGTCGCCATTTTGAATGGACGTTACGTCGCTAGTGCTGCCGAAAATGTCTGCTGTGTCGATTTTGTCGATACCGAATATTGGGTGAAGAAGAATTTAATTACAAAATCGAATCAGAAAACGATGTCACGTCGAGTGGTGCCGATTCGCGGAGATGGCAACTGTATGTTCAGATCTGTTTCTTATTGTATTTACGGAACACAAGAAAGGCATCGAGACATACGTCTGCGCGTTGTCGATCGAGTTGTAGACAATTGGCATCGATACAAGGACTTTATTATCGGCGACCACTCTTACGGTCCCTTGCGGAGTAGCGGCTCTTACAGAAGTTTAATGTCCAGAGACGGAGAATATGCAGGTCATGTAGAGTTGCATTGCGTCAGTGAACTTTACACAGACTATACATTCAAAGTCCACAGAGATGGATGTTCTAGAACCATAGACTATGGACGAGGAACCAAGGAGAAACATTTACTTTTTTCTGGATATCTGGATGCGGGCCATTACAGTGTTATTGAATACTAGGTTTTTCTAATATTGTTTAATGTGTCCAATTTTATTTACGCAATATTTAATAGAATATAATTTTTGGTGTTTTTTTTATAACCCACTTTTATTAAACAATATTTCTTTCCTTTCCTTTGTATTTTAGAAGTAGAAGTATTGAGAAAATACAACAGCCTGCATGTCGTATGATAGTATCTTATCTTTATAAGATATTCAGACCATTGCAGAGTTAGAATTACTGTTCTGAAATATTTTAGGACGAAATAAATGTACCTATAAAAGGCAAAACCGTTGCTTTAGATGGCATTATTATATGTGCGAGAAATACTTAGTACCTATTATTCATTTCGCTATTGTCCGGGACTCAGGGTCATACTAAAATATTTGTTTTTAGTGCACGAGGATGACAACTTTAGAGATTCTCAGTGATCTATTAAAGGAGTTTCGGAAAAATCATCATGAGAAAGTTAGATCAGCCATTGGTTCTAAGTTCATAGAATTCTAGGTATTATGAGCGAAGCAATGTATAATGTAAGTAAACTCGTGTGGTCGAAGATAGACTCAAAGTACTAACTGGAAATTCTCAAAAGCAATTTCTCCTCAGCGACTTATTTAATTACACGTCAGTCAAATTAAAGGCGGTAAATGACAGTTAGCTCGATGGCGAGATATTTTTTTATTCATATTAGTCAAATGGCTCTTATTCACTTTCATCATAACGGTTTTTGACAACATTACAATACCAAATCTGTCAAAATTCGTTTATTATCAAAGTGAAATCAATGTTACTAAAATTGTTAAATAGGAGTCTATATTTTGTCACAAAGCATTTCTTTATAATGGCCACATATTTTGTGAATGTCCAAATTGTATTACAATTTTTCCCGCTAGTTTTTTTTTTACTGCGGATAACTTTGTTGAGCCCAAATAAGCTGGTTTACCTATGTGTATAACTAGTGCTGTTGCCCACGACTTCGTACACATAGATTTTCATATAAACTTTCAACCCTTTTTTCCCTCCCTTTCGCAAAATAACATATCCAGTACTTCTATCAGGTCGCTGAGCATATTCGTGAAAACCGCATTTAAGTCCGTCCAATGATGATGGATGGATGGAATGGAGATGTGCGTGCACAAACAAACAACCAGACAAAATTTTCTAAAAACTGTCTATATACAGGTGCTTATTTTAATACAACACGATTTTTTTATCTCTACGTTTGTTTTTATTATGTATGGAAGATGTATAGATATAGATTCTGTTACTCATTTTGAGTCTATTAATTGTCCGAAAATGAAAGGAAACGTCAATGGGTGCATACATACATATGTTGTTAGCGTGATAAGTGGGGTCAACAGCCGTCTCTATTGGGTGTAATTCGATGGAAGCGAATTAAGGATGCAGTCTGGATATTATGCTGGTTCAAACTCCAATCCACTCTTGCGAAGATATGAATAGTATAATCGGCTCGTTAGGATTAGTCTGAATCGTTTCCTTGCAGCCGAATCAAATCAAATTAGCACTGAACAGCGCTGTTTGCAAAATCACGTGAACTTTAACACGCCGGTCGCGCAAATTTTCTCATCATCTAAACTGAATCGCTTAACACGTAGCCGTATGGCCCTTGTTATAGCTTCCGCAGGATCGCTTGCACGTGTCCACTAATTGTGTCAACGATTCACTTAAATGGATTATAAATTTCCAATTTAGCTGTAAATATTCATTCGATAACATCCAAAGGGTTACGCAGAAAGAATGTGCTAAGCCGAATAGAGGTCATTATATTCATCAATTTAATGACAATACAATCTGGGTGTATTCAAGTCAAAAGTGAATCGGTTTTTTCGACAACTAGTTTACAATAAAATAAAATAAAAATAAAAACATTATGAACTACTTTTACTAAAAGACCGACTGAACTCGCGAAGATGGCTCTATTTATGATCAGTTTTTTATGACGTATAAAAACAATAGGACACATGCCTATTTTCATACATTGTATATTATTTTAGTAAGTAGGACAAAGGCTAATGAGAACCCACCATGACTTTATCCTCCTGATTTTTCTGCTAGTCTTTCCTTCAGCCCGCGGGAGTTTACCATTTGTCATTATTTATTTTTATAGCTTTACTTCATAAAGGAAGTTTCAAATTACAGCATTGTTTAATTTTATGTTTATATTAATTTAGACATGTGGACACGCATGTGGTAGTGTTCCTTGGCTAAAGCCAATTAATAAAATTGTGTTTACATGACTTTAGTTCACATAGTTCAGAAGTTAGTAGTTTTAGAAAAATTCGAACAAACGAGTCAAATTTCATCTTGACATAACATATGATACTTTTTAGGGTTCCGTACCCAAAGAGTAGAAACGGAACCTTATTATTGAGCCTACGCTGTCTGTCTGTCTGTCCGTCTGTCTGTCTTAGCTATGAACAGCTGTATCTTTGGAACAGTGATAGCTAGCCAGGTGAAATGTTCACAGAATATATGTAATGCTACGCATAACAACAATTAATAAATAATGGCCAAGTGCGACTCAGTGAAACATTTCTGTTCATTACTAAGTTAAGCAACGTTATTCGGTTACTAGGACGACTTTATCATATATTTCACCGAATCCAAATCGCATATTTTACTAATTTTGAAGTCGGGTTATTGAATTAGTAATCGTATGGCGCTTGTTACGATTGGAGAAAACAAAAATCATTCATTCAGTCGCGCCTAGGATAGGCTCGCTCGAAAAAAATTTTGCTCAAAATTCAGTTGCTTTTCATCACGGCGGGGTAACGGATGAGCTATCAAGTGGTTATATCGACATTGCTTGGGGATAACTCTTGGATAACTGGTATAAAATTCAGTGCAAGTTTTGTCCCATACATAGTTACATACATTTTTAAAAAGCAATGTTGCTACTTTAAATGATATTATCATACAAGTATTTTCACATAAATTACCTCTATGAAAATTGCTAACAATAGTACATAGTATCTTGTGGCTGTTGTAGGTATAATAATCTTTCCTCAGTTAATCATTATTGACGCTATACTAAACTATTGTATGTATGTATGATTCATCGATACGGAGAACGATAACTGCTCACTCGTTCCGTACATCCACGCTATTATAAGAGATGGCTTCCAATGAATGTCATACAGATTAATGTTTTTTTTTATAAAGTGGCTTCTTGACAGTGCCTGTTTGTTACAATAACAAAGTCGTTTACGGGGCTGGCATAATCGCATAGCGACTAAAGCCCCAAACTAAAATTAGATAAAAAAAATAATACATTGTCATATAAATAATTGTAACTAATTTGCCAATTTTAATCTACACTAATATTATAAGGAGGAAAGATTTGTATTTTTGAATGTTTGTAACGAATTAACTCAAAAACTACTGAACCGATTTTAATAGTTCTTTCACCATTAGCATTAGAATGCTACATTATCCCTGAGTAACATCACACTAATATCATATATGTTAAAGTTTGGATGGTAGATGGATGGATGTATGGATGGATGGCTGTTTGTTACTCAATCACGCAGAAAAGACTGGATGGATTTGGATAAAATTTGGAATATACTTTGCTTATGTCCTGGATTAGCACATAGGCTATTCATCATCGTCATCATCACCGATTTTCATCACCACGCGGGTGAAACCGCGGGGCGCAGCTAGTAGGCTATATTTATTACTAGAATCGAATCGAATTGTAGTCGATTAAAAATAATCCGCTTGAATGACTTTGGTATCTGAACTACTTAACTACCCTTTGATACGACATACCAGGTCATCCCCCAAGTATTTAGAATATTATATCTGTTGGTTGCAAACATGACAGCCCCGTTAGCTTAGTTGGTAGTGAACCTGCCTTCTGCGTTTGGGGGCGTGGGTTCGATTGCCACCTAGGATCTTAGGACAAACATTTAAGTGATAAACATTTCTGTTTGTTCTATGTCTGAGTGTAATTATCAATTTAAGTTTGTATTTAAAAATATATATGTATACGTATATCAGTCTCTGGCAGCCATATTACAAGCTTTGCTTAGTTTGGGGTCAGAAGACAGTGTGTGCAAAAATGTCCCAAATCTAAAAAAAACGTTACTGGCAATAAATTAAAAAAAAATATCTGTAAAACTGGAATCCAGTATGTAGTTCAATAAATAGCCTAAAAGTAATCCAAATAGCTTCAGATTAGTAGATACGTTATTCTCTTTAATAAGTTATTAAGTACAAAGTAATTTATCGTAATATACAAAACCTATTAATATTCTCTGACTTTTACCTCGAAACTATATGTATCTTATGTAACCAGATACGCTATCTAAACAGTGCAGTTTCAGAGTAAATAATTTTTATCATTCTCTACGAAACGACAATGACAAACAATCGTAATTTTCTTATCAAAAAAAAAACGAAGATACCGGCACGATAAGTATTTTGAAGCATTATGATCAGCTGTTTTAAATACAGTTACGACTTTACAGTTTGAATTTATCATTTCAAAAAATTCAGTTTGTTATATTGCTCTCGTTATATTTTGTATCGATACATCGAAATTTCCTTGTCCCTTCACTAAAACGGGTGAAACCTTTGCAGGTTTTTTATTTCTTTTTTTTCTTGAGAGGATTTTGGCGTCTCTCGTCTTGTGCATATGCCAGTGTAACATATTGACCTTTTTTCAAGTTTTATTAAATATCGTCAAACGAGACAAGCACAGTCAGAGTCAAACAAAGTAAGTCATGGTAAACTGCAATTCATGCTAAGATTTCATACTTATACTTCGTACATAATCTTGGTCTAGTAAATTGATAGACTTTACTTGAGGCTTCCGAGGAGTTTTGGAAATACATGTTCCACCTCTATATATCACTTGCCAGCACTCGAAGACGTTCACGAATACTTAAGAGTATTACATTCTCTTGGATAAACAATAATCCACCATTATCGAAATAATACAAGTTTAGGAAAATAATAAAATGAGGCGACTTGTACTCATAGTATTTTTTTCTTCATATTGTTCAATTTGTCGCCAATAAGTATTATATAAATACTCTAATAAGTTTATTATCAAAATCTAAGGTTAGAAGGCGTTTGATGAGACTACACAATAATGAATAATGCGAACTCTTCAACAATGCTACACTTGATAGACTGTGCAACCCTGCCCTCTAGACGTCCTGAAAGAGGCCTCGGAGAGTGCCATTAGAGTAACCTAATTCTGGCCAAAAAGTATACAAATTTAACTATACATGCAGTCATTTTTAAGCGACGAAAAAGGAGAACGGTTCTATGTTCCACTGTAAAAAAATGTCAACGATTTCAACTGTTGACCGATTTCAAAAAAAAAATTGTTCGGTTCGTACCGACGGTTGTACTTCCAATTTGGTCCCATTGGTCACCAAGTCAGAATCTGATGATGGGATCCCAGGGAAATTGAGGTCAACCCTCACATTTCATAGGCACTTATCATATATTTTTGAAATCTGTTTTTAATGTGCTCCACTTGGGTATGTTCAAGTGTTGATAAGCGCGAGCGAGAAATAAGACTGACAAAAATGTGAGCTCGTTGGGTATCCTAAAATTATCCATTATAATTTGTATCTCGATGATTATAACATTATCCATAGGCTAAGTTATTGTTAGAATCCGTAGTTCCTTCGGTGACTAAAACTGGCAGTCCCGACATTGCCTTAGGGGGCACTGCCCCATTTAATCCGTCCCAGAGTGGATGAATGGTGGTACCTAGATTCTTTTTATAAATAAAGTGTTAAAAATAAAATAAATAAATATCTGGGACATTTTTCACACACGGTCATCTGACCCCAAACTAAGCAAAGCTTGTAATATGGCGGCCAGAGACTGATATACGTACATATTTTATAATTTTAATTACATACTTAAATAGATATCAAATCATTAAATAATACCTATACATTTATAAAGTATATAAAAGAGATATTTTTTGAAACAAAAACCGACTTCAAGATTATACCTACATGTACAAACTTACAAAAAACAGCCAAGTGTGAGTTCGACTCGCGCACGAAGTTCGAACTCGAAAAAGACGAAATCACGTTTGGTGTAGAGGAGCCCCCCTCAAATATTTGTTTTATTTTAATTTAACTATTTATTTTTAAAGTGAATATATAACGAAATATTCTGTGAATATTACAAGCGTCTACCTGTTGCCGTTATCAATGTAGAGCAAAAACCAGAAAAAAATACGTTTGTGGTATGGGAGAGCCCCCCTTAAATAATAATTTTATTTTAATTTAATAATTAATTTAGAAAGTGAATATATAACCAAATATTCTGTGATAATTTTAAGCGTCTACCTCTTGCCGTTATCAATATCGAGCAAAAACGAGCAAAGAAAATCACGTTTGTTGTGTTGGAGCCCCCTTAAATATAAGGTCGGGGAAAAAGTTTCTTCGTATTTGTTAAACAAATTCAAGACATATTTTTTTCAAGTTTAATTACATTTAATTATAATATATATGTGCCATTTTGTTCGATAACTTGTTGCCATCTTGTAGGTAGTGACATGATCCCGTTGCTGTAGAATTTTTGGGACTTCTGATCAAAAAAATGCAACAAGTAGTTTTGACAGTCCTCTCTTGATGTTAATCTAACACTACCCAAAGAATTCTGAAGAGATCGAAACAGGTGGAAATCTGAGGGTGCAAGGTCAGGGCTATATGGTGGATGCATTAACACTTCCCAACCAAGCTCTCTAAATTTTTGCTGAGTGGCCAAAGATGTGTGCGGTCTGGCGTTATCATGATGAAAGACCACACTCTTTCTGTTGATCAATTCCGGCCGTTTTTTCTCAATTTCTTGTTTGAGTCTCATCTGCTGTTGGCAGTAGAGATCCGAATCGATGGTTTTGCCCGGCGGTAAAAGCTCATAATGAACGATGCCCTGCCAATCCCACCATACACACAGCATCACCTTATTACGTGTTAATCCGGGTTTCGCTACAGTCTGTGGTGCTTCACTGCCCTTTGACCATGATCGTTTGCGCACATTCTTGTCGTAGGTGATCCATTTTTCATCACCAGTGATCAATCTTTTCAAAAACGGTTCGGTTTCTTTACGTTTCAATAGAGAGTCGCAAATGAGTACACGATTCATTTGGTTTCTTTCAGTGAGCTTGTGTGGCACCCAAATATCGAGTTTTTTTGTATACCCAGTTTTTTTCAAATGGGTCAAAACTGTTTTGTGGTCAATCCCCAGTTCTTCAGCTACGTCGTAACTATTAATATTCCGATCTTGGTCCACTTTTTCAGAAATGGCATCTACTTTATCCGTAACAGGGCGACCAGAGCGAGCTGCATCTTTGACATCAAAATTCCCGGACTGAAAACGCTTGAACCAACATTGTGCTACTCTTGATGACACTGCATTAGGTCCATAAACGTCACAAATTTTTTTCGCGGCTTGTGTCGCAGTTTTCCCTTTTTTGTAATAAAATTTCACAATATATCGAATTTCTTCGTTAGATTCACTCATTTTATCAAACAAAAAAACAATTGAAAAATGGCGGGAAATTGCTTTTTACTTTTTGTATTCCTTTTTTAAAATGTCATATTTTTAATGGTATCAAAACCAGCCAGATACAAACAGTACAACGGATGAGATTTTTACTACAACCTTATACATACAAAATACGAAAAGACTTTTTCCCCGACCTATTATTTATTTTATTCTATTTTTTGTATTTGTTGTTATAGCGGCAACAGAAATACAACATCTGTGAAAATTTCAACTAACTATTACGGTTCATGAGATACACCCTGGTGACTGACGGACAGACGAACAGCGGAACCGTAGTAATAGGGTCCCGTTTTACCCTTTGGGTACGGAACTCTAAAAACAGTCTAAATGATAACCTCAAAATCACTTAAAAGAATCAACAAAATCGGTTCACGCAGTCGAAACTTCTGAGGTGAAAAAACATTTTTTTAAACAGTCGAATTGAAAACCTCCTTCTTTTTGGAAGTCGGTTAAAAGTGCTTAAGATGTCATGAAGACACAAATACTTACGCTCTTTTGTTGGAAAGGTTCAAAAGGTCTTCCTCAGATATTTATATATCTACATGCGTATGTACTCGTAGGTATGTGCGCTACCCAAACATATTTAAAACTATGGATATCGGGTCAGCGAACAAAAATGTCCGAATCAAATGTAGATAAAACCATAGTAGGTAACTACTATTTGTTCCATCCGAACTGTGACCTCGCTGCACTATATCACAGCCCTTCGACTTGAACTTAAAGATTGTATTTACGTACATGTTGCTTAAATGCCTACAAAATTTACTGACAAACGGATCTACGGTTCGCATGTTATTCGACGAACCAATTCAGGATTGCGCGGAAAGAGTGTACTAAGCCGAAAAGGGTGTAAGCCGAATGTATGGAGATCAGCGTTGTTCCACACATTTTGTCGAGGGTGAATGACCGTTTTCTATGAAACATCTGATATTGTTTTGGCGTTTTCTAAGTTGCTCCCATAGTAAAAAAAACATAAAGACTGGAACGATGACCCCTTTCAGATTAGCACACCCTTTTCGCATTAAAAAAAATTGGTAAAAATGGGAAAGATTTTTCCCGTAGACTCTACTTAAACTACAACTTTCGCTTTGTTCGGTCAATTAGACATTGTTACAACGAGATAGGATTTAAATTAGTTTGCCGTTAAGTATGTCTAAGATGCAACTCAAATGTCACTGTATATTTATTGAATAACAGGTTTTATGAATTGTGTACTAGACTCAACATTTATGTTAGCAAATCTATGATTCCTGGTTTTTTGTAGGCAAGTCTTCTTCAATGTAGATCACATCATCGCTTCACATCAGGCAAAATGGCGATCAAGTGGAAGCATAACTTTCAATAAAACAATGTGTCCAGACAAATGTTTCAAGGTATTGTAAAGGGATACTGTTTAACCTGTATTTTACCCTCTATGTTTACATTCGATATTTCAACCATTGGATCGTTTAAGTATGTGTTTTCTGTGCGATAAACAAACATTCTGGGCTAGAAATAACCTGAGTTTGTAACATTCATCCGTTAGCAAAACGTAGCGCGTAGATATTGAATAACGAATAATACTTGTTGGGTAGGCCTTGGTTCTGAAGTCTTTAGGCACGTACCTGAACACAGACCTACCACAACCTACCTACTCCTACCACCACCTACCTACTTACAGACAGGTACCTAACCTGTCTGCCGTAAGACCGAACTAAAAGGGGAATTTAAGGCTTGAAGATCAAATTTGGCGATCTGATCGAAGTTGTTGACCATTGCACCTATCTTGGACAGATTGTTCAGTTAGGTAAGTCCAACTTAGACAAAGAGGTCGCCCGAAGAATCCAACTCGGATGGGCAGCGTTCGGGAAATTCATCATCATCAGCCATAAGACGTTCACTGCTGAACATAGGCCTCTCCTTTTAACCTCCACACTGAACGACAAACTGCCATCTGCATCCGCTGGATGCCCGCGACTCTCACGATGTCGTCGGTCCATCTAGTGGGAGGCCTACCTACGCTGCGTCTTCCGGTTCATGGTCTCCACTCAAGAACCTTTCTACCCCATCGGTTATCGGTTCTTCGGTAGTGAAATTAATTCGAGATGAGGGCATTGTACCTACCTACTCATCATTGCAAATAACTTTTACTCGGGGGCTTATCCTGAAAAGGCGCAAAAATTCAGCATATTCATTAAAAAATTCAATCACATTGTAGGAATGGATAAATTAATTTCTGAAGCTGTTGACCTCCTTTCGGCTTAGTACCGCCAATCCGTATAATCCTGTATAACAGAAAATACCCGTCACAAAAACAAAACTACGCGAATGAATGACAGCAAAAGGTAAAAAAAGAATTCTAGGAAATATAACTGGGGCCTTACCCCTAGCTTCACTTTTGCGAGCCAACTTTTAGTAGGTACCGGATAGGTACCTAAAATTAACCAACTCATTTAAGCTGCATCGTTTAAAAGCGTCTAACTTGAATTGGACGTAAATCCGTTTTACTATGCGTGTGTGCGCGAAAATAGCAAAGCTTGGCGGCTATCAAATAACTACCGCTTTTCGTAGTTGATGGTACCGTTTAGACAAATAACACCTATGCGGGTCAACTTTTCGAGCTAGGGGTAAGGCCCCTGCCCCTTGTTTCGTTATAGTTTCAACCATTGACAACGGTTCCCCCGTTCGTTCATTGAATAGTTCGCAAAAGAAATGGGTAGATCCATTTTTTTTTTTACATATACTTTTCTCTCTTATAAAGTCAGTAGTTTTATATTATACTTACCTACTAGCAATAGCTGACAAAATATGTCTATAGTTGACAAATGGAAATCGACCCCGGAGTCCTAGAGTCATCGGAGCTACACATCAAACAACAAATAAATAAACATTTTAATTATTGCCATACCTACTACCGCTGTGCCACCCACGTCAAAACTAATAAAAATAGGTACACCTTGTAGAAAGAAGATCTAGGTAATGTTTATCTTATGCCGTAATCTTCGAGATCAATAAGCGGCAAGACAGCGGTTGAAATCGAGATTTCAACCGCTATCTTGCAGTTGTTAATTTAATGTCCGGGATAGTTTTTAATTAGATTTAAGTAGGTATACGTTCCAAGTGTTTCAATGTTAAGGAGACGAGTGTCTCCTATCATTACGCTAAAACTCGTTTTTGATTTTGCTTGAAATAATTATTAGGTCAGCGACAGACAAAGTTGTTTTAAAAGTTTATGGTCGGAAATATTCGAGGTGCAGGAAATTATATTTCATATTCACATGCTACCAATAAAATAAACCTAATGCACATGCAAACTGCAGAGTAAAGTCGCTAATACAAACAACAAATACAAACTATCTTAACTGGTAGGAGCCCCTTTGAACGCGGATATTTATAGTAGTGGCGTAAGCTACCGTAAACTAATCGTGATGATTTATAAAACGCATCAGCTTTAGACGCTACGAGAATCCCTAAAATTCCGCTTCCAAATCGACCGGTCGTCCTGGCCTGGGCACGCAAGCGCGGCGTCTTCGGAGCCTCCGTCCCATGCGAACCTCAAACGCGTAACCCAAAAAAATCTTTTACAAAAAAAACCGCCAGCGGTTCGCTTATGGCAAGCTGATCGCGGAGCCTCTTACCTGTTGCCAGCAGTCCTCGAGGGTCAGCTTCAGCTCGAAGTAGCCGGTGTCCGTGACGTACTCCAGCTCGCGGAAGAGATTGCCGCTCGGCAACACGTCCATCGTGCTTACATGCGATGACGATTAGAACTAAGCGACACAGCTACACGTCACGACTGCGCTGCGATACGTGTTTGACTGAATACGTGCTTAATGTTTGAGTTGAGTGCAGTACTGCCAGTTCAAAAACGCTAGCTCTGCTAACATCGACTCGCGACGGTGCAGATTGTAGAGCAGAGGGCTAGATTGTATAAAATCCACCCAAAAAAACACTAGTTTCAGCGCAAATTCTTTATTCTTATTATAAGTAAGCTACCCAGTGACAAGCTTTAAATCTAAACGAATTTATTAACCCTTCTTTATCAATATCAGTTGATACGTTTAGGCTGTATTAGGTGGTAATAGGGAATGCAATCTCGCAAGATGATTCCAATCCAGGTATCTGCGGGACTGGACCATCTTAGTCCCGCTGGATCCAGGGGCCTAACCCCTAGCTCGAAAAGTTGACCCGCATAGGTGTTATTTGTCTAAACGGTACCATCAACTACGATAAGCGGTAGTTATTTGATTTATTTATTTTAACATACAATTAGGTAGGCAGTTACAGGGGACCCCAATTCACCCACCCATGGATATAATCATACAGTTTTAATTATATTTAACTACCTTAACTTTACAAAATTAAACTTTAAAAAGAAAGAGAAAAAAAAACACATAATAAAAAATACAATTAAAACAAACAAAATAGAAAAAATCAATCAAAAATAAATAGGTACTATATTACATTTACAGCTTTTATTTCAGAGGTTTCTGGATTCGTTCCTTAATATTATTATAAAAATCCCTTGTCACTATGTGAACCTCTGCCTCCGTACACTGAAACAAATCTAGTTCCATGGTCTGGGCCAACAGGGCATTGAGCATGTTCAGCGCTCTTGGCACTGGCGCCAACCTACCGTACTCCGTTCTGCACCAGGGAACCCGGAACAAGTTGCGCTGTCGAGCTGCCAAATATTTAGTAGGGACCGCCAAACTTAACCGCTCGAGCACAGACGGAACACTTATACGGCCAGTTATAATCCGCCTTATGTATAGTATCAGGGACAACGCTCGTCGCACCTCCAGGGTATTGTAGTCCAGCATCCTAATGACAAAATCACTGGGATACAAAAAAGGGAATCCGACGTAATACCCGTACCGCTTCTGATAAAGCCATCTTAAAAACTTCCTTTGTAGCTTTTCGACCATATAAATGTATTTGTCCTCGTAAGGGTTCCAGATTATCGCATTACTCTCCATCTTGCTCCGGACAGATGCATTGTAGAGGGCCTTAATAGCAGGAATGTTATTCAAATGACGAGCCTGACGCATAACGAATCCCAGGGTCCTAAATGCTTGAGCACATATTTTTTGGATCTGCAAACTAAAAGTTAAATCATCGCTTAAAAGAACTCCGAGATCCCTCACCGTGTCCGTTCTTGGTAAGACGATGTCCCCGAGACTGTACTGCATCGTTAAAGGGGTTTTAGCCTTGGTGAACGTAATCACAGAGCATTTGTTCACGTTGAAGAAAAGCTTATTGCGTTCACTCCAACGAAATACACTGTCGATATCCTTCTGAAAAAGTAAGCTGTCACTGCTGTCACGAATCCTCATGAACAGTTTCAGATCATCGGCAAATAACAAACAACAAGCTGTGCTGACGACCTCTGGTAAATCGTTTATCATTAGCAAAAACTCCAATGGGCCTAAATTACTACCTTGGCTCACTCCTGAATACGTGTCGTACGGTTCAGAAATATGTCCTTTGTATTGTACATACTGCCGACGATTACGTAAATACTCACAGAAAAATTGGAGCAAGTGCGGTGTAAATCCCACTCTAGAAAGTTTTTGCAAAAGTACGTCATTGTCTACAGTGTCAAATGCCTTCCGGAAGTCAAATTGTGCTGCATCAACCTGCACTCCAGAATCTACTGCCTCCACGGTGTACGACCAAAATGAGAGTAAATTCGTTACAGTTGAACGACCAGCCCGAAAACGGTGCTGAGCATCAGTCAATTGACTCTCCACCTGCCTGCTTATTCGACACTGTAGAATTGACTCAAATAACTTACCAAATACCGACAACACCGCCACAGGTCTACAGTCTCTTAATTCGGACCCTGAACTTTTCGGTACCGGGACAACACGCGACAGCTTCCATACATCTGGATAAAATGCATTTTCATAGCAAAGCCTAAATACATGATGCATCGGTTTGATCAGCCGCGCTCCACAATCTTTCACGACATAAGGAGGGATGCCATCAGGGCCTACCGATCTCTTAGGCTTCAGCGACCTCACTGCGAGCTCCACGTCTTCATCCGATATCGTGGAAATGTGTATTCGGCCACTTCCGCTATCCATAGTCCTTACTTCATTAACATCTAGATTCAGTGGCTGCGGCGAATAAACAGTATGAAAGTATGTGGCAAAATGGGTTGCAGCCTGTTCATCTGCTATCGCTTGACCATCAAGCAATACCTTCTTGGAAGCTTTGCCCTTAGATCGCTTTGAGGCCACGTAGCCCCAAAATGTGGATGGATCTCGCTTGAAGTCTTTCTCCATGCGGTCTTTGTAGGTTGCAAAGTCTTCCTTGAGATTAAGTTTCACTCTTGCTCGCCATTCCATGAAGAGTGTACGGCTTGCTGGCGTATTTTTTGCTTTATACCACCGATGATACTGAGCTTTCTTTCTGATATGACTTATGGTTCTCGCTGAATACCACTCAGGATAAACATATCTAGATTGTTTCACTACAGTAGATCTCGTCGGAACAAACCTATTTAAGCAATCATTAATCATTTTGTAGAAGTGATTGACAGCTAGTTGTGGGTCTTCTATGCTGTATAGTGGATCCCATTCAATTTCATATATACTACGGTAGAGCTGAATAAAGTCAGCTTTTTTAAAATTCCATACTCTTTGATCATTTCCCGGCAGGCCCGACTGTGTTTTATCACTGTGCAACTGTAGTCGTTGTTCAATCGCCAGTGGGGGGTGATATCCGTCAGGATGCTTCTGCCAATCAACTTCTCTTTGCACTGACACATCGCATAGCTCTGAACTGACCAGCACCAGATCCAAGATCTGATCCGTTTTATTTTTTACAGCATTGGCCTGTCTAAGCTCACAGAATGACAAGAGATATTCATACCTAGCCCGAACTTCTACTGTACAAGAATTAAAATTAAAATCTCCACATGCTAGTACACAATCGTACTCAACACATACAGCCTCTAAGGCATCAAACATTCTAACATAAACATCTACATGCGTCTTCGGCGGTATGTACATGCAGAGAGCTACGGTTATTAAATTATTACCACAATAAACACCTGCACAAATCAGTTCATAACCGGTTTGATCCACCTCACGGGGAGGCTGGATTTCACGTAGCTGATATTTGGGCTGGATATTTGATAGCCGCCAAGCTTTGCTATTTTCACGCACACACGCATAGTAAAACGGATTTTCGTTCATTCAAGTTAGACGCTTTTAAACGATGCAGTTTAAATGAGTTGGTTAATTTTAGGTACCTATCAGGTACCTACTAAAAGTTGGCTCGCAAAAGTGAAGCTAGGGGTAAGGCCCCAGGTATTTGCGTATATCCAGTAGGGTGGAGGTAGCCTTTGAAATCAATCGTAAGACCTAGTACACGCAGAAAAAAATATTGTGAAACTAACAGGAAAAAGTTGCGAAATAGGAGCCGTCATAGTTTGTTTGTGGACGCAGCAACCTTAATTTTGCGAAAAAATATTGCGAATATGACAATGTGGAAGTACTACTTTGTGAATTTATAACATAGCTAATTTCTCAAACCCATATTTTCACAAATTTACTCTGAATTTCGCAATTTGAAACTTGTCAAAATAGCAACGTTTTACCTTTGTAATCTAACAACTTATATTTTGCTACAAACAGATTTACGCAATGTTTAACATTGTTGTTCTAGTTATGTCTACTTTGTATTATTTAAACATTAAAAATTGCGATTTTAACAAAGGTGATTTTTAACATTGGCTCCAATTTCGCAATTTAAAATGTGGGAATAACTCAATGTTATACCTATGAAATCTAGCAACGTACAGTCGCAACGTTATGTGTCAACATTGTGGTTCTATCTATGTGCCGTTTGCTTTAATGGCAACCTTCAAATTGTGAGTTACGATCTAGCATTGCGAGGATTGTAAAGTTAACATTGCGATAAACGCAATATAACTTTTGAGCCTTGTGGTTCTAGCGATGTAAACTTTGCGTTATTGGCAACCTTGAAGTTGTGGTTCTATCAAAGGGAGCATATAACATTGCGAGGATAGCAATGTTACCATTGGAAGCATAGCAATGCTACCATTGCTATAAACGCAACATTACCGTTGAGCCTTGTGGTTCTAGCAATGCACACTTTGTGTTATTGGCAACCTTGAAGTTGTGGTTCTAGCATAGGGACCATATAACATTGCGAGGATAGCAATGTTACCATTGGAAGGATAGCAATGCTACCATTACTATAAATGCAACATTACCGTTGAGCCTTGTGGTTCTAGCGATGCACACTTTGCGTTATTGGCAACCTTGAAGTTGTGGTTCTAGCAGAGGTAGCATATAACATTGCGAAGATAGCAAAGTTAGAATTCCTAAATGCAACATTGTTTGAGTAGCAACATTGCACTGTGGTAACAGCAATCATGTAGTAACATTGCTATCCTCACAATGTCAAAACCCTTGTTAAAAGCATAACTTGAAGTTTACATTTTCTGTACGCAATGTGTAAAACGCTCTAGAACCACAAGGTCCTTAGCGATCTATCACAGCAGCACTGTTTGATAGACATAGACATAGACACGGCTAATTACACCAAGCTTCATTTAGACAAATGAAGCTTGGTGTAATTAGCCGTGTGAGTGTGCACGTCCAGAACTACGAATGACGTATCTTCCTAAAAATAAAAACAAAACAAATTATTCTAATATTTATTATCAAGTACAAAACTAAGCATACAAACAGTAAAGTAAAGCATACAAACAGTAAAAATACAACAGTAAGTAACAGTAAAAGGAGTCACTAATATTTATTATTATATATGTCGGCGCAAGACCAATAAACTTATAAATAATAACGTCGAATTTAACAATGTCTATTAAAATTATGACTAAGAAAAGTCTAAAATCTCATTAATGTAAGTTAGTTTACTTATTTAAGTGTAAAAATAACTATGGAGAGTCAAAATGTAATAAAATGGTTTGTTACCTTTCCAGACAGGAAACAATGACTCGAGACTATTTAATCTTTAGTTAAATGTCAAGTTAACTATTGCTAAATTCATGTCTTGATTTATAAACGATAAACATTAAGTGAGGTTAAGTTAGATTAGTGGTAATATTAAAAACAGTTGATGTGATGTTTAATTAGGGAAACGTGGCACCTTGTTTCAATTGTTTAAATGTATTAGCTAAACCAATAATTGATTGGATGTTAATAATAACTAAGTTCTATAAATAGTTAAGATTAATTAACGAGTTATTAACCACAGTAAAGCAAGTTATTTAAAGATCTAATGAACGAGTGTTATGACTTCGCAACGACACGACGACGCCATATTTGTTATAAAATGGCGGGCTGTCGTGAAGCGGGACTTGTATCTTCTAGTCAGCATCTTCAATGCGGCCATCAACAATTCTATCTTTCCCGATGCCTGGAAGTCTGCCGACGTAATCGGCATTCACAAACCAGGTAAAAAGGCCTCTGAGCCCTCCAGCTACCGACCCATTAGTCTCCTCAGTACTCTGGGGAAGATTTATGAGCGCATCCTTCTGAAGCGCATCTGGTCCCACATCAGGGACAACAACCTCCTCCCCGACGAGCAGTTTGGCTTTAGAGCCAAACACTCCTGCGTCCAACAAGTGCACCGCATCACGGAGTACATCCTTGAAGGTTTCAATAAGAAACCATCCCACGGCTTCACCCACAAGCCCATCTATCAGGGCACAGTTGCGGTCTTCCTCGACGTCGCAAAAGCGTTCGACAAAGTCTGGCATAACGGGCTGATATACAAGCTATATCAATTCGGAATGCCAGACCGTCTTGTACTCATCATACAAGACTACCTCACGGCTCGAAGCTTTCGCTATCGCGTCGAGGGAGTTCGCTCCTCACCTCACTCCATTGGTGGCGGTGTCCCTCAAGGCTCCGTCATGGCACCTGTTCTCTTCACGATTTTCACAAGCGATATTCCCCGATCTCCCAACGTGAACATAGCTCTCTTCGCTGACGACACCGCCCTCTACACCAGAGGGTGGAACAAGATCATCCAGCGGGCCCACCTTCAACGAGCCCTCACTCACCTAGGTGACTGGTTCAAGAAGTGGGCCATCACGGTCAATCCTGACAAAAGTGCAGCAATGCACTTCCACCCATCCAAAAATCCCCCCGCTAAACCCATCACGCTTCACGGGAAGCCCATCCCTTGGACACACTCCACCAAATATCTCGGCGTGACCCTCGATCGTCGCCTCACTTTCTCAAAACATATCCAGATAGTCCGCAACCGAGCGGCTTTCTTCCTAGGCCGTCTCAGCCCCATCCTTGGCGAGCGTAGTAAATTGTCACTTAGGAATAAGCTGACAATTTACAAAACTTGCATTCGTCCCGTCATGACTTATGCCTCCGTGGCGTTCGCCCACGCATCCCGCATTGACCTGGACAAGCTTCAGGTCATCCAAAACCGTTTCATACGCAGAGCGGTCGGCGCTAGCTGGCACATGCGAAACGCCGATTTGCACTGCGATCTCGAACTCCCGTCCATTCTTCAGTATATGAAGCACACTTCCCGCCGCTACTTTGACGCGGCGCCCCACCATCCCAACCCTCTCGTAGTCCAGGCCTCGAACTACTCGACAGACACGACAAACACTCCACCCCTCCGTAGACGCCCCAGAAATATCTTAGGCGACCCGGACGACCCCATCGCCGTCGTCACCTCGGCGGCGTTGGGCTCGTCCGATCCGACTGCTCCTGGCAACAGGAAATATTCAGTTTTTGGTATAGGCGTCGGTTACCACAGGCACACACACACACAACGATCCCGCCGGCGGGATCGGAGACCCCCAGGATCTGTTAGAAGATCGGTTAGATTCTCTCCAAATAATCATTCAGTTCAACAACCTACTAGGGCCCCAGGGCACACCCCTTCTGGGGTGCCAGGGCAAGTCTAATCCCCCACTCCCGGTGACGGTCCAAGCCGAGACTCGTACCTCCGAGGTGCCCTTGCGCTTGTCGCCCAAAATCTAAACCATGTTGGCCCAACGCCCTCTGCGTTCACCAACTAGTCCGGTCAAGCTGTAGAGGCCGCAAGGCCAACAGCAATAAGTCACATTAGAAAAAAAAAAAAAAAAAAAAAAAAAGAAGCGGGACTCAGTCCATTACAAGTATTCGTCGAGCACAGTACAAAGCGCAGACTCAGGCAGTCTTGCTTAGAAAGTGATTCCGTGCACTTGGTGCACTGTTTATTTGTTACTCAATCAGTGTTATAAAAAGTGTTATTCTGTAATAATTGTTGTAAAGTGATGACGCTATAGTTTCTTGCCCTTCTTCTAGCAGCGTCTAGGGTTTTACGAACGTGGCAGTAAATTTGCATTAGCATAGAGCACCTTCTTAGGGTCTGTGCAGAAATAAAAGATCAAGAATTCATTATTCGAAGTTTAATGTGTTTTGTTTTCCTACCCCGTAAATAAGTCAGTTTGGTTCAGTCTAAAATTAGAAAGTAGCTTAAAAGAAGGTAGTCCTGACAAAAGTTAAGGTTTTATTTGCAATGGTAAACCTTTTAATGGAAATAGTGAAGTCATCATTGATGACGTAACTTCTAGTAACGGCGTGTTCCGACATATACAGTGCGACATAAAAGAGTAGAAACGGAACTAGCATTGTTATCTGTCAATCGTCGGAATTAAATTCAAAAATATTTGTAATGCACTGGTATGTTGTGTTAATAATGAATCCATCAGATTTACTACTGAAAAGTGTTCACTGTACCTCACAAGCTGTTTTAGTGTGGTATTTATTTGCGATAGTCGTCTTCATTATTTTCTACTCCTTTATGTCGCACTGTACGTAGGTAATACACACATTAAAATTAATTTTGAAAACGACACCTACAGTCTCTGTCTATAACCACGAAAACAAAAGCAAACAACCACGAAAGCAAACAATCAACCACGAAATCCGCTCCGTCACACAGCACACGAGTGTTGCCAATGAAATGACCGACAGAATATGCAGGCAGCGATCACGAAGCAATTTTTGAATTTGCTCTTTTCGCAATGTATCAACATTTAAAAATTTACTTTTAATGTCAGTTTGTGCTTTTATCAATGTTTAAGAATGAACGCTGTGATTTTGCACAAACATGAATACGTTTTTTTATCTATTTTAGTTATTTTCTCGCAATATTGAAACTGATAACTATACTACCAACGTATAACATTGCTAAACATTTTTAACCTTATCAATTGGAAATAACGTAGTAATTTTCACAAGAACGGAAATGTGAACTTAAAAAAAAAACGACTCAACATATAAAATCAACGTTCAGCCACAGAATACATATACTACAAGTAGTTAGGTACATTGTGAACCACACAAACTTTACCTATGTCAACACTGCAGGTTTCCACATTGTGACTTAATCAAAAATTGCTAAAAACTAAACATCTAAAATCAACGTGCAGCTCTTACACTGTGAACCACACAAACTTTAACAGTGTGAAACCCGCAGATTACCGCATTGTGATTTTATCATTGGGCCAAAAACTGCTAAATACTCAAAATATAATATTAACGTGCAGCTTACATTGTGAACCACACACATTTTAACTATGTGAACCCCACATATTACAGCATTGTGATTCTATCTATAAATTGCTAAAAACTCAACATATAAAATTAACATATAGCTTACATTGTGAATCACACAAACTTTAACTACAGTTTACCGCATTGTAATTTTATCAATAGGCCCATAAATTGCTAAAAATTCAACATATCAAATTGACGCACAGTTTACATTATGAACCACACAAACTTTAACTATGTGAACCCCACAAATTACCTCATTGTGATTCTATCAATGAGCGAAAAAATTGCTAAAAACTCAACATATCAAATTAACGTACAGTTTACCTTGTAAACCAAACAAATTTTAAGTATGTGAACCCCACAGATTGCCGCATTGTGATTTTATCATTGGGCCAAAAACTGCTAAAAACTCAACATATAAAATCAACGTGCAGCTTACATTGTGAACCACACAAATTTTAACTATTTAAACCCCATAGATGACCGCATTGTGATTCTATCAATGAGCCAAAAACTGCTAAAAACTCGACATATAAAATCAACGTGCAGCTTACATTGTGAACCACACAAATTTTAACTATGTGAACCCCACAGATTGTCGCATTGTGATTTTATCATTGGGCCAAAAACTGTTGAAAACTCAACATATAAAATCAACGTGCAGCTTACATTGTCAACCACACAAAATGTAACTATGTAAATCCCATAGATTACCGCATTGTAATTTTATCAATGGGCCCAAAAATTGCTAAAAACTCAACATATTAAATTTACGCACAGCTTACATTGTGAATCACACAAACTTTAACTATGTAAATCCCACAGATTACCGAATTGTAATTTTATCAATGGGCCAAAAATTGCTAAAAAATCAACATATAAAATTAACGCACAGCGTACATTGTGAACCACACAAACTTTAACTATGTGAACCCCGCAGATTACCACTTTGCGGTAATAACAAAAAGCTTCAAAATTGTTAATGCAACAATATTTTTATTGTTGCGTTAACAATATTTGCGTTTCGCAAAAAAAAAGTTGCTGGGGCAACATAGGGAAGTTTGCTAATATCTCAAAATTATTTTGTACTTTTCGCAAAATTTTGCTCGCAATGTAAAACTGCATACGTTGCGAGCCGTTTTTTCTCTGAGTGTATACCTAGTACAACTCGTTTTTATGGTTTTAATTTTAACCCAAATTTTAACAAGCTTTTTGGTTCATTTTAAATGGTTTATTAATATTTTTAGATCTCTATGCATCCCTTCCACGCGCCGCCGCATGCTGCATGATCCACGCCTTTCTGTAATCCCGCCAGTCCAGACGTTTACGGGATCACGGCAAACTTGTCAACCGAGATTAGCGCCACAAAATGTATTTGGGATCTCAGTATCCCGGGATTGCATTCCCTAGCTGGTAACAATGATTAATCTACACGCTAACTATTATAATACCCTCCTTAAGGCTTTGCCGTTGTCGGATAAAAATACGCGACAAACGTATCAAAAATTGCTAGGCTTAGCTCTGAATGTGCTAAAGTGGCAACACTGGTAGAGTGAGTTGCCTCCCCCCCGCATGCCCAACGCGTACCGTACGCTCGTGCCTCCCGCATGCCCCCAGCCGTCCCGCACCTACTATCCTCAAACTAACTTATAGAAGAGAGATAACGAAATATTTCTTTCCCTTTTTGTTCCCATTATCCTGATCCGGTGCCCGTAGATTCCGTAGACTCCGTAGAGTGCGTAGATTTGAAGAACTTACACTATACAACTTGCTACGCATAGTAGGTAAACAGTGGCGGATTTACCAACAGCCTGAGTAGGCTAGAGCCTAAGGCGGCAGATTTTAGGGGCGGCAAATTTGGGGGTATTTTTTATGTAAGTATTTATTAAGAAATTAAATGATTTACATACCTAAATGTTATTCATCATCATCATCATTTCAGACATAGGACGTCCACTGCTGGACATAAGCGTCCTCCAAATGTTATTAGGACCACACAAACAATACATGTAAGTAATTCAAATTATTTATTGACATATAAACGAACATGCATTTTTTATATGTTTCATCACTTAGATATTTTTTTCTACAGTTCACAATCATGCGTAGTCGCATGATTGTGAACTAGAGTATCGACATGTAGAGGTCGTTAGGGGCGGCAAAAATTTAATAGCCTACTGGCGGCAAATGTTTAAATCCGCCGCTGTAGGTAAAGCCAAACATTGTTTAGAAACAAGAAAACAAGGTATCTCTACATACCGACCTAAGCTCTACCTCTGCAAATTCGTCGCCAAAATGTTGATAACTATAATAATTCTTAATTAGGTATTATTAAATTCGGTATAAAATTCTGTAACTAGTAAATTAAACGCGCAAAAGATCGTTATTAGGTTTCAGACTATTTTTTAGACTTTTCCCACCTACAGCTGGATTTTGATACAAAGCCATGGGTCCAAAAACGGATCATTCTTAGACTTGTCTTGTCAAGCGCTAAAAAAATCGCGATACATGCCGTCTAAAACAGGGTTGCCAATTGCAATACGTCCCGGTACACCGGGACATGTCACCGGTTTGGATCTTGTCCCGATCATACCAGTTAATCCAAACAATGTCCCGGTATTTTAATCCCAACCAATTTACAACACTGGAAAGTACCTATGAAATATTTTCATGTGTGAATTTTACTGCCTCACCGCAATGGCAGAGTGTTGAAAAGACAGTAAATTATTTACAAGAAAAGGAAATAGTTATATAGTCGCTAACGCATTTGAAGAACCAGGGGCCTTACCCCTAGCTCTATTTTTGCGAGCCAACTTTTGGTAGGTACCTGATAGGTACCTAAAATTAACCAACTTATTTAAGCTGCATCGTTTAAAAGCGTCTAACTTGAATGAACTAAAATCCGTTTTACTATGCGTGTGATTGTGATTATCGTTCATTCAAGTTAGACGCTTTTAAACGATGCAGCTTAAATAAGTTGGTTAATTTTAGGTACCTATCAGGTACCTACCAAAAGTTGGCTCGCAAAAATAGAGCTAGGGGTAAGGCCCCAGATTTACATACCTAAATGTTATTCATCATCATCATCATTTCAGACATAGGACGTCCACTGCTGGACATAAGCGTCCTCCAAATGTTATTAGGACCACACAAACAATACATGTAAGTAATTCAAATTATTTATTGACATATAAACGAACATGCATTTTTTATATGTTTCATCACTTAGATATTTTTTTCTACAGTTCACAATCATGCGTAGTCGCATGATTGTGAACTAGAGTATCGACATGTAGAGGTCGTTAGGGGCGGCAAAAATTTAATAGCCTACTGGCGGCAAATGTTTAAATCCGCCGCTGTAGGTAAAGCCAAACATTGTTTAGAAACAAGAAAACAAGGTATCTCTACATACCGACCTAAGCTCTACCTCTGCAAATTCGTCGCCAAAATGTTGATAACTATAATAATTCTTAATTAGGTATTATTAAATTCGGTATAAAATTCTGTAACTAGTAAATTAAACGCGCAAAAGATCGTTATTAGGTTTCAGACTATTTTTTAGACTTTTCCCACCTACAGCTGGATTTTGATACAAAGCCATGGGTCCAAAAACGGATCATTCTTAGACTTGTCTTGTCAAGCGCTAAAAAAATCGCGATACATGCCGTCTAAAACAGGGTTGCCAATTGCAATACGTCCCGGTACACCGGGACATGTCACCGGTTTGGATCTTGTCCCGATCATACCAGTTAATCCAAACAATGTCCCGGTATTTTAATCCCAACCAATTTACAACACTGGAAAGTACCTATGAAATATTTTCATGTGTGAATTTTACTGCCTCACCGCAATGGCAGAGTGTTGAAAAGACAGTAAATTATTTACAAGAAAAGGAAATAGTTATATAGTCGCTAACGCATTTGAAGAACCAGGGGCCTTACCCCTAGCTCTATTTTTGCGAGCCAACTTTTGGTAGGTACCTGATAGGTACCTAAAATTAACCAACTTATTTAAGCTGCATCGTTTAAAAGCGTCTAACTTGAATGAACTAAAATCCGTTTTACTATGCGTGTGATTGTGATTATCGTTCATTCAAGTTAGACGCTTTTAAACGATGCAGCTTAAATAAGTTGGTTAATTTTAGGTACCTATCAGGTACCTACCAAAAGTTGGCTCGCAAAAATAGAGCTAGGGGTAAGGCCCCAGCATATCGCAAAGTTTTTTAGAAAAACGAAGAATTAAACAGGAGACTGTTTTCGGGATCGGGTTTTTCGGGATTCGGGAGACACACAATACATGTCAGAGAGAAAACAGACTTTAACGTAGATGTGCCAGTTCTTATATGCCATTTATATGCCATGCATTAAATAAAAGAACACCTAGTATTGTAACCGAGGGTAGGCGCCGGCGGCCGGCTGTCAGGTTCTTAGTCGGAATAAATATGTGCTAACTATAACAGTGTTTTCGATTTGCTCGCCCTTTGACCTAGTATTTCCCAATATCAATTGATTTTTATCTTGATATTTATAACAATTGCCATCGCTTTCTTGCCTCAAACCAGGGGCCTTACCCCTAGCTCGAAAGGTTGACCCGCATAGGTGTTATTTGTCTAAACGGTACCATCAACTACGAAAAGCGGTAGTTATTTGATAGCCGCCAAGCTTTGTTATTTTCACGCACACTCGCATAGTAAAACGGATTTTCGTTCATTCAAGTTAGACGCTTTTAAACGATGCAGCTTAAATGAGTTGGTTAATTTTAGGTACCTATCAGGTACCTATTAAAAGTTGGCTCGCAAAAGTGAAGCTAGGGGTAAGGCGCCTGAAAAATATGGAATGAGCTACCTTCTGCGGTGTTTCCTAAAAGCTTCAACATGGGGTACTGCAAAAATAACAGCCCTTTTGAAGAACACCATATTTTATTATAGTTAGCTTTTATAGTATTCATTCATAACCAGTGTATGTGACTTTCACGAGGCGACTCTGAAAATTATTTGAACTGTCAAAAAGTTTGCGACACAGTGATGCCACCGTTTCAAGTGGTCAAAATCGGAACTATTTTCTTGCCGATTTCGTTGGTTCGAAAGACCTACGCTTTTTTGAGCTTTACCATCTATTCACACAATAGCAAGCAGCTGCTGACAAGGTGTAATATCGTTCGCGCAAAACTTTATGAGCCCTCTGAAGTTAGGCGCGAGGCCTCCCCGACGCCCTGTAAAGTCCCTCGGATACCTATAATATGCGTACTGCGCAGCCACTGGGCCTAACTTCAGAGGGCTCATAAAGTTTTGCGTGAACGATACCATTGTAATACAAAATTAAGAACATTTATACGACTAGCGCTGTTTGCGGCAGGAACAAGTTAACTCGAACCAATTTGTTGAGGCACAGGTTTACCTTCCGTGTGCCTTTGGAAGTATGACATAATTTACACAGAGGGCGTTAGTTGTCGTATAACTTCATCACCGATTGGACTGTAGATGCTATAGATTTTGCGTAGCAATATAAAAAGTTTCGTACCACCACATAAATTGTTAACTACTAAAATACAAAAAAGTTGTGCAAAAAGACATCATGCCCGGGCGATCACCCATCCAAGTACTGACCGCGCCCGACATTGCTTCACTTCCGTGATCGTACGAGAACCGGTGGAAATTTGTCACCGACTCGCACTTGGCCAGTAATTGCCGTTTTACTTTAGAGTGTGTAAACTATAATTATGCCAAGTTTGACGCTTGTAGGTACGTGTTACCGTTTTTACTATAGGTAGAGCAAATAAAAAAATACGTTAAAAAATAAGTTTGTTGTATGGCGACTCCACTTTTAGGTTTTACTTTTTGACTTTATTGTTATTTATTAGTTAATCTAACGTGTAACATTTCAACTGGCTGTCTATTAAGTATTACGGTTCAAAAGCGGAGGTAAAAAGGACGATGGACATAAAGACAAAGCAGGCTTAGTAATGGGGTCCCGTCTACACCTTTTGGGTACGGAACCCTAAAAATGCGAGATGTGTGGATTGGATCGAGGTATGGGTTCGTATCCCTACTATGACCTAAACAAGCTGTCAGGGAAGGAATACAATGTGAGAAGCTACAGGTCGGTTAGGTAGGGTCATTTTTAACCGACTTCTAAAAAGGGGGAAAGTCTCAATTCTGTTTTTTTTAATGTTTGTCACCTCGTAACTTTCGACTGGGTGAACCGATTTTGATGATTCTTTTTTTATTTGAAAGCTGGTGCTTCCATTTCAATTTGGTCCAGATCTAAAATAAATGTAGTCGGTTTTGTATATTGATAATTATAAATCAAAATATCTGGAAAAAAATTAACCAGGCAATAATAATCATCCAAGTAACCGAATTTGCCAAATTTATAAAAAAATCGGTTTTTTAAATTTTAAATTATAATTATATCTAGCACTTGAGTAACTAGGCAAACACAAATCAAAGTGTTTGCCTAGTTTGCCTAATTTTAACCTACCAAATTTATAAGCCGTTTAAAACTTTGTCATCAAATTCTCAAAGAAGTTATTAAGCTATTGCATAGCTTCTATCGCGGGCCTTGAGCGTGGAGACCGAATCCAGAAATTCCGTAACGAAAATAACCTGTCACTCCCTACTCCGACCTCTCACCGCTAGATGGCGTTGTAAAATATGTTTGATAAAAGAACGACATACATAGAGTTGTATAACCTACATAATTTTATTTGTTACAAGTAAATAAATAATTATAAATGCATAAGTTGATAAAAAATGCTATGCAATAGCTTTACCGCGGCAGTCCCCGAGTGCCACACGTCTTTTTATTTATTTACTTATTTGTCAATGTAGTCGTTACAAATTAATTATTTATTATAGTACCTATTGTACCTAATGATAAATGCCTATTTTCTACCACATACATATAGTAAGTATATTGTAGTAGGACTTTTCAATAAGTTTTGACTTGAACTGTATTTAAAAACAAGCAATCTTTACTAATATTTTGCACTAGCTACGCTACGCCTACGCCCCGCGGTTTCACCCGCGTGGATTGTGGAGTACTATCTATAACATCAGCTGTCTGCCAGTGAAATTACCCCTCAAAATCGGTCCAGCGGGTATTTCGAATCACCGTTGTCGATTACATCGATTTAACATTGTAGGTTTTGGACAAACGCCTTGAGAAATGGTATAGCATTCTAATCTTAAAACAGTTTGCTAATGGAATTAGGAAATGGGCTGATGTCTATTTAGCTGTAATAGCACAATATTTGCGCGATTTTTTACTCGTGGCGTATAGGGCTACTTATTTTTTTATTTATTTTTTATTCGGTAATAGGCGAACGCAACAATTCGCCTGATGCTAAGCGCGATGCGGTTTACGATGGAGCACGCTTGCCCAGAAGAAACCGATTCACTCGAGATTTGAAGACACCCAGATTGTATCTTATAAAAAAACTAAGTCCCTCTGATATCAACAATTGGATTATTAATTTGTGGTTCCCCCGTTTTATCTACAGATATCACTGATACTGGTTTTATCTACAGAACAACGTCAAAAAGGAGTCAAAAGTCTTGGCTTGTTGCCACCACAGAAAACAGTTTTTTCTTCTTTTCAGTGGTTGCCTCACAAATTGAAAAGTAAGATTCTTTAATTAATTTATTGATTTTAAATGGACTACTGTAAAATCTACTTTTAAAAACGTACAATGGCACGTAAATAATTCTTATATAGGTATATATATTAATCCTTTAGTTTAACGTTAGTTTTTAGATAGGTTTAGGATAGCAATGGATCTGTGGGGGTTTGGTGGTATCGAATTGCAATCGTCCTCCCACAGATCAAGTGATACACGTTTAAAATATTTTGTGTTTTTTTTTAAGCGATTGTATACTTAATTGTGAATAAAAGAATATGATTTAAAAAAATGGACTACTGTTGCTGTACTCGTATGTAGCTGTACTCGTATGTAGCTGTAAAAAACTTAATAAAACTAAAAAGAAACCTACTCTTAAAATTCTGAATAAGTAATAAACAAATTAACATAGTTTATACAAGAAACCACCACCTTTAATTTCATTTTTACGTGGGACCTGACAGTGGGACCACGATCCTCTTGTTTAAGACAATTGGGGCCATTAGTAATAAGTTGGACAAATTTTGGTGGCATCACGAGTCAAAAATATTTTTTTGCAGCTAAATCAATTTTAGGTAATCGACATGAATGGAAAGTTTCTATTCGAACATAAATAGCATATTTATTGAAAGAACGTAAATATTATTCTTATAAAGAAACCTTCTTCTTCTTATTCTTCTTCTTCCTATATATAAAAGGCAATGTGTGTATGTATGCATGTATGTATGTGTGTATTGTAGGTACCTACCTAAGTAAGTTCCCTATACAGGGTGTTTGGTAGAGGGTCCGACAAATCAAATGAGCGTGTTCGGGGGCCCATTTGGAGAATACAAGTTGGCCAAAAAAAATCCCTGACCCCCCTAATTTTTTTAAAGGTTTTTTTTTTGTGAATTTTCCCATTTTCACCGAAATTGTACCTATTTACCTCCATAACATTTGTAAAATCTGTTTTAGACCGGATGTTTTTACTTGAATTTGGTCTCTAATACACCTTCAGGCCACGCAAAGCAAAATTGGATACAAAACAGAGCTAAATAACTGATTTAGAGCTCATAGAGTGAAAAAATGTAAATAAAAATTACCTCATAGTTCAACTTTCACAGTGATCTAAAAAAAAAACACTAGCAATTCTGGAGATAATATGCATTTGAAAACTTCTCTATTTATTACTTATTACAATGACATACTAAATTGGTATAATACTTACCAGCTTATTGAGTTAAAATAGGATTCTAAGTAACAACTCTAGAAATAAAAAAATGTGTCATCTACGTAAAGTAAGGGACCAATTACGACGAGCAGGTATAAAACCATTGTTATTAGTTCTTCTTTCTCCGTCTCTCCAAGAATGCAGAGGCAGCGTGCTATGGCTTTAAGCTACCAGTTGTCTAACCAATAAAATCAGTGTGACTGATTATCAGTCGAGCTTTGACTGCTATCACTGTTTGACGCGTGTACGAATAACCCAACGGTTTCTGTTTTCTGTTTTGATTTGTTAAATTGTTACCTTGTTGATTGTTACCGTTGTTGTCTGTTACCGTTGTTCTGTTACCGTTGTTGACTGTTACCGTTGTTGACTGTTACCGTTGTTACTGTTGACGTTGACTGTTGTTGCTGATTCTTTCTGCGCCGACATGACGGAGTTTAGTAACGAAGAATAAGCCGACATGGTTTTTGCCTATGGCCGAGCTGATGGGAACTCACGTGCAGCCCAAAGAATGTACAGAGAGTCGTATCCCAACAGACATGTACCACATCACACCACATTCTCAAATACTTTCCGGAGACTGCGGGAAACCGGCACCCTACATTTTAGGGAACCACGACTCAATGCTAGACAGCATCGTGTTGTTGTAGATGAAAGTATTCTACAAGAGTTCGATGTGGATCCCACCACCAGCATTAGAAAAGTGGCCCGTGACTTGGGAGTTTCGACATGGAAAGTTTGGTCAGTAGTCAATGCAGACGGAAGGCATCCTTTTCACTACACTCCGGTGCAAGGTAAATTTAATTTATGACATTAACTCTAAACTGTGTTCTAGATTCTGACGCTTGAGATTATTTTGATCACTCTCACTCTTATGACTTTTGAAACGAGAGAGAGATAATGACCTAGATAATATCTCACGCGTCAGAATATTAGAGCTCCTGATTGCTCATTTAAAATACGAACCTTACATAAATTGTTTACTGGACAATGGGCTTTGCTCAAATTCTCTTGAATAGTGGATTGTAATTTTTTTTTTATTTTGACTTCGGTGGTGTATCGAACTCTACAATAATAATAATAATTGCCGTACAAGTTGCCCATCTCATGTTCTCAAACGGTTTTGTTTTGGTTTCAGGTTTAGTAGAAGGGGACCAAGAGCGGCGTTTGCGGTTTTGCCGTTTTCTTTTACATACGGACGTAGATAATGACGAATTCCTGAAGACCATTCTCTGGACGGATGAATCTAAATTCACGAGAGAGGGCATCTTTAACCAACATAATCTCCACAGATGGGAATCGCAAAATCCTCGCGCGACTAGAGAGGCCTCACACCAACATAAGTTTTCGGTCAACGTATGGGCAGGTGTCATTGGGAGAGACCTCATAGGACCCCATTATCTCCCAGATACACTGAATGGGGAAAATTACCTAGAATTTTTAATGAATGACCTACCGGAATTAATGAGTGACCTGCCGATTTTTGAAGATGACCGGGCAGTTGTATTTCAACATGACGGCTGCCCGGCTCCCTACCGGAACATAGTACGCGAGTACCTAGACAACGTTTTCCCCAATTCATGGATTGGGAGAGGTGGCCCAATTGAATGGCCCGCACGTTCCCCAGACCTAACACCACTCGATTTTTATGTCTGGGGACGTGCTAAAGAGTTGGTGTACGAAATTGAAATAAACACAAAAGAAGAATTGGTGACGAGAATTGGGGATGCTTTTTCAAAAATGAAAGAAGAAATGACGCTGAACACGACTACAAAAGAAATACGCCGTTGATGCCGGGCGTGTATTCATAACAGAGGAGCTGTGTTCGAACAAAATTTAAATTAAATAAATAATTGTATTTATTTCTGTTGTTTGAATTTTCCCTTCTGCCTCATTTATTCAACAAGTTGGTAAGTTTTATACCAACTTAGTATGTCATTGTAATAAGTAATAAATAGAGAAGTTTTTAAATGCATATTACCTCCCGAATTGCTAGTGTTTTTTTTTTTAGATCACTGTGAAAGTTGAACTATGAGGTAATTTTTATTTTCATTTTTTCACTCTATGAGCTCTAAATCAGTTAGTTAGCTTTGTTTTGTACCCAATTTTGCTTTGCGTGGCCTGAAGGTGTATTAGAGACCAAATTCAAGTAAAAACATCCGGTCTAAAACAGATTTTACAAATGTTATGGAGGTAAATAGGTACAATTTTGGTGAAAATGGGAAAATTCACAAAAAAAAAAACTTAAAAAAAATTGGAGGGTCAGGGATTTTTTTTGGCCAACTTGTATTTTCCAAATGGGCCCCCGAACACGCTCATTTGATTTGTCGGACCCTCTACCAAACACCCTGTATATACTATGGACTCCGAAACGGCTGAACTGATTTTGACGAGACTTTCACTGGCAGATAGCCATAAGGTGTAACTAAGACTAATTTTGATTATAATTATCATCATCGTCGTGGTCGTGGCCGTGGCGTGGTCGTGTTCGTGGCCGTGGTCGTGGTCGTGTTCGTGGCCGTGGTGGTCGACGTCGTGGTTGTGGTCGTAGTCGTGGCCGTGTCCGTGGTCGTGCATTTTCCCTCAGCACGTTCCAGTCTCCTCCCTGTCGCAAGTCAATGCCCGCATCGTACCTATCGGAAATTGGACCGCACTGAATTCCAGCATCTGTATACACCAGCATCGGTGGCTAGGCTACCATAGGTACAGAAGAAATAATAGTACAACCACTACTTATTTTTTTGAAACATTTTCGCACACACGGTCATCTGACCCCAAACTAATCAAAGCTTGTAATATGGCTGCCAGAGACTGATATACGTATTAAATACACACTTAAATAGATATTAACACCCAGACATAGAACAAACACAAATGTTCATCACATAAATGTTTGCCCTATAGATAGGAATCGAACACACGCCCCCAAGCGCAGAAGGTAACTATATACTGAGCCACCGGGGCAGTCAGTAGTAGTAAGAATTAATTTGGCACTATCGGTCCGATCTGTTCGATGCGGATATATTTATTTATTTATATTTTATTTATCAAAATTACAACTATTATTACAGGATAGCCTAATATGTGTGGTATGCTTACTTTTATAGTGTTGTTTAGCACAAAACTATAGTTAATCATCATCAACATCAGCCAAAAGACAGCCACTGCTGAACATAGGCCTCCCCTATTAACCTCCGCACTGAATCTGCATTAACTGCCATCTGCATCCACTGGATGCCCCCGACTCTCACAATATCGTCGGTCCATCTAGTGGAGGGCCTACCTACGCTGCGTCTTCCGATTCGTGGTCTCCACTCAAGAACTTTTCTTCCCAATCGGTTGTCGGTTCTTCGAGCGATGAGGTCTGCCCAGTGCCACTTCAACTTGCAAATTTTAATAGCTATATCAGTGACTCTGGGCGAATATCCACGTTTCGGAACCAATCCAATTGCAGAGAGGCATGTCAGGGTATGTCTTAAAACTGCAACCAGAACCACCAGAGGATGGGCAGCAGCATCCTCCTACTTTCAAAACTGAAACATTAGATAATAAAAATACCTGTGACACCGTTCCACCGCAATATACCATTAAAATTAAAATTATTAAAAGTAGCCTAGAAGAGGTCGCTCTCAGTGATAAGACCGTTTTTGTGTCCATATTAAATGTATCTTTCTTGTAAAATATTTTTATGGTGTTAATAAAGAGTTATTTTATTGTATTACCTACTTATTTTGTACTCAGTATGAAGGCGATGCGCGAATCATTATGGTCGCGTAATTTAAATTTTACGTTATCTTAGAACTGTGAGACTAAACTATGTATTGTAAACGACAAACTCTATCTGCAATAAGTACTCCTGATAACGAATACTTTTTTATTTTTAATATTCATTAATTAGATTATAAAAATGCATCTAAACATGACCTTATAATTTTAATTTTAAACACAATAACTGTTTATATCCGTTTTCCTGGCTTTCTTATAAATGTTATATATATGCTGTCGCGGACTTTTTTGTAAAACTATACAAGAAGTACATTTTTGTTAAACATTGTATTTACTTATCTACAACCTTTAGGTCAGCGTACGCTGATAAAGAAGCCAATCAGCTTATTTCTCTCCGACATGTTTTACTAATACGGTTATTTAGTATAGAAAAATAACTTATTTATAAAATATAGCCTATGTTACTCAGAGATAATGTAACATTCTAATAGCAAAAGAATTTTTAAAATCGGTTTAGTAGTTTCGGACCCTATTCAATGCAAACAAACAATCAAATCTTTCATCATTATGATATTGGAAGAGATGGTATAGATTAACTCTCTCTCAGAGAAGGCCTGAGTACTAGCAGTGGGATCGATTGATATGCTGAAATGATGTGGGACAATAAATATGTGGGACATTATTGCACACACGGTCATCTGACCCCAAACTAAGCAAAGCTTGTAATATGGCTGCCAGAGACTGATATACGTACATATATATTTTTAAATACATACTTCAATAGATATTAACACCCAGACATAGAACAAACACAAATGTTCATTACACAAATGTTTGTCCTAGATGGGAATCGAACCCACGCCCCCAAGCACAGATGTTAGGTTTACTACTAACTGAGCCACCGGGGCAGTCATCTCAGTCATCAGTGATATGCTGAAATGATGAAGGTAACTAAGTAATTGGAGGATAATAATATAGGTAACAATCAAGCATCATCAATCAGCATTCCATCAAACAAATTAATAACTTAGTTTTAAAGTAACATAACGGAAATCTTCTTAAAATATAAAATAAGTTAAATGAAAATAGCTAGCGAACAAATTTCTTAATTTCCAAGGATCCCTCAATAGCACATAGCCGAATCGGAGTTATTTTCAAAGGCACTGGTTCGGCGCAGGTACATTTGGTCGTTTTTAGGCCCACGTTTTCTTTATTCTGCTCTGAAAGTTTACGTGCCAGATCAGCATTTTCACGCTCTAGCAACTGTTTCTCCCGAAGTAGAGCTCTCTTTGACAGTTCTGCGTTAGATATACGGTGCCACAACCTGGCCAAGCCACATGTCGACGCTAATGTGCTAAATATCATAGGATCCTCCTCAGGCTGCTTTCGAACATGTGTTTTTATCGGTTCTTGGGACGTTCCTGACCCGTAAGGCATCACTTTTTCACGACATGTTTCGTATTTTCTGCACTGAGCCGCCATACGCAGTATCATTTCACACTTTTTTTTAGCAGCTTTTATCCACTCGACTGCATCGTCCGCTGCTTTAACTAATGAACTTATCTGGTTTATATCAATTTCCACACCATAGTTCATATGTTTTTTTAGTCGACTGCAAGCATCCCGGTATCTGTTACGACGGTCTCGAAAACCGGCTTGTTTTTCGCCTGTTTCGTATGCCACTAACTCTATTCGAAGGCGTTTGATTATCTTCTCGCTAATAATTAATTTCTTAGCTTGGGCAGCAATGATGTCAGCCATCATCTGCTCTTTTTTACGCAACAGACGTAATTGCTTCTGGTTTTCAGCAGTCTTGGACACGTAACCTCTGAGCGTCGCTTTATATTGCTCCCACATTAAATAGTTTGTGCCTTCCAGTATAGCGCTGAGGGTATCACGGATTTCATGATAAGTACTCAACTCATCGTCTCTTCTTACCATGTTGTCACCGCGCGTGTTCCACGCTAGGGAATCTGCAGCATGGTGACTACAATAAAGCAGCAAATTCAAATGTGTTTCCGCTTTTTTATTAGCTTCCAAATAGTAGGCGAGTTCGTCTCGGCCAAATTTAAGCAACTCTGCAATTTTAATATCATTGTTCTTGCACATATTTTCTAAGTCTGTTAAAAACCCACAAATAATATTATCAGAATATACGCAAAAGTTTCCAACTGTGCGGGAATACTGATGATTTGCAATACCTTTTAGGTACATGAGGTGTTTAATTAGACCGTCTTTTTTGTCATAAGCTCGATCTAAAGTATGCCACATAACTTCAATCTGCTGTCGATATACGGGCGCCTTGATCTTGAGCATTGCATCCCGCCATGCCTCGTCCAGGTTCTTCTTCCATAACAAGTGAGCAGCCACCTCACGTTCCAGTTCTTCGAACTTACGCCTTTTCTTAGTTTCAGCTGCAGCTCGTTTCTTTTCAAGCCTTTTTGCAATCTTTTTTGCAATTTTTTCCTCTTTAGTAAGACCCATATTAAATCTGGTTACAGATTTACTTTTCGGCACAAGAAAATAGTAAAATAATTGGAGTAAATTTTAGAGTGGGCTTTTCTATTTTACTGCTAGTTATCCTTTTTTACAAATATTTATTTGCAAGTCTAGTGTTGGTCTAGTGCAAGTTGTATAGGTTATATTTAGTATGACAAGTCGTGCAGAATTCAAGAACACTTGTCTTTCAAACTTTTCAAAGTCTAACTGCCAAAAAGAAGGGCGTTGTTTTCGTCCTGTGACAATTTAAAAACACTACAAAGGTGCTACAAAGGTTAAACATTTCTGGATGATTTCGAACCCACGCCCCCAAGCGTAGAAGGCAGGTTCACTACCACTTACGCTAACGGGCTGTCAAATGTCTATAAGTAATCCATAGATTTAGGATGTCAAGCAAAAATTTTTTTAGGTCTTTGCTATAATTCGATAACCACTATCTCTTATCGATAACAAATAAGGATGCACCGATCTGATCTTTTAGAAGATCGAATAACGATTTTTCAGATCGTTTGAAATGCCATCCGATTTTCTAGGGGATGATTGAATAACGTCATTTAACAAAGGCTTGATGGAATTCTACCCATATTGTGAAGTCGGCAGTGACGGGAAGTCGAAGATCGGGCTGAAATCTTGGAAAAAGTTAAAGCCTATGTCCAGGAGTGGTCTGATTATGATGACCTAGTTTCAATAAATTTTATCGCAGTCTTGCCTTTTGAGTATACATTTCCTAGCGCCTAGGTGTGTTTACTCTAGGTCTTGCCAAACTGGCATAAAGTGCTCGTCTCGAAGCGTACGCGCATATTGCCATAAGGCTTGCATTCCCGGTTCAACTGACACCAAGCGGGGTGCCGTGAATACTCACTGCATTTCCGGACGCACTGCAGTGAAAGTTCCTACGTTGAATCCAACGGTACTAAGGTAAAACTCGTTCTAATAAAATACATTGCAACTTTGCTTTATAAAGCGTAAACGTCTAAACTGCTGTTCTATCTGCCCCGCGGAATAGATTTGTTGTTTTTCTAAACTCTATAAAGGAATGATAGGTGGGTACTTATTCTTTGTAGTTTTTATTAAAGCATTGTTTTTTTGTTTATTTAATAGGTTTCGAGAGTAACGTTTAAAAGATTTTTTGATTATAGTATTAATTAAGTACCGGAAAGAGTGTAAATTTTGGGCAAAATTAAAGCGAATATATTTTATGTAGGTATCACCTTGGGTAAACATTAAACCTTCGTATTTCATGTGTTATTTATATTATAATTAAAGTGAGTGAACTAACTGGAGGTAATGTAGGCTTTTTTATTACTATGGTGTTGAATACCACAGTTTTTAATTTTTATTTCGTTATTATTTAGGTTAGAATCTGAGGTTTTATTCACAAAATTTGTGATAATGGACTTTGATAATTTTAGTATAGCGAGGCTGTCAAATGAGTGTTAAAAGATTATGACAATTTGTAATTCATTTGTATACCTAGCGAAGTTGTCAAAAATTTTGATAATAGGTTTTGTCAATTTTAGTGTAGTTAAAACTTCGTCACGAATTATCTAATTTTATAGGCCAAGGGACAAAAGTTGTCATTTTTTCGGGATAAAAAATATCTTCTGTTCTGCTTCCTGCCTTCCATCCATCTCTATCTGTTGAGATATTGTTACGTTAAAATTATAATATATTATAATTGTTGAGACATTGTTACGTATTAATTATTTTCTGCGGGCATCCATTGGATGCGGATGACAGATATGTCTGTGTGTGGAATTCTAATGGGGAGCCCTATGTTCAGCAGTGGACGTCTTCTAGCTGAGGACGATGATGTTGAAATATTATAAAGATAACTATCAAATCAATTTCGCATTTTTAATATTAGGTTGATTATAATTGGTAAAATGGAAGAGTAAGTAAAACTAAGGGTATTATTTAGACTTAGGTAGGTACTCAGTATTTTGTTTATAATAGGCTTGCGTCTGGCCGTGATGATGCGGTCTATGATGTAGCACGCCTGCATAGTAGAAACCGATTCACTCTTGATTTGAAGACACCCAGTCTGTAACTATCGACCGACTTTCTAAATTTCAATATTTTTATGCGGGAAATCTAGAAAATAGCACCAAACCCGCGGCGCACGCCTAGTTCATGGTAACGTAATCACCCAGCGTGTTTGGGTTAACGTAATCAACTTGTAACAATATTATGTTCTACGAATACATACATACATACCTAGCCATATTAAACTAAACGCAATGTTCCGTAAGCTGCTCGCGATAATATTTCGCATTTTCGTCATAATGGCTTTATAGTCGATATACCCGTACAAAGAGCTTTGTTAATATATTTCTTTATTCAGTAAGACTTACATATTACAAGCATATTCACTTAAATAATGCATTTAACTTAGTCTAGATTATTAACACTAAATGATGTGCCCTACACCCTGCACTAGGCGAAACCTGTGTTGCAGGACCTAACTAATCTTGTTTTCAGTTTTATTATGCGAACTGCAATTTTTTATATATATATATATATAGAATAGGTCTACGTTTGTCCTCCAACTTGCCTGATGGTAAGCGACGGTGCACTCACCGACACATCTTTCGAATGCGCTGCCTGAATACCTATTCATTTCCATTCGTTCCCCGATAGTTACAATCTGAGTGTCTTCAAATCACGAGTGAATCGGTTTCTACTAGGCAAGCGTGCCCCATCGTAGACCGCAACATTGCTTAACATCAGGCCAGTTGGCGGCCAAACGCAAGTCTATTCCTAAAAAAACATTTTGTAGAGTTACGCAAAACTTTTGTCAAATTCATTCGCTGCGTTCATATTTCTTGCCGAAAATACGTGACAAATTTTTCAATGATATGAAAAAATGTCATTGAAAAAAATGGATTCTGTGCCCTTAGTCTCTGTGACCACATAAACTAGTAACGCCACGGCCGCGTTATGTCATCTCAATAAGTTTAGAAAACGAACGTTGAATTGGTAATGTAAAGATTCCTCTTGCAACGAGGCGTAACATGCTGGTTTTCGTGAAAAAAATAGCTCGAATGATTGCATTGCATAGCAATCGACATTGATTTTATCATCAACCTAATGTACAGGTTATTGATAAAAAAGAGGATTTTCTCATGTTACCTGCGATGTATATATAAGCATCTCACCAACTCAACTCTTTTGGCCTAGTACCTATCATTTTATTGTCTTGTTTGCTTGGTGTGATCACGGCATAAAAAATCTATTAGCTGTATTTTTGAAGCCATTTTCCAATTCTTGAAACATCATCATCTTGATAAAATTGAACTATTATCATACCAATATTATAATAATAATATTTACGTGATAGAGTCTTTGTTTGTTCCTCTTTCACAGCAATAGAGCAAAGGAACGCCGCTACTTTCGAATAAAGATATGAGTTGTTAAAAGTTCGTAGAGTATCATTTTATCCTGAAAAAAAAATACGGCTCTTTAAGGAATGTCTACGCTGGTGAAACCGCGGGGTAAATTACTTAAATCTAGACTTATGTCGAAAAACTAGAAAATCTTGACTTATGTAAAACGAAAAAATCACGAGTAAAGCCGCAGGGCATAGCTGGTATTACTTTATTGTTACCTCTACACCCGACATCTGCCAATATAGCTGCCAAAATTCAGCTCCGTAGGTCAAGTAGTTGTCCGAAATTTCGCGATGATTCAGTCAGCGAATGAACGAGGGGTATTTCGCTTATACAATATAGAATTGTACCTTACAGATGTGGCTGGCAGCACTAGCACTTGTGTTAGTAGTTTGCTTATACTTGTACCTGGACACGGTGAAACCAAATAAGTACCCACCGGGCCCGCGATGGCTCCCCGTACTTGGATGCGCGTACGAAATCTACAAGCTACGAGTAAAGACTGGATATCTATATAAAGCAGTGAAGGAACTCTCCACTGCCTGTAACAACGCCTCTCTACTCGGACTCCGCATCGGTAAGGATAGAATCATCATGGTAAACTCCTTAGAAGCAAACAAGGAAATGTTATTCAACGAGGACATCGATGGCAGACCCAAAGGAATATTCTACCAAACAAGAACTTGGGGAGAAAGACGTGGCGTCCTCCTCACGGATGGGGAGCTTTGGAAAGAACAGAGAAGATTTTTGATAAAACATTTAAGGGAATTTGGGTTCGGGAGAAGAGGCATGGGCAACATCGCCCAATCTGAGGCATACCACATGGTCAGCGATGTAATGGAAATCATAAATAGAAAGAATGGCAAATCTGCTGAAATCGTAATGCACAATTTTTTTAACGTCTATATACTCAACACGCTCTGGACGATGATGGCTGGCATCAGGTATAATCCAAGAGAACCACAGATGGTTGTTCTCCAAACTTTACTGTTTGAACTATTTGCTGCAGTGGACATGGTCGGTGCAGTATTCAGCCACTTCCCAATCCTCGCTTTTTTAGCTCCGGTCAAGTCAGGATATCGAGAGTTTGTCAAGACTCATAAGAGAATTTGGACGTTTTTGAGAGAAGAGCTCGCGAAACATAAAGAAAATTTTGAACCAGAAAAAGAGGACAAAGATTTCATGGAAGTGTACATCAGAGTGTTGCGAGAAAAAGGTGGGGGAAACACTTACTCTGAAGGGCAACTGGTAGCTATGTGTATGGACATGTTTATGGCTGGGACCGAAACGACAAGTAAAAGCATGAGCTTCTGCTTCAGTTATCTTGTGAGAGAACAAGAGATACAGAAGAAAGCTCAACAAGAGATAGATAGTGTGATTGGTAAAGAACGATTCCCGTGTTTAGATGACAGGCAAAAGTGAGTATCTAGATACAAATATGGGTAACTATAATTCCTATTTCTATACCTTTTCTTTATGGAACTTCTCCAGCACTTTCACTTGAAAACTGCAGTTGGTATTATGTAAAAAAAAACTTTACCATCAACCATGGTTTTTGGATCCTGGTAATTATTTTGATAAAATTTGTACTTAACCGCTTTTAAATAATAGCCCTTTCTTTTATAGGATAGGC
The DNA here is from genome assembly GCA_949125355.1 of Agriopis leucophaearia. Taxonomy (NCBI): domain Eukaryota; kingdom Metazoa; phylum Arthropoda; class Insecta; order Lepidoptera; family Geometridae; genus Agriopis; species Agriopis leucophaearia. The sequence goes on along the minus strand of OX421261.1, from coordinate 4,882,064 downwards.
CTTTTTATTTAATTTCCTAATACTAATGAAAGTTTTTGTTATCTTTAGTATGCCGTATACCGAAGCCGTAGTCCATGAGTGTATACGTCACTTTATGGGTCGCACTTTTGGCGTGCCACATCGCGCCTTGAGGGACACCACTCTAGCTGGATACAATATTCCTGAAGTATGACTTTAATTAAATGGTATTTCTTTAGTTCTTATTAGCAGACAAAGTACAGCTGATAATAAATGACTAAGTTGAATATACGCCTGCCTTATAATAGAAACAGGAAATCAAGTGAAGGAGGATTAGGCGCATGTTTCGACTTTTTCTACCATTATCTTAGGGTATCGTCAAGATTACCTTGTCTGATAGCTTTACCGCATTTGGAGCATTTCAATTCACAACCTTCCGCGTGAAATCCGCCTCCACTTAACTGATAATTATAACAGTAACTGTCTTTGTTTCAGGACACGATGGTAGTGAGCAACCTTACAAATATCTTGATGGATGACCGTCTGTTCCCCAATCCTTATGCTTTCATTCCTGAGAGATTCCTTTCAAACCGACGTGTAGTTACCCCCGACCATTATTTTCCGTTTGGGCTAGCGAAACATAGGTGCATGGGCGACGTTCTCGCTAAGTGTAACATCTTCGTGTTTACGTCAACAATGCTGCAGAGGTTCTCGTTTCTTCCAGTTCCCGGTGAATCTCCGCCTTCCTTGAACCACATTGACGGCGTTACACCCTCAGCAGCTCCTTTCAAAGCCCTGGTAGTACCGAGGATGAATTTGGAGCAGATATAATGAACACGAATTACACGTTTGGTAAAGCAATGCTTTTTAACCGACTTCCAAAAAGGAGGAGGTTGTCAATTCGGTTGTTTTTTTTTTGTTTGATACTGCAGAACTTTTGACTGGGTGAACCGATTTTGATGATAATTTTTTTTATTGAAAGATGGTGCTTCCCATTTGGTCCCATTTTAATTTGGTCCAGTTCTGATGACGTTGGTTTTTTATATTGGTAGTTATAGAACATTTGGTTGGGCGTCAAAAAAGTTCATGTATTAAAACTTACGTCACATTCCTCAGATTGGTTTGTGTTCATGTGTTACTGATCCTTACTCGTTGCTATTTGATTCTAAGGCAAAATTGAGTAGCTTCACTGAGTTTACGTAATTAAATAAGTATTAATTAAATTTAATTACATTGTAATTTGTAACGTATTCGCAATTATTTTATATTAAATGTGGATTAAGTAAGAATAAGTCAGTTGAAGATAAATAAAAACAAGCCTATAATATTTTACCTACCCCTAGTTTCCCTCAAATGCCCTGGGATTTGTTTTGGGTGTAATTTTTTTTTTCTTCGTGACCTTCACTAGCCTAGGTTGTTTTTTGTATGTTAAAAGGGTTTTTTTCTTTGTGACCTCCACTAGCTTAGGTTGCTTTTCGGGTGATAATGGTTTTTTTTTCTATGTGACCTCCACTAGCCTAGGTTGCTTTTGTATGTTAAAAGGGTTTTTTTCTTTGTGACCTCCACTAGCCTAGGTTGCTTTTTGTGTGATAATGTTTTTTTTTCTATGTGACCTCCACTAGCCTAGGTTGTATTTTGTGTGTTTAAAGGGTTTTTTTCTTTGTGACCTCCACTAGCCTAGGTTGCTTTTGGGGTGTTAATGTTTTTTTTTTTGTTCCTAAGTGACCTCCTTGGGCCTAAACTCTGTTTTATCATATTGACCACCAAAACAAATTGTACTTATATGAAATTTTTGTATAAAACTGTGCTATAGTCGATATTGAGTGGATCTGACCACTGATCATTTTAATTCCCGTTGGTCAGACTAGCGTAACCACAAATCTGATCACTGGGAACACTGGTTTATCAGGTGTGAATGATTTTCTGTTCCTATGTGAACTCCGTTAGCCTTAATGCTTCATAAGGGTGGTTTCGTTACATTAGTCTTTATGTTTTTTTTATATAATCTTTTTATTTTATTTCTTATTAAGAATAGGCTTGCGTTTGACCGCCAGCGCACCAGATGTTAAACGATGATGCGGTCTAACGATGGAGCACGCTTGCCTAGAAGGAACCGATTCACTCATGATTAGAAGAGACCCAGATTGTAACTACAAGGGAACACCCATTCAGGTAGCGCATTCCACAGACTAGCAGTTCGCATAATAAAAGTGTAATCAATGTGCTTCGTATGGGTATTTGGAGTATCAACCATAAAGCGGTGTCGGTGTGTAGCATGCAACATTTTGCTTTATTTCTTGTTTATCAGTCAGTTTCAAGATAACATTATTCCACTGTGCGGTACAACACAGCACTCTTATTCTTTCTATCGATAGACTCACTCATATACCTACTTGAAAACCTACATATCTCCTAATTTATAATTGTGAAGCTTTGGAATAGTAAATTCGTCTTATGTCTTATTTAAGAGAGTTAAAAATTTTGAGTTAGACAAAACTGAGTAGGTTTCTATTCCAAAGCAACTACGAGTGTGCTATAGAGTACAATTCATGTGCGCAATGCACATACTGGTGGAAACAGACAGACAAATGCGTCTGCAGTACATATTTTGTTGGAATCTTGCATCTGTTGCATAGATCAGACCACTGAAGTGTCAGAGAGAGATCAGAGAAGATATGGCGCCTGACACACAGTCCCAGACTAGTTCGGGAGCTTATGGAACAACACATTATGTAAAACAAAATTTATGTCAAAATAAATTATTGTTTAAAAAATATGCTTTAGTACAATTATAATTCGTAGTAAATGTACAATTTTCACTGCTAAACCACTACGCAAAAACTGTTTGGCACAATTAGGTACTCAATTTTTAGTCATACTAAGAAACTTGCAACAACACCAATGAAATAATTGGCTACAAATGCAAAAAAAACCGGCAAAGGGCGAGTTTGGCTCGCCCATTGAGGGTCCCGTACCACACTACTTTTGTACTTACTAATGTAAAAAATGACAACATCACGCCCAGGCGGCCGCTCATCTAAGTACAGAGCGCCCGATCAAGTCGCACTTGGCCAGTATTTGTTGTTATACTTTAGAGTGTGTACTATAATCATGCCAAGTTTGATGCTTGTATACCTAAAGGTAACGTTTTTACACTAGGGCAAATAGGTAAAAAATTTGTTTAAAAAAACGTTTGTTGTATGTGGAGTAGTATTTACTTACCCTTTAGTATTTACTTTTTGACTATTTTTTTTTTTTGTTAATCCGCCGTAATATTAGGTACACATTCTGTGAAAATTTCAATTGGCTATCTATTACGGTTCAAAAGATAAAGCCGTTAAAAAGTAGGATGGACGGACGTACAGACAGACAACCAGCCTAGTCTTAGTCATAGGGTCACGTTTTTACCCATTGTGTAAGGAACCCTAAAAAGGGTGGCAAAGTTACTTTTACTGTGAGTTCGACTAAAATGTCAAACCTGATTTAGGCCTGACGCGTTCGCAACCATTACTCTACCTTTCCGTATCTCACTCATTTATCTGATCTGAGATCTGTATCTTCTTAGGTGATGCATATGGTAATGTAATGTGTGAGCTTGTATTGAAACAAAACAAGATTTTCTCATTTTTATTTTCACATATTCACTATTCATAATGAGGCAAGGCCTAAGCCTAGCCTACTTATTTTAATCAGTACAAACAATTCTACTGAAATAAACTTAATATCGCAGACATTTACCAGGATAGACTCCGCATGTTTGTGTCTCAGGAAGAGTGTTTACTATGGCGCAATTTAAGAGTTTTGTATTGAAAGTGCTACTGCTAAAACGATGGAGATAGAACTGAATTATGCACCGCGCTAGATGGAGCATTGATCCAACTTAAGATAGTAAACAGACATGCAAAGTATATAGGTGAATCAGCGGGCCTACCTTGATAAAGATCACTTACACTAATGTGCTTAACACTAAATATAATAAAAAACAGTGGGCGAATTTGGTTCAAGAGTGTATATATGTCTAAATAGTGGCGGCTCTTGGACCAAATCCTATACAAAATTTCCCACTATTTAACCCATGTACATTGTACATAATGGGTAGGGACGAATAGGATGACGCGGGCTTCTACTAACAACTAACATCAAATGTAACTTATATATTATTATAAGTGCGCTTTTCGCAACTACTCACATCAAATCATATATATATATATAATATATTAATATTAGTGTGCTTTTAGCAACTACCGACATCAAATTTTACGTATAGATAGAAGAGTGCGTTTTTCGCAACTACTCACATCAAATATAACATACATAATAGGTCGGGGAAAAAGTCTTTTCGTATTTTGTATGTATAAGGTTGTAGTAAAAATCTCATCCGTTGTACTGTTTGTATCTGGCTGGTTTTGATACCATTAAAAATATGACATTTTAAAAAAGGAATACAAAAAGTAAAAAGCAATTTCCCGCCATTTTTCAATTGTTTTTTTGTTTGATAAAATGAGTGAATCTAATAGTACGAGAGCTAGCAACGTCGGGAAAACAAGCATTTCAGGTAGGCTAGTTTTTAGATATGCTATCTCTCTCACTCTCCCGGACGTCATACGGGCTATCTGGCTGGCGGTAGTGGTTGCGTTCATCAGTGCGCATCCTAAATGTCCAGGTAAAATATCGATTTTTCAAATCATTTTAAGAAGGTTTTTTTTTTAAATTATTTTTATTGAATTTTTCGCAACATGAATCTATTATTGCCAGACATTTTTATCGTTGTTTAAATTGTGCCAGACGCAAATTTTGAATTGAAAAAATTTTTTTTTTCAAAATATTTCAGTATGGCTGAAATTTTTATATGATGTTATTTAAGTATCTAAAAACCTAAAATTAATTTGCCAAACAATAATTCGATTGTTAAACCTTCAGCCAGACCGATCTAAAAGTGAAAAGTGATGTGGTACCATTTTGCTTGGTCTAGGAATAGTTGTCGAATAAATTACAGAGAAAGAATTAAAAACTATTGAATTAATTGTGGATTAACATAGCATTAAAATAATTATTTATTTTTGTGCAAAATTAAGGTAATAATCAATCTCAAGGATGAAAGTAAACAAAAATTATATTGAATTATCTTGATAATTATCATCATCATCATCTTCATCACTGCTGTCATTTTCATTGTCATCGTCGTCTTTTGGATTATCAACGTCTTGTAAGCTATTATCTGTAAAAGAATGAAAAATTTTATAATCTTTCGGCAAAGAAATTTATTAGTATTTTATTTTAAATTTTTACCTTTAATGATAATGTCGGCAACTAATGATGGTAACTGCTCTCCAACAAACCAGATAAAATAATATTTATCGTCATTTATGGTCCAGCCAGAAGCTTGAGGTGATAGAGATGTTGGGTGTTGTAAATGAGCATTTCTCCAAAACTTTGTTACGTAACGAATTCGTAGTAAATGCTGATACAATTCAGCTTTGCATGGTGGTAGGCTCGATGGATCAAAATTACGTTTTTTTTTTCAAAATTATCATCTGATTTTTTAGACCGATAAGTGTTTGAAAACAGATGAAACCGAACTTCATTGACGTTCCAAGAATCACGAGCTCCGTAAATGTCAAAATATTGATAATGATGCTCCTAATGAAAATGATATCGATTGTAGAAGTGATCAGTCCGACATGCTACCACCACCAGCAAAAAGAAGACGAACCTTTGAAGCCATTGTTTCTGAACTTGTTCCAATTTCTGCCCGATTGCAAATGTTAGAACGATTAACACCTATTGAGAACAGGATGCGACTACACACCAGCTTTTTTCCGGAAAGGTAAACTTCGACCTTTTAAACTGTTAGAGCAATCAGAAGAGTATCAATTAGCCTGTCAAAATATTATAACAGATGATGAAGAATTGCTGGATGAGACATTTAAGATCTTAGAAAAGTTTATTTGTCACATTTACGGAGCTCGTGATTCTTGGAACGTTTCTTCGTGATTCTTTGTTTCATCTGTTTTCAAACACTTATCGGTCTAAAAAATCAGATGATAATTTTGAAAAAAAAAAACGTAATTTTGATCCATCAAGCCTACCACCATGCAAAGCTGAATTGTATCAGCATTTACTACGAATTCGTTACGTAACAAAGTTTTGGAGAAATGCTCATTTACAACACCCAACATCTCTATCACCTCAAGCTTCTGGCTGGACCATAAATGACGATAAATATGATTTTATCTGGTTTGTTGGAGAGCAGTTACCATCATTAGTTGCCGACATTATCATTAAAGGTAAAAATTGAAAATAAAATACTAATAAATTTCTTTGCCGAAAGATTATAAAATTTTTCATTCTTTTACAGATAATAGCTTACAAGACGTTGATAATCCAAAAGACGACGATGACAATGAAAATGACAGCAGTGATGAAGATGATGATGATGATAATTATCAAGATAATTCAATATAATTTTTGTTTACTTTCATCCTTGAGATTGATTATTACCTTAATTTTGCACAAAAATAAATAATTATTTTAATGCTATGTTAATCCACAATTAATTCAATAGTTTTTAATTCTTTCTCTGTAATTTATTCGACAACTATTCCTAGACCAAGCAAAATGGTACCACATCACTTTTCACTTTTAGATCGGTCTGGCTGAAGGTTTAACAATCGAATTATTGTTTGGCAAATTAATTTTAGGTTTTTAGATACTTAAATAACATCATATAAAAATTTCAGCCATACTGAAATATTTTGAAAAAAAAAATTTTTTCAATTCAAAATTTGCGTCTGGCACAATTTAAACAACGATAAAAATGTCTGGCAATAATAGATTCATGTTGCGAAAAATTCAATAAAAATAATAAAAAAAAAAAAAACTTCTTAAAATGATTTGAAAAATCGATATTTTACCTGGACATTTAGGATGCGCACTGATGAACGCAACCACTACCACCAGCCAGATAGCCCGTATGACGTCCGGGGGAGTGAGAGAGATAGCATATCTAAAAACTAGCCTACCTGAAATTCTCTCTCGAAAACGTTGCTAGCTCTTAGACTATAACGAAGAAATTCGATATATTGTGAAATTTTATTACAAAAAAGGGAAAACTGCGACACAAGCCGCGAAAAAAATTTGTGACGTTTATGGACCTAATGCAGTGTCATCAAGAGTAGCACAATGTTGGTTCAAGCGTTTTCAGTCCGGGAATTTTGATGTCAAAGATGCAGCTCGCTCTGGTCGCCCTGTTACGGATAAAGTAGATGCCATTTCTGAAAAAGTGGACCAAGATCGGCATATTAATAGTTACGACGTAGCTGAAGAACTGGGGATTGACCACAAAACAGTTTTGACCCATTTGAAAAAAACTGGGTATACAAAAAAACTCGATATTTGGGTGCCACACAAGCTCACTGAAAGAAACCAAATGAATCGTGTACTCATTTGCGACTCTCTATTGAAACGTGACGAAACCGAACCGTTTTTGAAAAGATTGATCACTGGTGATGAAAAATGGATCACCTACGACAAGAATGTGCGCAAACGATCATGGTCAAAGGGCAGTGAAGCACCACAGACTGTAGCGAAACCCGGATTAACACGTAATAAGGTGATGCTGTGTGTATGGTGGGATTGGCAGGGCATCGTTCATTATGAGCTTTTACCGCCGGGCAAAACCATCGATTCGGATCTCTACTGCCAACAGCAGATGAGACTCAAACAAGAAATTGAGAAAAAACGGCCGGAATTGATCAACAGAAAGAGTGTGGTCTTTCATCATGATAACGCCAGACCGCACACATCTTTGGCCACTCAGCAAAAATTTAGAGAGCTTGGTTGGGAAGTGTTAATGCATCCACCATATAGCCCTGACCTTGCACCCTCAGATTTCCACCTGTTTCGATCTCTTCAGAATTCTTTGGGTAGTGTTAGATTAACATCAAGAGAGGACTGTCAAAACTACTTGTTGCATTTTTTTGATCAGAAGTCCCAAAATTTCTACAGCAACGGGATCATGTCACTACCTACAAGATGGCAACAAGTTATCGAACAAAATGGCACATATATATTATAATTAAATGTAATTAAACTTGAAAAAAATATGTCTTGAATTTGTTTAAAAAATACGAAGAAACTTTTTCCCCGACCTTATATATTAATATAAGTGTGCTTTTAGCAACTACCGACATCAAATTTTACGTATAGATAGAAAGAAAACTGCGATTTTCTGTACGGCCCTGTCTAAGGTAAGCGATCCTACAAATGTATTTGTGTACGCTCCAGGAAATGTAACTAACAATATTGTTAGTAACATTACTGCAATTTCTGGTGCCTTCGTCTGTTGGGACTATTTAATGTTCACACAAACGAAGTTGCGGGTACAGCTAGTACATTAATATGTGTGTACTTATTATATAGATTATTATAAGTGCGCTTTTTGCAACTGATCACATTAAATGTAACATATGTATGTATAGTAATATAAATGTGATTTTAGCACCCACTGTATAAAATCAAATTTAACATTTGAATTTATATGAGTTCACTTTTCGCAAGTACTCACGCACTGTACTTGAGTAAATATATTAATATAAGTGAGCTTATCGCAAAAACTCACTTCAAATGTATCACATATATAATTATAAAAGCGTTTTTCGCAACTACTCATATAAAATTTTACATATCGATTAATATAAGTGCGCTTTTCGTAACTACATCAAATATAACATATACCTATAATCTACATACATGCACTTGTTGTGATTTAATTAGTGATGTCTGGTTGGCATGTTCTAAACTTATCATTTTGCTCATCAATAAATGTTTAGGCTTACAATAGCAACATCCTCTACCCTTACATTTATAACTATTGTACTTAGGAACTTGCAAGTTCCATGTTATTAGAGATAAAGTGTGAAATCTCTTTGTAAATTATTCCTGGTTCAGAGGTCATACATATTACGTTGGCAAATAGTATTTCTCTTAAACCCTTATTATTATTAAACTTTTTTATGATACCGAGTGACGAGACGAGCGAAATCGCTCGCCTGATGGCTCTTCACGCTTGCCCACAACAACTCAACGCCACTCAGAATTTTGAACTTCAACAGTTCAAAACCCTGGATGGCAATGCACTGTGCTCGTCACCCCTAGATACAAGATGTCAAATCTCTGTGTGCCCTGTAATTTCAGGGTTGCCCTCGCTTTCCCTAGGATCCCATCATCAGATTCTGGCTTGGTGACAATGGGACCAAATTGGAAGTATACCCTACCGAACAAAAGAGTTTCTTTTTAATCGGTCAACAGTTGGTGGAGAAATCAGTGAACATACATAAAAAACTTAAAAAATACAGTGGAATTTAGAACCGTCCTCCTTTTTTGAAGTCGGTTAATATTACGCATCTCAAAAAATCAATGTTATTAAAAGATAGTGAAAACTTTCCGTAAATAATTCTCGGTTCTGAGGTCATAAATATATACGTTGGCAAACAGTGTTTTTTATAGCCTTATTTTAAACATCATTTACATAAAAGAGGTGTTATATTGGTATATTATATGTCTCAAAAATTTGGCTAAGGCCTTAATTAGAGCACCCGTTATAATTCTGCTTTCAGAACGCTTCTTAGCTCGAGTATACTCGTACTACACAAGAAAATCTACTAAGGTGAACACGAATAGTGGTTATAAAATATCTATAAATAAACCTATAATTAACGTACCTACTTGTAAGGAATGAACTGAACATTCATCATTTTCTTTTTCGATACACTCCCCTCAAGGTTTCAGAAAGCATTGGAATCCTTGGAGTCGATATTTCTTCGAATGTACAGTTTCGCGGTCACATTGCGAGTAAAACCAAACTCGCTTCTAAAAAACTTGGTGTACTCAACAAGGCGAAGCGGTACTTCACGTCGAGACAAACACTTTTGCTTTGCAAAGCGCAAGTCCGATCTCACATTATGGAGTACTGCTCCCATCTTTGGAAAGCAGCGCAGCATTCTGACAGCGTAGAGCGGTCAGAATTGTCGACGACCCCAAGTTCACTGAACACCTAGAGCCGCTCAGCATGCACAGAGGCGTTGGGTCTCCTTGTGTCTTTTATCGCAGTTACAACGGGGAATGTTCTGAAGAACTGTTAGATCTGATGCCGGCATCGCGGTTATTTCATCGCACCAGCCGCCACCGCCTGAAAGTTCATCCACAAACATAGATCGGTGGAAATCGCACACTGTGCGTTTTACGCGTTCCTTTTTGCCTCACACTGCAATTTGTGGAATGACCTGCGGCATTTCCGAGTAGCTTTAATATGGGGTTCTTCAAAAGGGCTGTTAATAGAGCCTTTAAGGTTCGACAACGTATCTGTGACGCCCCTGGTGTTACAGGTATCCATAGGCGACGGTGATCGCTTACCATCAGGCAGCTCGTCGGCTTGTTTGGCACCTATGGCATATTTTTTTAAAAATAATTCCAGTAAACAAATAAAAGTTTGTTATTTTTTATTTAATAATAATTTTCTATGTGTTAATCGATGTACGAGTACCTAATTATTAATATTCTCATAAAGTAAAAATTCTTGTCAAAAGTTTAAAAAAACGAACACAATTGTGCGGTAAAGTACTAGTAATATAAAATATTACTAATACTATAAGATTAAACCTTTGTACTACTAATATAAAGTACTTTTACCTATAAAAAATCACACGTCTCTACACGCTTCGTTAGTACATTTTTCTAGCATATGGTTTAAAAAAAATAATGTAAATTACATAAACCATTTCTATTTGTAATTCATTATTAAAAAGTTAGTGTATTTGATTACCATCGTTGCGTGAAATTTGTTAATCCTTGTAAATATTAATGCTAATATATGTTTTTATAAAGTTATCATGTTTTTATTATTATAGTCTTAAAATATTCCTAAAATATAGAGGAGTTATTTCGTAATTATGTTCCTCGAGATTATGCTTAATTATTATACAGTACATTTAGATTTGTCTTAACCATCAGTTTAACCATAGTTTATCGAGACATAAGACTAGGAGATAACAAAACACTTAATTTAGATTACTATACACCTAATACGCGATTTGACTAAAGTTTGTGAACTAAAATTGGTGCCATTACTTACACGCACTCAAGTTAAACATGGAATAGTTATTTAATTATTATAATAAATAATAAATAAATATCAGGGACATTTTTGAACACATGGTCATCTGACCCCAAACTAAGCAAAGCTTGTAATATGGCTGCCAGAGACTGATATACATACATATATATTTTTAAATACATACTTAAATATATATTAACACCCAGACATAGAACAAACACCAATGTTCATCACACAAATGTTTGTCCTAGATGGGAATCGAACCCACGCCCCCAAGCACAGAAGGTAGGTTTACTACCAACTGAGCCACCGGGGCAGTCAAGATTATAAACATTTATTCTACAAAATCATGCAATTTATACTCTTCTTTTTTATAAAATACAAGACTTGTGTTCTAATCATAGATTCTAGCGTAATAAATTTTTTAGGTCGTTGGGAGTTAATCTATAGAAACTTTTCACAGTTGGAGCTAGCATAGCTAGTAATATGTATAATAATCTATCTATATGTATAATATGTATAATAATCAATGTATAATATCAATATGTATAATAATCTATCTATTATACATATATAAAAGAAATTCGTGTTAATTACACTATTTATAACTCAAGAACGGCTGAACCGATTTGACTGAAAATTGGTGGGGAGGTAGCTTAGAACCAGGAGACGGATATAGGACACTATTTTGTAGCGAGGCCGAAGGCCAAGTTTACACCCGTGCGAAGCCGGGGCGAGTGGCTAGTATTATCATAAACAATATCAAATGTCATATTGAAAAAAAATATGCTAACGCTATTTTGACAGCTGTCGAACCCATTAGGGTTGTCATACTCGGAACTCGAGGTATAGGTAAAATTGTAAATTTCGTCGTTAACTTTAACACGATAGATCCCGCAATCACATCTATTTGTACCCGCAATGACGTCATGAGCGCAATTAATTGGTAATTTAATTTAATTTCAAAATTAAAGAAAAATTAAATTTCGTCGAACCCATATTACGTTATTTTTTATTATTATTAATTAATAGGCTTTAAAATAGAGACATTTTTACACGAACAATAGTTGTACTGAGGCATATCTGCCTTGTTTGTCTGATCTGAAGGTGGATCTGATTGGTGGTAGATGTCTACCACCATCTCTAGCATTTCTAGTTAGCTAGTCCATTTCCAACTTAACTATTCAGTAGTGGAAACAACGTTATTTCGCACCGATTAAATTGTTTTATTTTTATCGATGACAACTTATGTATCAAAGCAATATTTTGCACATCGAATGTCAAATATAAAGTACATTTATAGGATTTTTTAGTATAAGTATACAATTTCAAATAAACTTAAACCTAAAACCATACAAACATAATAAAAAAACTAAAAAAAAACTCAAATCCCCTTGGTGGAAGGAAAAGTGGCTAATATGCTGGTATCTAATTTGTTTGTCGATGAAGATGTCAGCATTTCGATTACCAGTCGGCTTCACCGACCGTTGGGGATTTTTTTTAATTTTGTCATATTTAAAATACCGTTTGCATTACATATGCTCGTATCTTGTTGTTTCAAATACTCTAATAATTTTTACCTACTACGGTTTGTTTGTAGCATTAGTAGTCCCAGTTTCATGTATATGAGGCATGTCCAGATAAACAAACTCGATCTGAAATTAAAATTGTTAGAGTAAAATATATATATTAAACTATGTTCTTCAAATCCCGAGTGTATCGTTTCTTCTAGGCAAGCGTGCTTTATCGTAGACCGCATCATCGCTTAACATCAGGCGAGTTGGCAGTCAAACGCAAGCGTTACACTGAATATAGAAAAATTTGTTCTGAAATAAATCATGTTTTCAATTCCGTTATAATATTTTTTTTCATATTTATTCAGTATTCCGTCATTTATAAACCAATTTGGTAAAATGCAATTTAAATGACTCACCCAAGTCACATAAATTGCATATTATATAAATTTTGTGTGAAATATTTTTTTTTCCTTGATATAATTCACACTAATATTATAAATGTGAAAGTAACTCTGTCTGTTTGCTACATAATCACGGCTAAACGGCTTAACCGATCTCGATAAAATTTTGCGAGGTAATAGTATGTATGATGAGGACAGACATAGGCTATATTTTTCTGAAGAAATCGCGGAAAAAGTCGTGGATAGGTACAGCTAGTTATGTAATAAAGCTCTTAACTATAGTTATATAGTTATGTCTCTTATAGGTGTTTTTGATTTCTCTCTTTCGTTCTTTGTTTGTGCTTTGGAGTAAAGCCAGTTTGTTTTGGGATTTAAGTTTACTCACCTCCGTTATTGCTACCCAATACTTGCCGTTAGCTTCGAATCGTATCCGCATGGCATGCAGTTCGCCATATTTATCACTATCAACCTGAAAACACACACCGAGACAATTATTAATAACATACTCCCCCCCCCGCGCCCCCACACACAAACATACATATACACCTCTCACCCACATTTACACACGATTACGTATGGATATAATGCAAAATTTATTATCATTCAGTATAACTATAAAATCCAAACTACTAAACCGATTTTGATGAATTTTCTATGGGACTCATCTGCAAGCACCTATATCCTCTCAATTAAAAAAATAATTTTCCAAATCGGTTCCTAAATGACGGAATTATGAGGTAAAAGACAAAAAAAAACATAGGTATATAACCAAATTGAAAACGTGATATTTTTAAACAATTAACATAGTTTAAAATTTAAATTTTTTAGATTAATATTTTACTTTAACAATGTAAACTAAAAAAATTCTTTCAAAATCGGTTCATAAATGACGGAATTTTGAGGTAACAAACATTGAGAACTTCACGTGTTTATAACACTCACTTGAGCTTCAACCATGCCGAATTCGTCGAATTTGTCAATCTGCACGAAAGATTCGTTTGCTTGGTGCGTAGAGGGAAGTATTTCGAACACTGCGTTAGATATTATATCGTGGGCATGCTTTAAGCTGCCACTGCGGACGAGGTACCTAGAAAGTAAAAAAAAAAAATCTGATCTAATCTTACGTGAATTCCCGTCTACTTAATATAAATAAAATGTGTGAAAACCACGTCAGTTTCCATAATAAAATATATATGTGTATTTGTTGTATTGGGCTCACTTACTGAGGGTTCCGTACCTCCACAAACTACAAAAAAATTGTGCAACAAGCGAATCACATTAAAAACCGACTTCAAAAATTTTAAATACTAGCCGATCGTCCCAACTTCGCACGGGTGTAAGCTCGGCCTTTGGCCTCCCTACAAATTATAATATAACCTATGTCACCCGGGGATAGTGTAGCTTCCCAACAGTGAAAGAATTTTTTAAATCAGTTCAGTAGTTTTTGAGTTATTTCGTTACAAACATTCAAAAATACAAATCTTTATTCTTTATAATATTAGTATGACTAGCCGCCTGCCCCGGCTTTGCAAGAGTGTAAGCTCAGCCTTCGGCCTCGCTATAAAATATAATATAGCCTATGTCACCCGGGGATAGAGTAGCTTCCAAACAGTGAAATAATTTTTAAAATCAGTTCCGTAGTTTTTGAGTTATTTCGTTACAAACATGCAAAAATACAAATCTTTCTCCTTATAATGTTAGTATAGATACGAAAAACGTAATAAGGTTGCCCTCGATTTCCCCGGGATTCCATCATCAGATCCTGACTTGGTGAAATTGGGACCAAATTGGAATTATACACTATCGAAAAAATATATTTAAAACGTTCAACAGTTGGCGGAGAAATCGGTGAACATACATTAAAAAAAACAGTGGAACATAGAACCGTCCTCCTTTTTTTTAAGTCGGTTAAAAAGATAACATCACGCCCAGGCGGTCATATCCAACTACTGACCGTAACCCGACGTTGCTACCTTAAAGGTAGCATTCCGATTTGGCGACAGCAACCGGCGACCGCGACCGGCATCTGCGACCGCGTCGTACGACTCACTGCTTAGTATAAAGTTATAATTATGAAGTGCTAAACAAAGCAAATGACCCACACGGCATGCGACGCGGTCGCTACCTTGTAGCGCGACCGGTTACGTTACACGTCAAAATCGCGTTTTTTCTGTAGCTGATGACGAATTATTAATTGATTTAGTGTCTCTAAAACCTCACCTTTTCATGATCTATAGATAGAAGCACTATTTTTGCCATTATTTTTTCCAAATATAAGGCCAAAAAATAAATGTATCATCGTCTTCTTATTCCTCCAATAACGGTTATATTTTTATAGTAGTACGAAATTAGTCCGACATAATCTAACAACATAACCAAAACACAACACACAGCTTTGCATTCCTAATAAAAACTACGATAAAAATTCTTAATATAAAAACCGACTTCATCAGAACTGGACCAAATTGAAATGGGAAGCATCAGCTTTTAAAATAAAAAAAGAATCATCAAAATTGGTTCACCCAGTCAAAAGGTCTGCGGTAACATACATAAAAAATACAGTCAAATTGATAATCTCCTCCTTTTTGGAAGTTGGTTAAAAATAGAGGTCAGTCGCAGTCGCTTGATGCCGGTCGCTTATATCGTATAGCTACTGCTTGCCAGGCGACAGGCGACCAAGGACGCGGTCCGGCTGTCGGTTGCGGTGGTCGCTAAGATCGGAATGCTACCTTTAGAAGACTAGAGAGATTAGAGAGCCTATTGAGAACTCACCTGTCAAACTTTCCAGGAGTCTCAAACCAAAACTCGATTACGTCATCTTTCTTTGGTTGCAAGCCCCAGAAGAATGAGTCGCCGTAGTACGCAGCTTCTATGCTATGCTGGTCGTGGTGGCTTAAGTCGCACTTGATATGCGTTACCGGTGGGTTTTTGTGGGGGAAGAAATCGGATATTTTGCTGCTGGTGACTGGGGTGGCACCCTGAAAAATACGGATGCTATTCAATCACACCACATCAAACTGCGTTAAACGTTTTCCGAAGAAAAACAAACTATTTACACTTCCGAAATATTCACACAAGAAAGCCTGCGGTAGATCACCGGAAGAAGAAAACGTGTACAAAATGTTATGCGTTACTATTTATGAAGAGTTTGTTAAAGTGTTAGAATGTGACAAATGATGAATTGAGATAAAACATGCTTTTTCGTGTTGTTAAAAAAATAAATGAATTCTCTAGTACCAGCAAGGATCTATATATACCAGTTTCCACCACTTTACTAGGTCATGATTTGGCTTGACCGTGATTTACTTTGCTAGACTTTGACGGTGACTGACACGTTTGACGATATTTACTAGAACTAAAAACATTTAAATATTTAACACTTGCAAATGCACAAGACGTGCAGCGCCAAAATCTTAATAGGAAAGAAAATAACCGACAAAGAAAATTCTGGGAAAAATCGAACGAACAAAGCCGACATAACATAGTAAATACGAGTATACCTATCATCATGAAAAGTCACAAATTTCTGTCTAATAGTTTAGGAATGAACGGGGGGGGGGGGGTTTACTTTCATATTTCGCAAAGGATATACACTCGAGAAAAAAGTGACGTATAAAACCTTACCTGATTAAAATAATATTTTTAATACTTATTAAATTGATGTGTATAAACACTGTCATTGTGTCTGAAATATTAAGACGAACGTTCAGAAAAAACAGAACGAACTTTACTTTTCGGGGTTTTATGTACTACGAAACCTTAAAAAGCTAGGACCTCCTTGACAGCTTTGTAACCTACTTACTATCCGATGTGATTTGGCCCGTATAAGTATTATTTTTCTAGTGTTAATTCTTCCAGTTTAAAATATCTAGTGAAATGCTGAAGATGTCATGTCGTTATCAAAATAAAATAAAGCAAAAAAAGATAATCAAACATCTAAATCCTGTCAACCATTACCACTCTTTCAAATGTGCTCTACTAAATAAAGTGTCAACAATAATTTTATTCAGTATCATAGGTGATTTTAGGTTTATAATTGTGTTATGTGCGAAAACAATAATGTAGAGACTTTTTAAATAAAATAAAAAAACACGTGCAGTAAATCTATTCCGTAAAATAATTCTGAGAGTCATGCATAAGCATATATTGTCTACCTCTTTCGCAATGCGTCTTTTTTTAACAGCCCATTTCCACCATCCCAGTTTTATCGAATCGTTAGATAATCCACTTATTATTCTATCAACATACTGAAAAGAAAAATTTAGGTACGTAACAAGGTAGAGGATTCACATAGCGGTACTTTTTTTTAGCAACCCCTATGACTTTTTAGCGTAATCTCAAGATACGGGGATCCGTCCACTATGTTTTTTTTTAATTGTAAAATAGGCGTGCCCTTGGCCGCCAACTCGCCTGATGTTAAGCGATGATGCGGCCTACGATGGATCACGCGTGCCTAGAAGATACCGATTCACTTATGACTTGAAAACACCCAGATTGTAACGATCAGGGAACACCCATTGTCATATGTCAATTATTTCTGGCAATATCTGACTTGGCGGTAAAAAATCGTAGAAACCAAAATAGATGTCGTAATCACCCATCTAAGGATGGCCTATTGAACCGCAGTAAAATTTGTATGGGACCTATTATCCCATTACTACTAAATTGTCTACATTACTATCCCAAATTTAATAGAAGATAAATTTCAGCAACGGCGACAATAAATAAATAAATATCTGGGACATTATTGCACACACGGTCATCTGACCCCAAACTAAGCAAAGCTTGTAATATGGCAGCCAGAGACTGATTTACATACATATATATTTTTAAATACATACTTAAATAGATATTAACGCCCAGACATAGTACAAACACAAATGTTCATCACACAAATGTTTGTCCTAGGTGGGAATCGAACCCACGCCTCCAGGCGCAGAAAGTAGGTTCACTACCAACTGAGCCACCGGGGCAGTCTACAGTCTATCGGGGCATAATATCACCTCATATTGTTATATTTTGCAGGTTAGAAATGCCTACCAGTTAATATCATGATATTTAACTATTAAAATTGTTTCGACTATTAAACTTAATTATTTAAAAATATTATTTACTGTATTTTCATGCCATCTCTCTAGATTTGTAAATTTGTACGCCTGTACCTATACTAACTAGGCAAAACATGATATAAATTGACTAATATTGTTCAAACACCTATTTGTGCATGCGTTTTTACATGTGTGTATGATTTATTATTTGATCATATTTATCTAAGATATTTTTATCTGTTATTTATAGTTTGGATTTTCCTTAAACTCGAGCTAGACCGAAAAGTGCTAAAGGGGATACCGTAAGTATAAAACTTCCATTAATTTTTCTGAGGATTTACTCGTGTTTTGTGCAACTAAATTATTAGATAATCTTTAAGTTTACGGGTTCCTGGATTTCGTTTTGTAATCTTAAGACAAACTTGACCAAATTTAGTTTTCATCAACACATTACTTATACTTTGTGTAGAGGTAGGTAAGTATTTTTGTATTTATTTGTATTTCACGCCGTTGTAAAGGAAAGGAGCGGAGGAAATGCTCCGAGCATAATTTCCCGGAAATGTTGCTTTAGACAGCGTGCTAAGAAGGCACCGATGCGGTCCTATGGAGATCCCGGTGCTTTCCGTCTGGCATAAAGGTAGGCCACCGAGGGGGTTTTGTCTGGTGTCAATCACATATAACCCGGCTACATTCCGATGCAGCTGGGTATCTTTTGATGATTTCCCCAACATAAAATAAACCGGTCAAGTGCGAGTTGGACTCGCGCACTGAGGGTTCCGTACCACCACAAAATACTTTAATTAATTAACAATAAAAAATGCGGCTTCAATATTAGTAAAAACTGGCATTTCGATTCGGTGAAAAAATATATATAAGGTTGTCCAAGTAACGAAATTACCAGTTAAAACTTGGTAATGAACAGATATTTGTCACTTACTGACACTTGGCCATTATTTATTGTTATACTTACTTTAGAGCATGTACTATAATCATATATACCAAGTTTGACGCTTGTACGTATTACCGTTTTTACATAATAGAGTAATTACAAAATACGTGTGTTGTATGGGGACTCCCCTTTTGTTTTAATTGTTGTTGTTATTATTATTTCTTAGTTAACATTACATTTTCTGTTTAAATGTCAATAGGCTTTCTATTACGGTTCCAAAGATACAGCCGTTTAAATGTAGGATGGACGGACAGACAGATCCTAAAAACGGTACATTGTATTGAACAGACAATGTTTATCTACGGACAATAACGGGTTAACATGGGTAAGTGCCTTAAAAATAATTACCTTCACTTTTTGCATTTTCCCTTTCAGAGAGGAAAACAGTCCAATATGTTTGAAGAGATTCTGTTTATACGTTGGTCTGATTTTAGTTTTAGCTTCGCTGCATTCTTTCTGGAAGCAAAGAAAAAAAATGTTTATAGTGCGTAGTTATATCATTATGCTGCTACTGAACACAAACCAATAATTAAATAATTTTGTACAAAAAGAAAACATTTCACGGGATAAGAGTGAAGTTGAACAAAAGAGTCATCCCCTAATTTGTTAAACATAAAAGTGAAATATTTTCTTAAAATTTAAATGGGACCGACCTAGAGAAACCTTAAAAAACCCATTAAAATAGTTTCACAGTCGTCGCAGACATTGCATAACATCTACACACAAAAAACACAATCGAATTGAGGACCGACTCGAATTCAGAGAAAAATAGCCTATGTCCGTCCTCATGATACCAATGCCTCGCAAAATTTTATCGAGATCGGTTAAGCAGCTTAGCCGTGATTATGTGGCAAACAGACAGACCGACAGAGTTACTTTCGCATTTATAATATTAATGTGATTAGTGTGGTTTAGTAGCGTAAGGTGATGTCGCCGGAATATCAAAAAAATCGCCCTTTCCAAACAAGCTGATGAATGCAGGATGAAAGCTAAAGAAGACATGAAAACTAACCGATCCCTTGTTGATGCCGCAACTGCGATCAGCTAGGTAAGACTCAGTGAGCCAATCTATGGGCATGTTATTGTAGAATAGCTGGACGTAAGTGGTGAAGTGAATGAGGTCCGTGGAGCGGAACAGTTTCCCGATGCCGCCGGTGGTGCTGTACTGGATGAAGAACCAGTCAGGGTTCGTGACGGAAGTCGCACTGGTGAATTTACGGATTTTCTGAAATAATAAAAAATAAGTAAGAGATACAATTTCCGGATTATTTTTGCACACTGTCATTGGACCCCAAAACTAAGCAAAGCTTGTAATAATTATGGCTGCCAGAGACTGATATACGTACATATTTATTTTTTAATACATATTTAAATAGATATGAACACAGTAATAGAACAAACACAAATGTTCATCACATGAATGTTTGTCCTAGGTGGGAATCGAACTCATGCCCCCAAGCGCAGAAGGTAAGTTCACTGCCAACTGAGCCACCAGGGCAGTCAATGAGAGCGATGATGACCGATGATGATGATGTAGCGCGTATGCTTTATAATCTAACGGCACCAGGTTCGATCCTCGGCCCTGCACCAATGACTTGTTTAGTACTGAAATAAATTATGTGTATATATTTCGATGCCATCGCTCAAAAAAACAAAGACATATATGACATTCACCCACCATAATTACAGTGTATTTGGGACATAAAAGGGAAAGTTTTCACCAAATTTCGTAGAAAAAAAAAATTAATTTGAAAAAAATAAAAATAAAAAACCAAAAACTTGGTTATTTGAATTTTTCACATAAATTTTGAGGTTATGTAAAAAAATTGTCTATATAAAAGTTGTAGATCTTTTTATTACCTACAACTTTGCCATTTAATTTTTTTTCATACGACTTGTAGTTTTACCGGAAATCGAGATAAACCATTTTTTACCCCTAACCCCCCTCCCACTTCCCGAACTCAGATCGCCTGTAATTTATTTTTCCTTTTATTTTTATCATATTCCCTTCCTTTTCTAATGGGTTTCATCCTACTACTATTTTTTTTGGTTTCAATAATTATCTACCCTGGTCTATTTTGCTCAATTAATTCTTCGGCCCTATCGCAAAATCCTTACTTAGCGGAATCTATCTTCCAAATTTCTGCTTCGTAGGTTAAGATATTTCGAGATTTTGTGATGAATCAATCAATATGTCAACCAGTCAGTTAGTCAGACAGTGACTTTATTTTGCTTATGTATCTATATATATATATATATAAAGAAAGTCGTGTTAGTTACACTATTTATAACTCAAGAACGGCTGAACCGATTTGGCTGAAAATTGGTGGGGAGGTAGCTTAGAACCAGGAGACGGACATAGGATACTCTAAAAACGGCTGGACCGATTTTGATGAAATTTTGTGCTCCTGGAGCGGGTCATAGTAGCGAGGCCGAAGGCCGAGCTTACACCCGTGCGAAGCCGGGGCGGTCGACTAGTAATACATAGAATTAGCAGCACCCACGAGTACGTCCATACCAAATCTCATTCAATTCCGTTTAGCTGAAGTTGAGTGCGGATACGCTTGCAAATTTTTTGATGTAAGATTAGTATAGATCTGAGATGGAGTCTCAGATCAGACAAGCAGGGAGATATGCCTTAGTAACCTTCGGTTTCAATGCCAATGTGTGTTTCCAGTGATGACATATGGTACTGAGACGTGGTCCTTAACTGTTGCCCTTTTGGAAAAACTCAGAGTCACACAACGGGAAATGGAGAGAGCTATGCTCGGAGTTTCTTTGCGTGATAGAATCCGAAACGGGGATATTCGGCAAAGAACCAGAGTCATCGACATAGCTATTAAAATTTGCAAGTTGAAGTGGCAATGGGCAGGCCACATCGCTCGGAGAACCGATAACCGATGGGGTAGAAAGGTTCTTGAGTGGAGACCGCAAACCGGAAGACGCAGCGTAGGTAGGCCTCCCACTAGATGGACCGGCGACATCGTGAGAGTCGCGGGCATCCAGTGGATGCAGATGGCAGGTTGTCGTTCAGTGTGGAGGTTAAAGGGGGAGGCCTATGTTCAGCAGTGGACGTCTTATGGATGATGATGATGATGAACCTTCGGTTTCAAAGGGCTCCACTGTTTCTGGTCACTTTTTTATGACAATAAATAAATCTTTCCGGTAGCCTATTGTGTAATTCATTTATGTCTAATAAGTATAAATGAATAATATTAAAGAACCCGCGTTAAAATATAGACATAATATTTTCAAACTGCAGAATAGATTTTCTTAAATCATAGGCAAATAAAACTCTCGATTAAGACAATGAAAAAAACCTGTTTATGTTTAATCGGAGGCTACGATGCCACACACAGACATGCAAACGTTAAAGTTATCCCCCCTTAAATAATTATTGTATTTTAATTTAATTTAAGTAATTATTTTTTAGAGAGAATAAATAACTAAGAATATTTCAAGC
Source organism: Agriopis leucophaearia (assembly GCA_949125355.1). NCBI lineage: Eukaryota > Metazoa > Arthropoda > Insecta > Lepidoptera > Geometridae > Agriopis > Agriopis leucophaearia. Next base: position 4,859,615 of record OX421261.1, on the reverse strand, counting down.
GTCTACCTGTTGCTGTTATCAATTTCGAGCAAAAACGAGCAAAAATCACGTTTGTTGTATGGGAGCACCCTCAAATATTTAATTTATTCTGTTTTTTAATATTTGTTGTTATATCGGCAACATCATCACACCATCACCATCACACAACATCATCATACATCATACATCATCTGTGAAAATTTCAACTGTCTAACTATCACGGTTCATGAGATACAGCCTACAGACAGACGGACGGACAGCGGAGCCTTAGTAATATGGTCCGGTTTTACCCTTTGGGTGCGAAACTTTAAAAACACTTACCATCATGTAGTCATCGGCCGCAATCACGTCGTCTTCTATCATCAAGTAGTACAAGCATTTTGAATGTGCGTAAGCCATGAGGTATATTGCATCCAAGTTCTGCTTGGTCCGCCACTTGACACGCTTCAAGGAATCACCAAGGTTCGCCGGCAAGGCGTCCAGGTTCGGGTAATAATACTGGCTGGGAGATATCACTTCAATGAGGCCTGCAGCGATGGCGCCGGAGAAACTGCAATTATTATTTAGACTCGCAACACACGCCTAATTTTCACGCAACTGGCCATCCAGACTTAGAAGTTCTTTATATATAGCCGAAAGGCCCTGTGTATTCACTTACGTCTTATCAATTCTGTGTGCAGTTTCGACGACGTACGTCAGATTAGTTTCCCCAATCATCACGGCTATCATCGTGAACTGCTCGTCTTCATTTGTCATTTTATCCAGCAAAAACTGTGAAACCGTTCAATATTATCAAACAGCAAAATTATTGTGCAAAAAAAATACTTCTACGATTAACTTGTCCTCGCTTATTTTGTCGAGAATTATAAATTTATTCCACATCTGATCTCCTGGGAGCGGGGAAGGGCTCTCGTTTGGGATGCTACATGTGTCGATACGTTAGCCCCTTCTCACCTCAGGGGTACAATTCAAAGGGCCGGAGCCGCGGCGGAGGCTGCAGAAGACGCCAAGCGTCCGCAAGTATGGATCACTTTCAGGTGAATATATATGTATGAATTTCATTTACCAAAAAGATTTTTAAACAAATTTCACCACATTTAGTCGACGCCGCAGGTGATATGAGAGCTGGCTCATTCTTAGCGCAGATAATTTCTCTGGCAATTCAACGCGGGAATGCAGCCAGCGTGCTTGGTACACCACATGGACAACATCTTTTTTATTATTTTTAGTTTAAATGTATTATTTAAGGCCTTTTTTGGTTTTCTTGATTTTATATACTTACATTTGTTTTATACACAAGATCAAAAATTAATAAGTTATGTTTTCCACAGAACATTTTGGCATATAAAAAACTGACGCGTAAACATCACATTCGAAATTGGTCAGTTATACAAATTGAGAAAGTCATTATTTATCTTAATATTATGAGCTTTTTAGCTTACGAAAAATGAAGAATAAGAAGCAATAAAAATATGTAAGTTTTACTTTTAAGCGCGCATTTCTGTTGCGGAGTAACCAGCTTAGTCATACGTGAGTGATATAAACAAAATGAGTGAAAACATTGTTAGTTTATTTTTATTTTTATGCCATAAGTGGCAAACAAGCAGACGGGCCGCCTGATGGTAAGCAATTACCGGTGCCTATGGATACCAGCAACACCAGGGGCATCACTGATACGTTGCCGACCGTTAAAGACTATTAACAGCCCTTTTGAAGAACCCCATATTAAAGCTACTCTGAAATACTGCAAGTCCCTCCTACGGTCATTCCACAAATTGCAGGTGTAAGGCAAAAATGAACGCGTAAAATGCACAGCGTGCGATTTCCACCGATCTATAATATGTGGATGAACTTTCAGGCGGTTTCGATAATAATAGCAAAATAGATAGCTTTAAACAATTTAAACCACCTTAATAGTCTGGAAAAGGTAATTCTCTTTATCCCTCTTGACATGGGGGACTCCAATAATGTAGTCGGCGAATTGGCGGCTAGATCGCAGGTGGTAAGCAGGGCGCAGGCTATCGGGGTGGTCCATCAGATGGGGCATTATCCTCAGAGAAAACGGAGCTTTGATAGGCTCCAGTTTATCCACAAATATTAAAGCATCTGAAGCTTTGCTTCCTGAGGAAGACATAACAAGAAGGTTGTTAACAGTATACAAAAACATTTTCATGCAAACCGCAATTAATACAATCACAAGCAATCTTGATCATTTGAATAAGAATACATTGAATACTTCAATTGTTTTTTTAACACTCATTCGGTGATTTTATCTTCAAAAATGAGAACGTGCGAAAAAGATAATATAGTTGTGGCTGGTGAGCACAGCCTTAAATCTCTCACTAAGCTCATCCTTCGTAGCCTTCTAAAAAAACGAAGTTCATAACGCTCGGGATTCAATATGCGCCCATGACAAAATATCGTTTAATCACTTTTTTATCCCCTTGGTGAAGAATCTACAACAAATATTATTAAACTCATAATATCATTGTTAATGCCATAATCGGATTCAGTCCTCCAGAATAATAAAAGAATACTTGTTTTATCTAACCCGTTAAAGCCTTAAACCGTTTAAGATGTAATGATGGAAAAGTGCTCAGTGTGTAAATACCTGTTATATTCTTGAGAAACGTCGATAACTCCGGTGAGTAAGTTGTGTTTGGATCGTCGTTCCCAGCCACAGGCGTATTACATCCGCTGTCAACTCTAGCCTGCAAAGTTATTAATGGTCTTATTCAGAGACGTTCAAGGCCTATTACAATTAGAATGTTACATGTTGGGAAGTCTTCCGAAAGCAAATTAAAACAGTTCTCGACACGGGTTACCGAGTGAGGATAGCGGCATTTCTTGACACGGGTAACCTAGTAAGGTTTGCAGCCGTTCGCGACACGGGTTACCGAGTGAGTGTAGCGAAATTTCTTGACACGGGTAACCTAGTAAGATCTGCAGCAGTTCTCGACACGGGTTACCGAGTGAGGATAGCGGCATTTCTTGACACGGGTAACCTGGTAAGGTTTGCAGCCGTTCGCGACACGGGTTACCGAGTGAGGATAGCGACATTTCTTGACACGGGTTAATTAGTTGGACAGATATTGACGGGACTTACACAGTGGCAGATAGCTGATGATATAAGGAGTAATCCACGGGGGTTAAAACTCGGGGCGCAGCTTGTAGACCATAAAACCGGACAAGTGTGAGTAAGATGTGCACCCTGAGGGTTCCATAGTAACTTAATAAATATGTATGTAGATAGTTCATACAAAAAAGGCTAAAGATTATTTTTCCTGGGTATATGTCCACCGAGGAAATATAACCTTTAGCGCCCCGCGTTTTCACCTCCCTGGGTTACTCCTTAGATAATAATCAGCTATTTGCCAGTGAAACACATCACACACATCATCAGCCAATTAACGTCCACTGTTGGACAAGGCCTCTCTCATAGAGAGGGGTGTTGCCATAATCCCCACGCTTGGCAGGCGGCTTGGGGATTGCAGTACGTTCACCGTGTACTATTAGGACGCTGTTGCCCATCCTCCAGTGGTTCTGGTCGCAGTTTTAGGACATACCCGGGTCCAGGGCCAGTGAAAGTCCCGTCATAATCGGTCCAACCGTTTTGGAGTCCATAAGGAACATACATAGTACATACATACACACATCGCTTTTTATAATATGAGATTTAAAGTAAAATTGTAAAGCGCCGGTGATATAAGTATTACAGCTAATTTAAACTTATAAAAATGGTTGCTGTAAATTTTTATTTATTTATTATTGATCCCTAATTTACTAGAGATTTTGTAAATGAAAACAGTTAGATAGAAAATGCATTTCCGCAAAGTATATATTGCCCGATTTAATCAACTATCAAGCCATTAGGTTAGTATTGTGTTAATTATGCAGACAACACTCCTTAATTATTTATACATTCTGAATAACAATAAACATGTCTACACACTGCATTGTGCATCAAAAAATTTTAAGACTTAATGGCATCTTTCCACATAGGCGACTTGGAAAATTTACCTGTTTGTCTGAAACTCACTGAACCTTGCAGATTGCAGACTATAATTAAATTCATAGGTATAATAAGTATGACTTCGTTCATAAAATTTGCGCCCTACGGTTTTACCAATACGAAGTACCAGTTTTTTCATTGCTTCCGTATTTGTCAGTACAAAAATTATCCTAAATTTTTGTCCTGTGAATATCTAAATATAAAGTTACACGGAACGGTGCTGCTAATCCGAAAGGAGGTTATTGTAATCATTATTTTAAGGAGACACCGCATCATATTCCGATATTCCGAAAACCCGTACGAAGCGCTTTGAATGCACTTTTACAAGCTTTTATTAAGTTGCACCTGTCCCGTGTCTGTCTGTAATCAAATATTGCTCGAGAATGCCTGGACCCATATGGCTAGTAGTCTGCGGTGACGGGTGTTACATTTGTACGCATTCAAACTGTTATAATTCCTAAATAAGAAGAAAAACGTCTGCGTTATGAATATAGAGAAATTAATTTCAATTATTTTTGTAATTAAAACAAATAAACAAAAGAAATTATTCAAGCGTTTAGATGCAATAATAGATTTAAGCCCTGTGACGGGTGTTACGAGTACTTTGCAAAATATGCTACCTTGTTGACCAAACATTAAAAGTTCAGCTAAATTAGAAAACTTTGTCCAAAATTTATAGCTAAGTTAAAGAATCTTCCTTTCAGATGACTCCTAAGTATTTTGTGCATGTATTATTTTGCATGTGTTTTTTTACAAGAAAAGCTTGTGACGGGTGTTACAAGATTTGTGACGGGTGTTACGAGTGCACATTAAACAAAAAAAATGTACGTTTTGAGACTTATTTTTTATTATAACAATTAAAATCTGGAATAACTATTTTCATATACGACTTTTGGCCATTATCACCAAACTATGAGACAAATTTATAAAAAAAACATGTTCTCTATTGTGAATAGAGTCGGAACAGGCAACTTCTCTAAACTAAACACTCTTTGCTCTATCTAATATCTGGTTTCTTGAACTTTCATTTTCTGTAATTGTCTCATCTGTCTTTTTTATTTTTACATTTCCAATCATTTTCGTTGTTTTTTTTATACATTTGTTGTCTTTCTTGGTTTTCTCCACTTTCTAAATAACCTTTGAACGTAACTTTGAACAAAATACATTTTTGGGAGTTAGAACTGCCTATAAGACCATATGAAATGTAGTTTCTTCCTGAGTAACTGAAATAGTGCTGTACTTGCAGTACAACTACATCCATACTGCAAAAATAAATTATTGACAAGCCAAGCAAGCACTCCAAAGCCATTTTACAATAAAATAATGAATCGTTGTGGCAAGGCACACCTCGAGGACATTATCATCAACATTTAAGCCTAATATTGTCCACATCTGAACTTATTACATTACTATTGTGCACTAAAAAGGTATAACATTAATGAAGAAAATTGTGACGGGTGTTGCTTGTGACGGGTGTTAACCAAATAAACCCAGCCTATATTTTAATGTGAAGTCTTTTTAAAACACACAAATACTTTTCAGGTATTGCTTAATCACATACCCTTACTTTCCCAAGGTCCATTACAAAATAAAAGTTAGTATGCTCATTTAGTATTAACTTTTCTATGCATTTTGTGACGGGCGTTACACCAATACTTTCGGGTACAATTTTAGCACTAAAATTATTACTACTTACCTGATTAAATCCAACTTTTTTTATAACAAATAATAATGAGTCGCAGCATTGAAAGCGAATAAAAATGACAGGCTGTCAATGTAATTGACTTAAAAAAACGTGTTAGCATTTTAGTAATTTTTTTCGCAACTTCACTGACTTTGGATTCTTCAGACTTTGATCAAAATATAACGAAAATTGGCAAAAAAAATTTGGTGTTGTTTCCAAAACTTCATTGAAGCATCTTGAAAAGCCCACTTTACTACGCCATGACTTTGACTTTGCTTAACTCTAACTTCAAGTATGACTTGTTTGACGATGTGTAATGCTATTTGATAATATTTTAATACTTAACACTGGCAAATGCAGAGAAGTGTGAAGCCACAATAATTATAATTATAGAGAAAGATAAAAAAAAAAGTTACATATAACAGATCTTTTTCGGGATTGATTCCACAAGCATGTCTATATTTTAAGACCACAAAAGCACGGGCAACTTTAGCTAAACTAAACAGCTTTCAAAGAGTTTTTACACTACTATACTCTACTATAGAGGTTCTACTATAGAGCAATTTCTATTTTTTTAACGACCTAAAAAAAGAAGGAGGTTCTCAAGTAAGTTATATTTTTATGTTTGTAACCTCAGAACTCCGTAATTTATATGAAACGATTTTTATAACACTTATTTGAGAGGATATACTTTCAGATCGTTTTCGTAGAATTTTCATTAAAAATCGGTTCGTTAGTTTGTATTTGAAATCAAAATAACTGGAAAATTCGGTTACTATTATGTCATCCATGTAATCGAAATTGCATATTTTGAAGTCGGTTTTTAAAATTGATAGTTATTGTATTGACTTTTGATCGTCACCAATCTCCAAGTTCATCAGTGCGTTCACCAGCTAGTCACTGCGTTCACCAGCTAGTCACTGCGTTCACCAGCTAGTCACTGAGTTCACCAGCTAGTCACTAAAATCACCTGTATGCCAATAACGTCTTGCTCTCTTCCCCGATACTGTGATTCGAGAAACTTCAAACGTGTCCGCATAACTGCTATAGTCTCTTCCATTCCCTCTTCGCGTAACATACGAGCCGCTGGGAAAGAATAATAAAAAAATGATAATAATAAACATTTTAACATAATTATCAAGAGATTCCCACTGAAGGGTTGAGGTGGCGGGTGCACAGGTCGTGCCCCAAAAAAACAACTTTACAAAATTGGTAATATATGCAATTTCGGTTCCTCGGATGACACATTAACATAGTCATTAAAGTAACAAAATTTTCCAGTTATGTATTTTGATTTAAAAGCCAAAACTACTGAACCAATTTTGATGAAATTCCTATGGGACCAATCTAAATGTAGGTATATCCATTTTTTATCAGTTCATAAATAATGGTATTCTGAGGTAAACAACATAAAAAAAATTAAAAACTAATTGAGAACCTACCCCTTTTTTGAATTCGGTAAAAAAATAAGTAAAACGGTTAAATTAGAGAGTAAATAAAATAAAAATCATATCAAAATCGTATATCTGGTTCTAGAGCCACCAGCTATTGCTTATAAAGAGAAAGAGAAAGAAGAAATATTCCAAGTTTCATATTCCATTTGATACACATTCCATAACTGTTTTTTTTATAGTCAAAAAGCCTTAACAAATTCGATTGTGTGAGTACTTGTCATGGCTTGAATAAAATACTTGTCAATAAGTCGTGTGTTCTAACATGCATATAGATTTTCACGAAGTTCGAATACAAAGCCATTCTGTTATAAATACCAATAAGACTAACTAATGCGTTCAACAAATTAAAGCCCAGAAATAATGGATCCATTGTGTAATACAGTGTGACACAAAGTGTATCAAGTAATTCGACAGTGGAAAAACAAGCTTTCAACGTCAAGCTTTCAAAGTCTAGCTTTCAACTCTAAGATCAAGAGAGGTCATCTTTGTAAAATCACATTATTTGTTACAGTATAGACAATGCTTGTCATTAATCTAAGGTATCTAATGGTAGCAAGCACAGAAAAGAGAAGGGTATAAAAAAAATCTCACTTCAGTGGCAGCAAGTAACAAGATTTTGACGTAAAATAATTTTGTTCAGCCATGTTTCGGTAGAGCACCTACATGACAATTATCTATACATCTATACATATAATAAAAATCTATTCATCTATATCTATACATATGTACATCTATAAATATAATAAAAAAGTTACTATAAAAAAATCTGTAATTGCGAGGTATAAACAAAAACACACATAGGGCTGCTTATTTTAAGACGTTGACAGTTTTTAAATGTTTTTGTCTGTTTGTTTGTTTGTCCACGTACATCTTCTAAACCACTGGAAGGATTTAAATGCGCTTTTCACGAATATGCTTAGCTATGACCAGATTGAAGTATAGGCTATGTTATTTTGCGCAAGGGCCGGATTAAGTGAGGAAAATAGGGTTGAAAGTTTATATGAAAATCTACGCGTATGAAGTCGTGGGCAACTGCACTAGTACTTTTATAGTAACTAGTAATTTACTGCTTTAATTTTTTTGTGACTTGACTTCAGAATTTTATTTATTTATTCAGTTAGGCCTTCGTTTGACCGCCATTACGCCTGCTGTTAAGTGATGATGTGGACTACGATGGAGCACGCTTGCCTAAAAGAAACCGATCACTCGAGATTTGAAAACACTTAGATTGTAACTATCAGGGAACACCCATTCAGGCAGCGCATTCCACAGACAAGCAGTCCTTTAATCTAAGCGAGCACTTAGAAGCTAACAAGACCGCGTTATGGCAAAGAGCACTGTCAATATAAATATGCCCTTGGCTCTGATTCACTAACTAAAATAACCAAGTAACGCGGCGCGTTAACCTCTAAAATTTGGCCTGTATTCCGTAGGGAATAAAGACCAACTTTTAGAGGTTAACTTAACGCACCGCGTTAAAAGCGTGTTTGTAGTTAGTGAATCAGCCAGTTCAAAGAAAACAATTGAACTCACATTATACGAGTATTGGTGCGCTCGCTGGAAATATAAATAATTCTCGCAGTTAAAGAAACTAAAAACACGCTTTATAATCGCTAATCCTGAAGATCCTAGTAAGGATAATGGGACAAACTATTAAAATTGTTGCATTAATTGTTATCGGTCCTTGATAAGTGTACAAAGTTTCAAATCAATCCGTCGTTTTGTAAGGGGTGAAAATCACTTTCAAAGAGTCGTTATACATAGATATGTATGTTATCTAGACAATAAAAAGTTTTTATCTATATCTATCTATTCTTCGAGGAGTGCCGTTGTCCACCGTTACCATACTCACCACCACTGAAATTAGCTCGCTGTCACCATATTCAGCTAAATCGAAGTAGGTCAAACTTAACTTGCAAGATAAATTGTGAAAGTGAAGAGGCTACGTAGTAGCTTTACCTACCTAGTCTGTGTTACAGACAGACAGACACCGGCAGAGGTGAAACTAAATAAGAGCTTTTTAATCAAAATTATTGATATTGCCAAACCAACAGGCGCTCGATAAAGAACCTGGGTTGGTTAAAAATTCTACAAATGCCAGAGTTATTGGTAAAAAAAAAAACAAAAGAAAAACACATATTAAAATGCAGATCGAATCAAGGAAGGTTCACTATTCAGTCTGCAGTCGTTTAAATATAGTCCTGGGGCCTTACCCCTAGCTCGAAAAGTTGACCCGCATAGGTGTTATTTGTCCAATTCCAATGTCCAATTTGTCCAAGCGGTAGTTGTTTTATAGCCGCGGCTATCAAACAACTACCGCTTATCGTAGTTGTGGTACCGTTTATACAAATAACACCTATGCGGGTCAACTTTTCGAGCTAGGGGTAAGGCCCCTGTTTCATTCAAAGTATTCAAACCGTATCTCGGCACGTTAAGCACGTCACGTTCGCGTGATTTTGCAAACTGCACCGATTCGGGCCCGTGTTTAGAGTTGGGCGTAAGTCCCCTGAAGTCGTTAAAGTAGTGTATTTTCAGTTCGAGCTTTTAGTTACCAAGATACTGAATAGCTTCGTCATGCTCGTAATAGTTAACCATTCGTGTACCCTAGTACTCGTACCCGAGGGACCCGGGTATCTCCTAAAAATTCCACCAGAACCACCGGAGGATGGGCAGCAGCGTCCTATTAGTACACGGTGAACGTACTGCGATCCTCAAGCTGCCTGCCAAGCGTGGGGATTATGGCAACACCCCTCTCTATAAGTGAAGCCTTGTCCAACAGTGGACGTTAATTGGCTGATGATGTGTGTGATAATAATACCCTAGTCCCTACCTACAAATTTTTGATTAATTCTGACCAAGTTATTTGATTAATCTTATATTTTCTCCCTAACATGGTTATGGTTACTAAATTTGTCCATAATTTGGAGTACACGCTCTCATTATCGAGTCTTGATCAAGTTTTCGTCTTCTAGAACTTTCACGTGCGTTAGATTCTTCTGTTACCTGTTACTTCAGTTTAAAAACTATGAAACCTTTGCCATAATCACCTCTATTTCACTTTCCGTCTGGGAAACACATCTATTCGTCACAATCAACACAATTTCCTCAAATTCAATGACTAAAGATAAATATGTCTGCTGAGTCATCTCTGATTAGAGAAAAAATATGAGTGCGTTTCGAATAATCGAAAATTTGTTCACTCAATATTATCTAAGTCATAAATAGTAGGTTTTTTTTCTTTGTTACCAATCCGATTATTTCATGCTCGAGTTATTACGTTATTAGTAAAATATTTGTTATCTTGGAACCAATGTATTTAAAAGTTAAATACCACTCATAAATATAGCTCACGAAATCTCAACAAATGGATCATATTAAAAATCGACTTCAAAAATGTATGAAAAGTAGGGCATATATCCTAATGTGATTCTCTTGTTTAAAGTCAGTTTAAAATAAGATTTGCTGAATGCGAGAGGTGTGCTTCACTTTCACTAACTGCTACTCGCAGCGTTATGCCCTTTAACACTTCCTCCCTGGAGGTTAGGTAGATATATTATCACGGTTCATGAGATACAGCCTGGTGACAGACGGACGGATGGACGGACAGACAGACAGACGGAGAGCGGAGTCTTAGTAATAGGGTCCCGTTTTCCCCTTTGGGTACGGAACCCTAAAAACGAATCGAATGGATAACCTCATAAGGTCCGATAAATATATTAAATTATGGGTGCTTACAGGTATGGTCCAGTATAATCAGTCCAACCGTGACGAAAACGGAGAAAGCAATCAGCGCCACTAACCATCCCTTGCGCGGTATGCATGAGAGCGTATATTGAGTCATGTTCCTCCTGCAATAAGAAGACACACACGCCTTGAGAATACTGCATGTTTTGGAAACTTCTCCTGGAAAAAAAACATGTTTGTTGTATTGGAGCCCCTTAAATATTTATTTTATTCTGTTGTTTAGTATTTGTTGTTATAGCGGCAACAGAAATACATCATCTGTGAAAATTTCAACTGTCTAACTATCACAGTTCATGAGATACATCCTGGTGACAGACGGACAGACAGACAGACGGACGGACGGACAGCGAATCTTAGTATTACGGTCCCGTTTTACGCTTTGGGTACGAAACCCTAAAAACGAAGGAGTGTTATAAGATTGATCCTCTATATGTAGGTATGTCTGTCCCACGTTGATGTTTTGCAATATACGAATAGACATTAGCAAAATAGACATTTAAAATTCTTTGGCAGATTAATAATTAGACATACTTCATTTTAGACAGTCCATCATATCATAGATCGTTGGAAATCGCACACTTTGCGTTTTACGCGTTCTTTTTTGCCTTACACCTGCAATTTGTGGAAGCTCCCTCCTGCTGCATTTCCGAGTAGCTTCAATATGGGATTCTTCAAAAGGGCTGTTAATTGAGTCTTTAAGGGTCGGCAACGTATCGGTGATGCCCGTGGTGTTGCAGGTATCATATTCATAGTTATAAAATGTTATTTTACATGTTAAATTATTTTATTATAGAAACTGACGTGGTTTTCACACATTTTATTTATATAAATAACTAGCCGTCCGCCCCGGCTTCGCACGGGTGTAAGCTCGGCCTTCGGCCTCGCTACAAAATATAATAACATACAAACATACAAAAATAGGTACAAATCTTTCCTCTTTATAATATTAGTGTAGATAAATAAATAAATATCTGGGACATTTTTTGCACACACGGTAATCTGACCCCAAACTAAGCAAAGCTTGTAATATGGTTGCCAGAGACTGATATACGTACATATATATTTTTAAATACATACTTAAATAGATATTAACATCCAGACATAGAACAAACACAAATGTTCATCACACAAATGTTTGTCCTAGATGGGAATCGAACCCACGCCCCCAAGCACAGAAGTTAGGTTCACTACCAACTGAGCTACCGGGGCAGTCATATAGCACAGCATAGCATTTTATTCATAGAGGTACAGCATTAAGACGATCTTCCGTCCTATAGGGCAACTGCGACAGCTGCTCCGCTCTCCAAAAGATAGAGACCCATTGGGAGTTCCCGGTGTGTATATGATCCCCTGCGATTGTGGCAAATGTTACGTCGGTGAAACGAAAAGGAACGTGTCCACGAGGATCACGGAGCATGTACGTTCTATGAAGAAGCTAGATACCAATAGTTCCGCGGTGGCAGAACATTCTCTGGGCTCCGGTGCGCAGCATTTTATTAGGTTCGACAAAGCGAAAGTGCTGGCACGGGAGAAATTCTTTGTGCCCCGGAAAGTCCGAGAAGCCATCGAGATCAGTCGACGTCCAACCTTCAATAGGGATGGAGGATGGAACCTGCCACCGACTTGGAAACCGTGTCTTCATGGAGTTCGTGGGAGTGACCGTGAGACTGGTGGCGACGTGGTGAGCTCCGTGTGCTGGAGTATTCCCGAAACACAGGAAGATTCGAGTGAGGAAGAGCTCCAGTGTGCGCCGGCGCAACATATTTCTTTACGCACCCCCACCCCCGCACCCGATCAGCATCCGTTGTCGTTACGTGCGCGTCGAGCGGAGGCACGCAGTGCAAAGCGAGACGCAGCCGCGCGCGCGCATTCACCTTGATAAAGATCGCCGAATGCGATTGAAACCATAGTCGGAGTAACCGGCCTAATATTACGTGAGTAATTCCCGTGTAATATAAATAAAATGTCAAATTATAATTATTATAAATTAGGTTAAAATAATAGAAATCAAACAATAAATTAGATCAAATACAAAGGAATTAAATAACACAAAATTATAAAAATTGAATAATAATAAATTGAATTCCATAGGCGACGGTAATTGCTTACCATCAGGCCATAGGTGGCAAACAAGCAGATGGACCCATCTGCTTGTTTGCCACCTATGGCATAAAAAAAAACTGTGTGCTAAGGTATTGCTCTATAGACATGACGTTTATGCATTTTGCTTAGTTGACGATTTGATTTGTAGTCAATTTTTGCTTAGTTGACGATTTGATTTGTTGTCAATGTAATCAAGAAGCCTAATAATGAGGTGTCGATTGATTCCTCTAAGTTTAGGAATGAAGATTGGGTAGGAGACGTCATCATAAATATAAGACGGATTTAAATAAAGTGAGGAATACCAAAAATGTATTGCACCCCCTCATGTGACGTCTTCATATTGGTACAAAAAGATCACACATACTTTTAGTTACATCACTACATCACTTTTAGTTCAGATTACGTACTTCAGTTTACGAAATGTAATTCTTTAAACTTATTGGATTTATCTTATTCTATAAAAAAATATCTTGTGGAAAACTTATTCCTTTTTTACCATACCATTAGTGACGATAAAAATATGAGTAAACAACTTCGAGAAATATCTCCTATTACTTTAATTAATGATATAGGGAATGGCCGCGAGCGGTGGTAAACATGATCAGTGTGTGTTATTGTTTGAAACGTTTCGACATTTTATCTATATTGGCGACTACTTAGTTAGTCAGTATGAAATCGGCGGATTCCGATCCGTCTATTAACACAATTTTGCACACATATTCAATTATGTAACTAATTAGCGGCCAAGCGCAAGCCTATTTTTATTCAATAAATTGCCAAATGTATTAAAAGATAAAAGATACAGATAAAGAGGTTGGGTTCGCAAATGAATTAAAAGTAATTTTACAGTCCAAATGTTATTACAGTTTGGACGAATTTTTCAACGATAGTTTTGACGAAATTTAAATAGATCGTTCCGTTCCGAGTGTTGCCATACCCAAATAGGGTCATATGTATTACTCTAATATACATGTACCTACTTTAAGACCTGCATGTACCTACATATGATTGCAATAAAATATTGAGTATTGAGTATTTTTTTATTAAAACATAAATGAAAAAGGTGAGATTTTTGAAAATTCACCCTCTAAACGTTAGGAGATAAATATAAATAGGAGATAAAATTTTGTATGGAAGTTCGTCATTTTTGCAGTTAGAATTGCGGAAGTTGGTACGTAAACAATGTAAAATATTGTTACAGTTGTATCATCGTTTTTTGAAACTTAAAGGGGTTTAATAGGGAATGAAAGTATGTAAGGAAGTTTGATAATTTCTTAAAGTTAGAAACGTGCAAAAATTTTAATAAGAGGTTTCACTTAATTTTTAAAATATGCAGGCTGTTTTGTAATGTCATTATGTGTGTCATAGTTTATAATATATATGTATTATACATAAAAATAAACCCCTATTTCTCCTGGTCAAGCTATAACTTGAGAACAACTTCACCTATTTCATTCATCTTTTTTTATTGTTTTCTAATATTTCGTAGAAGGTTCTTGAAAACGGCTGAACCGATTTGAACGAAATTTTGTAGACCTAGAGCGAGTCATAGTAGCGAGGCTGAAGGCTGAGCTTACACCTTTGCGAAGCCAGGGCGGGTCACTAGTTTAATATAAAATAAACTGACTTTCTTTAAGATGATTTCATAATATATATCACCCAGTTAGAACAGTACATTCTTTGTAGTCTTCATAGCATACCAGGGAGCAGAAGAAACTTCTTAAGGTTATGGGCCCAGCACTTTACCACTGCGGTGGACCTAATGAGGCAAAGGATTGCCCACAGAACACTAAACTGATAAAGTATATATGCTATGAGACAAACGTCAGGAAGGCAAGGAGCTTAGATTCTTGATTCTGAGGCATCGAGTTATATGACTGATAAAATTCTGATATTAAAATTCTTCATAAAAAGGTAGAAGGAGCTTGTGAAAATGGAGAGTATGTATATGGTGAAGCAAAAAGATATGTGGTTGATGAGAAACAGGTCTGACTTTCGAACAAAAAACCAGTTTATCGTACACTGTAAATGACTGCGAAAATCGTGATATAAATTTTCTATATCTACATACTTGTTATAAAAGTATTTACTTATCCACTTGAGCTAAAAATTAGCTACATAATAATAACTGTCTTCATATTTTAGGTATTCATACAAATAGCAACTAAGTATTATAGTGGCATTTCAAATACCTATTTACTAGACGATGTTTACGATATCTAGTATTATCACAGAACACATTATAGTACAAGTATTATACAGATTTCATAATTACGGCGAGAACCGTAATTGTACATTTTACATTACAGCTATACTTTTCGAAAAATATGAAGAAAAAGAAACTCAAAAATAGAAGTAGCGAAACGCATGTACGAAAACATGTGTAAGCGCCATGGTTTTGCTCCACTAAATGCGACTTTAATACAATATATTAAACCTTATGGTAATCTGTAGTAACAAGCATTACTTAAAAGTGGCAAAACCTCTCCTTATATAGTTTTTGGTATTTATTAGCAATTCATTACAAAATAAATCGGCCAAGTGCGAGTTGGGCTCGCGCACGGAGGGTTCCATACCACCACAAAATACAAAAAGTAGTGCAATAATAATACAATCTATTTAAAAAATCGACTTCACAAAATATATATGATAATTGCAGTGTTATCCAGTTCTCTAGTTCTTAGTTGGGAATTAGTTTAAAATCGATTTTTAGTACAACAGACAAGCCGCCAGACAAAGCAAGTTAATACTAACAAAGTAAAACTTAAAGTATACGTAAATCAAACTAAAAATACCGCGTACAAAAAAGAAATATTGCAGAAGCAAGCAGCGTAAAAACTTTCATGCAAAGCCTCGTTAAAAAAAATCGCAGGCTAGATACTCGCCCGCGGAGAAAAAATAAGTTTCTTCCGTGGAATCGCCAGCTAATATACATTTATTAGCTACTTATAATAAACAAGTTTACTCTACCATCTGATGGCAAACGGTTCGATCTTCGGCCTTGCTAAAATAAATTATGTGCAGTTTTGATGCCATCTCTCAAAAACGGTGAAGGAAAAACATCGTGAGGAAACCGGTATGTCCAAGAACCTCAAAAGTTCAAGACATAATGACATTCACCAACAGATACTGGGCCAGCATGGTGGATTACGGACCATCATCTCTGAGTGAGGCCTGTGTCCGTATAGTGGGAACATGATAGGCTGATAATGATATATACAGTTAGCAAATAGGTAATTTACCTCATAGACTTCATAACTTATCGGTACACATATGGATAATGATCACCTTGGAACAGCGCACTTATCGGAACACCAAGGACGCAAATTTCTCTGATAATTTGTGAAAACGAACTTTAATATTATAACGTGGACTATCTGCGTACTAACTAAGCAGTTCACACTTCAACTAGACCGTGGTCCGTGAGTGAGTGTACACCTCATCACTTACAACGACCAGATAACAAACATTGCAAAGTAATTAGATAGGGTTATCTATTGTTTATCAGTTATCGATTTGGACGGCAATTCTGGCGCACTTGACATTGTTTCTGTTAACGTCATTCTCTAGTCCACCTCAATGAGAGTGATGGACCAAATGGGCGAAAAAAGTTATCTATTGTCCGAGAATATCAACCCTAGCATAATCAACTAATGTGGGTTTGCGTGGTAAAATGAAATATTTTCACAATAACATTAGATTGGGAATAAGTTTTTTTTTTGTTTCAGTTGCCATAATTATAAATTTAATGGCTGGTACTTAACTCAGATAATGCGAGGATATTCAAACCAAGTAGGAACTATGTAATGTAGAGCCATGTATTCTATGGTAGAGCATTTGATATGAGAATACAAATGTTAAAAGTACAATTTAAAGGAGTTTTCGGGGAATATGTTGGTTTGGGATAATTCTAACAAGTCCATCCACATCCTTACCGTGAAACAGCGTTTTTTTTTCGCGATTTCTAGTTTTGTCCCATTTAGTGATGAGTTGGTACCAGGGCCGGATTTAGGGGAGAGCAACCGAGGCTACAGCCCCGGGGCCTCCACAAAAGAGGGGCCCGCACAATAGAGACTTCGGAAAGAAATCATCATCATCATCAGCCAGAAGACGTCCACTGCTGAACATAGTCCTCCCCAATTAACCTCCACACTGAACGACATCCTGCCATCTGCATCCACTGGATGCCCGCGACTCTCACAATGTCGTCGGTCCATCTAGTGAGAGGCCTACCTACGCTGCGTCTTCCGGTTCGCGGTCTCTACTCAAGAATCTTTCTTCCCCAACGGTTATCTAAATGAATATAGGTATTTAAATGAATTGAAAAAAAACAAGGAGAAAAGCGAATATCAGTATTACTTTCACATTTTTTCTCTATCGAGCAATTCTATATGGCATATTATAACAAACGTGATTTTTTTTGCTGTTTTTATAGATAATTGTACGGAACCATTCGTGCACGAGTCCGACTCGCACTTGGCCTTGGTGTTATTATTTATATATAGATATAGATAATTGAATGAATTTATGTAAAATCTATATCAAAACTTGTTGGAAAATGAAAATTTTGCTAAGCATGTTGTAAAGTAAGGTTATTTTTCATTTTCATAATGAGTTTCAAAATACTTTTCTGTGAGTTGTTTTTTATGATTCCTTGGTTTATTTCAGTAACTTAAATAACATTCCAGTTGACTGGATGACATCGCTTCAAGCGTTCTTAGATAATCGTTTTATTCTAATGTACCTATATACCTATTATGTGTGATATTCCTTGATTTTGTGGGTTCGATTCCCATCTAGGACAAACATTTGTGTGATGAACATTTGTGTTTGTTCTATGTCTCGGTGTTAATATCTATTTAAGTATGTATTTAAAAATATATATGTACGTCTCTGGCAGCCATATTACAAGCTTTGCTTAGTTTGGGGTCAGATGACCGTGTGTGCAAAAATGTCCCGAATATTTATTTATTAATTTTATTTATTTAATAAAGAGTTATATTATCAATTTAATTATTATATTTTCGTAATAAAAAAAAACAATAAATTAATTACAATACAAGGTCCTGGATTTCTATTATTTAAAAAAACATTATTATTCAGATCTTGACCTACGGCTCGCGATTCGTAATATTTTGCTCTATCAATAAAAATCTTGAACACAAATCATTTTGTGACTAAATTATATATTTTCGGTTTGTATGAATGAATATCTTCTATTTTTAACCGTCTTCCAAAAAGGAGGAGGTACTCAATTCGCCCTTTTTTAATGTTTGTTACCTCAGAACTTTCGACTGGGTCAAGAGATTTTGACGATTCATTTTTTATTTGAAAGCAATTTGGTTCAGTTCTGTCATTTTTATGATGTTGGTTTTTATATTGATAATCTATATATATAAAAGAAAGTCGTGTTAGTTACACAATTTATAACTCAAGAACGGCTGAACCAATTTGGCTGAAAATTGGTGGGGAGGTAGCTTAGAACCAGGAGACGGACATAGGATACTATTTTGTAGCGAGGCCGAAGGCCGAGCTTACACCCGTGCGAAGCCGGGGCGGTCGACTAGTTATTTATAAAATAATTGTCACGGACACTTTCTAGAGAATGCTCGGGCGTATTTTTAATTAATGTTACTCGTACTATGAAGCGAAATATAAATTTAAATCCATAAAAAATCTGATTCCAGACGCGTCTTCACCGTAGCCGGTACTCTGAAGTACGGACTGAATTATGGTATTTAAGTCTACAAG
The DNA here is from genome assembly GCA_949125355.1 of Agriopis leucophaearia. Lineage (NCBI taxonomy): Eukaryota > Metazoa > Arthropoda > Insecta > Lepidoptera > Geometridae > Agriopis > Agriopis leucophaearia. The sequence continues at coordinate 4,840,888 of OX421261.1, read as the reverse complement.
GTTGATCAATGTTTCTGTCAATCCAAATCAACCTTCTAATTTTAATTCCGGACCCAAGGCACCCCTGGAGGACGCCCCTGGGGGTCACACGGGAACTTGGATTTGGACCCGTGGCAACCCCAGGTCCTCAAATCCATACAACAGTGTACGAGTGGTATCGCGGGTTCTTTTTACTAGTTCCCATGAATCTAACGATCGAATAGTGATGGGACAGATGGACAATATTTGGGACTCACGATGCCTTAAGAAAATCAAATTGCTTTTACTTACGCAAACGTGGTGCGAACTCCATTCGAACTGAAGATCATCTTTTTAAACTTTTATTTGAAACTTCGATCAAATTTTCGAAGATTTGAACAGTTTATAGCACACCACGAGAATGCATTTTCAATGTCCATATCAACGTTTGCCAATTCATTAGGAAGAAACACAAAAACAAAAATTGTTTACCTTCTCCAATGAAAGTATAGAAGGAAACGAATAAACAATCTAATAGTACCTAACAAAATACAACTAAAAACAACATCAATTAAAATAACGTATAGGATAAAACACATAGTTGAGAAAAACAATTTTTAAAGCAATGAGACAGTGAACTGATTTCAGGTGACGCGACTTAGGAATACCTATATCAGGTTGACTGTGTATAACTAACTGATGGATATTCCCGTGCTTCCCAAGATTTTATACCTAGATCTGCCGTCCCGATCCCCGCCTCTTGCCCGCCTACAGCGTGAAGAAAAAGGGGCACGTATTGGCGTTGACATTGTTCAGGAGGAGGTTCAACTCCAAACCCTCCCCACAGCTGAACTATAGGGAAAATCACTAGTTCAACTGTTGAACTAATTGGTTGTACTAGTGGGAATGAGCCTCCCCAACTCCCCTGCCCAAACCCCCACAAAATCTGTCGCAAAACACCTTGTTGGCATGTGTCCACTAAAAGTGCCTATATTTAAAGCATAGTATAGTCGTAAAACGTCTTTGCTAATTATAACTGAAAGGAAAACGAGGACGAAAAAAAGGAAGACGGTTCTATGTTCTACTGTTTTTTATGTATGTTCACCAATATCTCCGCCAACTGTTGACCGATTTCAAAAAAACAACTTTTATTCGGTAGGGTATACTTCCAATTTGGTCCTATTGTCACCAAGTCAGGATCTGATGATAGGATCCCAGGAAAATAGAGGGCAACCATCAAATTTTATAGGCACTTATTACGTCTTTCATATATTTTAAAGTTGGTTATTAATGTGATCCACTTGATTAATACTATAATTTACGAACTTTGACAGTAAACACTAAGTATTTTAAAAAATTTTTTTTAAATATTAAGCATCTATTGGTGTGCCTTGGCAACACAATAAAACTGACTCGTATGCCGTGACGGGAAATGGTTTATTCCACTTTGATCACCCAGGTGATCATAACTAAGCGACTTTTTAGTATGTCTACTATTTTTTTAGTTGGCCATAAACAACCTGACGCTCTCTTATGCCGTCATGTTTCATATCTGCTGGGCGTTCCGTAACGGTCAAAATTTGATGTGAAACATCAATTGGAGCGCCTTTCATATGAAGTGACGGCAAACGCACGGTGTAACGCTCTCGTGCCGTAATTTTAAGTACATTATAACGCTAAAGCTACATAATATGTTCCAGCCCATGTTCTCTTGGTTAACCTTTCTTGTGTCATGTCCTGCCATTCTTTGCAGAATAAATTCATATCGTCTCGCCATCGTTTCCAGCTCAAATCATTTAAACAAGGGCGATTATGGTAAGGTGGCGTGACGGGTGCGAACACATCAAATCTTGATGCCGTTAGTCGAATTCACCCTGCAGTCGATCTTACAGCCCTTTTATGCATGTGGCCTGTTAGTTCGTTTATTGGTGTCTCTGCAAGTTTCTATGCGATAAAAATGAATAATTTGCCGTATACTTTCGTTTATGCACCAAACAGCGCGGCGTCCTCCATCCAGGCGCTAAAGATGGTACGAAAACACCTGACAGAATTCAGTGGATAACCGCTATATGAGCCAAAAAAGATCGCGTAAAACGAAGCGTGCGATTTCTACAGATCTATGATTTTGTTCTACGGAGCTTTCAGGTGATGGCGGCTAGTGCGATGATAAAAACCATTATGGCATCTGGGGCCTTACCCCTAAATTCACTTTTGCGAGCCAACTTTTAGTAGGTACCTAAAATAAACCAACTCATTTAAGCTGCATCGTTTAAAAGCGTCTAACTTGAATGAACGAAAATCCGTTTTACTATGCGTGTGTGCGTGAAAATAACAAAGCTTGGCGGCTATCAAATAACTACCGCTTATCGTAGTTGATGGTACCGTTTAGACAAATAGCACCTATGCGGGTCAACTTTTCGAGCTAGCGGTAAGGCCCCAGATCATACAATTCTTCAGAACATGCTCCGTTGTAAATGCAATAAAAGATATAAAGAGACACAACCAGACAATGTTTGCATAGGGGAAAAAAATTGGTGCTATGGAATCTAATTTTCCAATTATTTATAATAAGCAAGAAAACTGATATTTTTTTTCGCGATTTCAGTGTTAGTCCCATAGTAAAAGTTGTTCATAATGATGAGTGACCTTCTTTCGGTTTAGTACAGTCTATATGTGTAACCCTGTAAACTAAGCAAAAGATAATAACAAATATTACGATATTATATTACAAATATGTTATCATTCAAGGAAAATCATCCTTTAAGGGGGTGGAATGAGGTATCAGAGTTTGTACGTGGAAAAATGATAATGATGCTACATTTATGAAACTTAATATACTAAGTAAATGAAACTAATAAACATGTATGAGTGTTCTTTTAATTTCATCCCCTAAGGGGCGATATTAAGACGTTGTAGGTGTGTATTGAAAAAACATTGTACTTACTGAGCAAGTATGAGTAATGTTCTTAATAAACCCTCTTAATATTATGCCATCTTTTAATCATGATTAAACCTAAACAGGGTTGCCAAGAGCAGATTATTTTAGAGCTAAAATGATGAAACATCATAAAAATATCTATGGTACTACCACAGAAAAGATAAGTAAATAGAACGGAAATGAGAAGGAAATTCTGTCGCCAGCTATTGTGACAGATATATGATTGAACATTCTTATCTATATCAACGCGTCAAACTCCGCGTTACAGTTGCTAACAGAGTTGTTATGGGTTTATGTGGGTGCAAGTGGCTACAACAAATTTCTTACAAAAATGCCTTCACAGCCGTTCTATTTTAAACAAAAAAAAATATTTTCTGCGAGTACTACTACCACTTTATATTTCCTCATAGCTGTGTATGTTCATGAACATTGGTAATCATAATATTCAGAAGCATCATCTTTGTAATAAAAGCGGCCAAGTGCAAGTCGGGCTTGCGCACTGCGGATTCCGTACCACCACATAAATTAGTAACTACTGTAGTACGAAAAAGTATTGCAAAACCACATCATGCCCAGGCGGTCACCCATCCAAGTACCGATCGCGCCGGACGTTGCCTAACTTCGGTGACCGTACGAGAACCGGTGGTAAATAGAAATGTATCACTGACTCGCACTTGGCTAGTATTAATTATTTGTAGTTTTACTTTAGAGTGTGTACTCTAAAGTAAAACGACAAATAACCAAGTATAATCATACCAAGATTGTACGTATTACCTTTTTTACACTAAAACAAATACAAAAAATCGTTTAAAAAAACGTTTGTTGTATGGTGAGGGGGGGACCCCTTTTAGATTTTATTTTCCACTTTTTTATTATTTCTTCGCCAAAGAACCAAAGTAGTTAATCATGCCCTACGATTATCAAATTTGGCAGGAAAATTCCTAACGGAGTTCCGCTAAGAAAGAATTTTACGAAAGGGCCGAATTAAATTATCACTTTTGATATTTAGCTCTATGATCCATTGGTCTACGCATACGTTTTTGCATGAAATTTTCTAAGCCTATCGCATACATTTTATGGCCGATAAAAGTAATTCTTGTTACCAATGATTTTTATTCGTTTTCATCGCATCATGATTTTCATACATACCAAGATATCACTGTGTGTGTACCTTAGGTCTAAGCTGTACACAGGTAAACAGTTTTAAAACCGTCATTTTGTATACGATACAAGCCTTTTTACTCATCACTTGTTATTTTATAATAGTTTAATTAATATTGCTTTAATTTCGCACAGAAATGCGCATTTGCCATTCAACGTGGCAATGTCACCAGCATTTAAGGGACCTTTCCCTCCACTAATGGTCTTTTAATTTAAGTTTTACTTTTCAGTTGGTTTTGTATATTACATTATTTCAAATTAATTAATGTAGTTATTTAACAGATAAATCAATGTACTTATTCAAATTACACACCCCTAACTATTTCCGGCGCAAAGGTGTCCAAAACACTCGCTGCTTTACTTCGTTGGACAGCTGTTTAGTTTATATTTAATTTTTCTCGAAAAAAAAAACACGCAGATATTTACAACCTAAAACGATTACTACTTATTAAATACTATATTATGTATCTAACTTTACACAAATAAAAAAAAGACTAATCTAAAAGACCCTCGGTGAAGGGAAAAGCAGCCAGAATGCTGCTTGCATTGCCAGCTTTCCGGTCACCTATCGCTTCCACCAAGCGTTTGGCCAATTCCCTGTATAAATAATGGGCGGCCGGCCCCCACGGTCCTAAGGTCTCGACCCCAAATGGCATAAACATAACATGCACGCTGTTCAAAAAACAATATTTGTGCCGTTTGAAGTTTTCAGCCTTATTTGCGGCAGCTGTAGCCTGTTCAGTTGTCCTAGGAAGATGAGACTGCGCTAATGTATCGACGAATGCGCGCTCTGTCCATAGAACACAGAGTCGACAGAACTTGCAGAATCAAACAAGTTTTGACGTTCTATCTCAAAGAGTGACCTGTTCCACTGTCTCTTAGAAGCCAGAGCTTTGGTTGTCTTGGATAAGCTATTTTCCAAGGTTTCTAATGCGTAACTAAGGCAACTGATTTCAGAATTTTGTAGAGTAGCCGATAAAATATCGTTTATAAATTTTTGAGTGCAGAAAACTGACGACAGGAAAGCTGGCAAGACACACTAGAAATTTTGCGTATACCAATAGCTCCAAACCTTACAGGTTAATGATGCTTGCCTCCATATACTTGCCTCTTCCTTATTTTAGTTTTCTTTAGTTTTCCCAATGAATTACGTACGTAGTACATATATATCGATGAGTGTTCAGTTTTTTTTAGTTATGCATATTAATTTTATAGGTATTTTCAAAGCAAATCCATTAAAACGTAAACGACCACTTTCACTTATAATTTAAATAATGCTTGATACTATTATCAATGAATTTTACGTAGTACATATTATATAAATGAATGGTATCAACTTTTTGCAAGTGAAAAAGACGAAACCAAGACGAAACGTATATTATACTACTCTTTGGACGAAACTCTATAAAAATCGTAAAAATGTTCTGTCAAAAAACTTTAAATTGTCAAATGACACAAAGTTTTTATAATGGTTATTACTTCAGAAGAAGGACCTTTCTTCTAAGGTTTTAACCTTTTTTTTGGTTACTGCCCTTTTAGATGTTGGGTCAATTTTGCTATCAACAGTGATAGTGAGAAGTATTTCGCTACGTAAAAGACGTATAGAATTACATCATTTTTTTTTTTTTTTAATCAAATTTTTTTTGGATTTTGATACGTATTTCACGTAGCGAATATTCGTACTTCGCCCACTGGTTGATGAAAACTACTAACACAAAATATAAAAACTATAGTTAACTTTCGAGCTTTCAAACTATAGTTTACTCAGCAAAAATAATTAATCTGCGATACTTTACTGTCGAGTTTACTTGAAAGTACAGATCTAGGATGTCATGCGCAGATTTTTGCGTAGCAAAAAAAAAGTGCTTGAATCACAATAAGGACAACTAGTTTCCAGATAAATACTCTGATCTATGCTTCTATCTAGACTACTACTCCTTATTCTGTGGCTTGAATTCTGTTTGACTTTGACTGTGATCATGACTTGTTTGAAATCGTCCTTGCAAGGACATTTCAAAAAAACGTTCTTGCGTCCTTGCGTTGGATGATACATTTTGAAGATAATGAAATATTTGACATTGACATTGACAATTGACAAATGACAAGTCATACGGCGCTAAAATATTCTCATGAGGGAGGATAAAAAAAATGTGTTCCATGGCATACCCGACCAAAGAGAATCGACACAGGAAATCCTAACGCTAAAGCTCGTTGCAGATGCAGTAAACTGGCGCGAGAAATATTTTCACAAATACTGCGCATCTTTTGAAACGGGTACTAAGCAACTTGCACTGCCACTGGCAATAAGCAAAAAGTATTGTAGCTTATTGCAAACGATTCGTAGTAAACTGGCGCAAGTACTGCTCATCGTCTGCAACGTAAGTGAACTCTGAAAGCACAAGCGCTCTTAAAAGCGACAACTGTTCTCTTTCCTCATAGGTTCTATCATAGCATTAACTGTAAACATAAGGGAGTATGTTTATATTTAAATTATTTCAATAGCCTATGCTATACGTATCACGTGAAAACATTGTGAGAAAATCTATGTTAGTAGGTCACAATGAAATATCCATCCCGTGAATTCTTAGGTTTCTATAACAAGCGCTATTATCTTTGATAATTATAAAACATACACTTGCCTTTTGTCACCTCTTATATTATTACTAGCTTCTGCTCGCGGCTTCACCCGCGTAGTTTTAAGGAAAAATAATGGAATCTTGCAAGGAGAGTAGCAATTTTTAGGTATGCGCTGCGTAAGTGCCTCTTCCATTAGTCATTGCCGACCGATATGCATCAGTGGCAGCGCGACTGCATAGTCCGCAGTATAAACAGGGAGTCCTAGGTTATAATCTCGGCCAGGCAGATATTTAAATTTTTATTTTATTGAAATGTCTGCTTTAGATATGTGCTAGTAGGTAGGTGGTGCTAGTTACCTACATACAGAAGAGTTGCAAACTTACACTAAAGTCTAACTTTAGAAATTAATGTAGATTTATTCGTTTTTAATACGAACTGGATCGGAATGCATTCCTGTCTCTTTAAGGCACAGGCTAGGTATAGCTAAAATCTTTGCTTTAAGGCATGAGTGAATACAAACACTTCATTGGTATGCGTACTTGATATTAAACAGATTTGAAGTGCACCTTCCACCAGATGAACTGGACTCAAATACTGGATTTAATCTATATTAATATTATAAAGAGCTAAAGTTTGTTTGTAGGAAGTCATATCCTAAACTACTGGGCCATTATTCCGCAATTGCAAAAACGCTCGTAACGCGGCGCGTTAAGTTAACCTAAAAAGGTTGGTATTTATTTCCTAAGGAATAGAGGCCAACTTATTGAGGTTAACTTAACGCGCCGCGTTACGAGCGTGTATGCAATAGCAGAATAAGGGCCCAGATGCGATTTTAAAAATTATTTCATTAAAAGAAAGCTACATTATTCTTGAGTGCCATTAGGCTATATTTTATGACATAATTTAATTTTCTATACTAGTGCCGTACCGTGCTCGTCGACAGCGCCATTCATACCACATGACGAGAACCTCATGAAAGCCGAGAAGGACAAACTCAGCGGTACCTTGACTTGGCTCACGAGTCACGAGGTAACCGCCATGTGGGAAGTTGACTCAACTATCATTGTCTCGATAGTCGTTTCGGTTAACTGCCTTATAGCGAAGAGCCTCGACCCCTACCTTAAGAGGCTTACCCTAGTCGGGTCAAGGGTCAGATTCAGACGGCGGTACTCCTTGACACGGCACGCATTGTCAGGAGGTTCCTCACACTGCAGCCTTGACCACCGGTAGCATGGGCTCTGCCCCGCAGCCAGCGTAACCCTAGTTTTTTAACTGACTTCCAAAAAGTCCTCCTTTTTGGAAGTCGGTAATCAATTCAACTGTTTTTTAAGTGTTTGTTACCTCAGAACTTTTGACTGGGTGAGCCGATTTTGATGATTCTTTTTTTATTTGAAAGCTGGTGCTTCCCGTTTAGTCCCATTTGGTCCAGTTCTGATGAAGTCGGTTTTTATATTGATAATTATTGTATTATTTGTTACAGCTCGCGCGATAAGAGTTTGGCTTTGACCTTCGGGTGGAGGGGATTACATCTCCAGGTAGACCCCGGAAACGATGGTCTGAACGTAGGTATTTCGCAAAGAAAGCAACTTATTGATGACGGAAATTGCCATACGCACAAATGGAATAGAGCTATTTTAACTTAACCCTGTAGTGGTCACGCAACCTACACTACATAAAATATGTATGTCCAGGTGTCCACGGACTTGTGACGCAAGCCATGACCGGCCGGCACTCATACTGCCCTAGCCACGTACGTCAATTATCTAACTTGGAATACACGGAAACGCAAATAATTGAGGCAAACGATTTCTGAGAATATGTCGATTTTGAATGAAAGGACTACCGCGTTCACTCCTGGGTTAGGCATTGACTAACATAACTAAAGGTAGTATTCCAAAAGGCAATTTCAATATAAAAAACGTAAAAATTTCTTAGATGTCGTTGACGAGACATGGCTGAAGATTTTGCGAAACCACAGACAAAGAAAGGTCAATAAAAAGAACCTTGCTCATTCTCATAGACAGACAATTGTTATCTGTCTGTCTGTCATGCTGTTTTTGTGTTATTTTATTTCGTAGTAGAGTATATTGTGGTTATTATTGTTTGCTAAAAAATTATTAACGTTTTACCGCCAGCTCGCCTGATGTTAAGCGATGATGCGGTATACGATGGAGCACGCTTGCCTAGAAGAAACCGATTCACTCGTGATTTGAAGACACCCAGATTGTAACTATCGGGGAACACCCATTCAGGTAGCGCATTCCACAGACTAGCAGTTCACATAATAAAAGTGGAATCAAAGAGCTTCGTACGGGTTTTCGGTATATCAACCATAAGCGGTGTCGATTTTTCGTGCCCTCTCTGGCGGTCCGATAGAAAAATGGACAGGAGGGAATTAGATCATGCAAATCTGATGCAGACTCTCCGAAATGTATCCGATAAAAAACCGATAAACAACACAACAACAACACAACACAAATTAGTAGGCACATAAGTGTGCCTTGCCTAGGCATGTTATAAAACGTCTCATCTTCTTTGTTACAATACAATTCATTGGTTTCATTAAACAAATGCAAAAACATGTCTCGTAAAAGCGCCATCTATCGATGGTTGCAGAAATATTTATCTAGAGCTGTCAGAAAGCCCATTGAGGCTTATAGTATAAAGTTAAATATATTATATCGATGACAGAGCCACTAAGTCAATGTTTTTACAGGGTACAAAGTCAAATTCAAGGTTTTTATTTGCTTGCCAATGGTCAACAACAACAACAACAAGGTCTTAAAATATAAAATGTCCATCCAACAGCCGTAAGGGCGTGCAAAATTAAATTAGTGTATGAATATGTCAAAAGAATTACATTAATTTATCCCTACCATATTATAAATGTGTATATCAAATACCTTCACACATGACTTCTAACTAAGCAGAAGCAATACCAGATATCGGTTTAACTTGCAAAAAAAATCCCGTTTGCGTGATTCAGGTAAAGTGTCGTATTTACCTATAATAGACGCACTTTTCATATTTGTGAAACTACGATCCATTTACACTCATTATTTTAGGAATTATTGAATACCTTATTACGTTTTTAATAATATTATTCGTAAAGTTTAAGCAAATTCACAATTTTTTCGCAAAACATCGTTTTAGTACGCAATCTATTTTCAAACTATGGAACTACAAATCTGACGGCTGTCAGTTTGTTTGTTTGTCCGCGCACATCTTTTAAACTACTAGAAGGATTTCAAAGCAGTTTCCATGAATATGCTTATAAAATACCTGATTGAAACATAGGCTATATTAATTTATGATAATAAATAGTAAAAACAATTTTTTTAAAATAATTATTTATAACGCCATCTAGCTTATTTTACAGTAATGTTGTCGTAATGACAGACTTCTACTCGCAGACATGGTAGGTAGGAAGACTGAAGCGGCTGTTGCCATATAATCTATATGTAAATAAAAATATAGATATTCGCCAAAGAACCAGAGTCACCGACATAGCTATTAAAATCTGCAAGTTGAAGTGGCAATGGGCAGGCCACATCGCTCGAAGAACTGTTAACCGATGGGGAAGTAGGTAAGGTTCTTGAGTGGAGACCGCGAACCGGAAGACGCAGCGTAGGTAGGCCTCCCACTATATGAACCGACGACATTGTGAGAGTCGCGGGCATCCAGTGGATGCAGATGGCAGGATGTCGTTCAGTGTGGAGGTTAAAGGGCCTATGTTCAGCAGTGGACGTCTTCTGGCTGATGATGATGATGAAATAAAAACGAATAGCCGAAATGTATGTACCCGCATAACTTCCGATAGACTGCACCAAATAGTTTTTTTTGTGTTTGTTATTTTCAGGACAGCCAACTGCTTTTGAAGAGGTTTTACAGTTTATTATGGCGTAATTTAAAGTACGTTTATTTTTGTATTGACTTCTGACGTGCTAATATACCAAGTCGACGGAGATTAAAATGAATACATTTTTTTGCCATGATCAAACTTAACACCAATAACAGACACGCAAAGTAGGTGAACTCGCGGCATCTAATCTGTTACTGATCTATGATTAGCAGCTATTTTGGATGTTATGGTGGTGAACGAAAGCGGTTTAGTTGTTGGAAGGGTCGAGGCGCAGAAGGCGGGCAAAAATTATTTAGACATCATTGATTGGCAGTCTTTACGCGGAGTAATGTTAAATAACAGCGATTAATTATAGATACCGCTCCATGCTTCCTACTTACTATTTACTAATAATTCAATAATAACGTTTGTCATGCATGACATTTCGCTTGACTTATACCAATTTTTTTTCCTTATTGGCTCCATGGCTCCACACTTCCAACGTATTTAACCAGTGAAAGTAATATATTATTTGCTTGAAATATATTTGAAACTATGGACATGTCGGGATACCTGTATCGAGTCAGATTAAAACTAGACTAAAATCATACTATGACGATAGTATGACAATCCGCATTAAAATGGAGAGCAATAAATCTACAATCATGTCATATGTGTAGGTATTATCTATAAAATATTCAGTATAAATAATCCGATGGATTTGTGCCTATTTAAAGTTCCGTTCGTGTTCGTTAGTGTAACATTTATATTTGGATATGTCAGTCTAATCGTCCACCCACTAATTACTTTGCGCTACGCGTACGAAGTCGCGGGCATTAGCTAGTTTTAATAATAAATTTATCAACCACCAAAATCATGAGAATAAAAACGACATGCCATTTTCTTTAGTCAGGTATTAGTAAGTACCTATAAATTTAATTTTGACGATTCTATTTTTATTAGGTACTTTGGGTGTACTAGTTGTTCTATTTTTTGCATTATGTACGTATTGAGTTAAAAGGTTATTCAGAGAATATACATATTATTGGAAAATCCTACTAAAGTAATATTTATACCCTGGCAAATAGTTTGAGGCAGTACGCGGGTGAAGCCGTAGGTACAGATAGTTAATGTTGTTATTACAGTTAAAAATAAGAGTACATAATTTATTTAGAGTTTAATTTACATAAAAGGCAAGCCGTCCCTTAGGAATGTCATTCGCGTCATCAGCTTAGCCTAGTTATACACGTATATCAAAATTATACTAATTAAGCTTGTATTGTCTGTTTGTTTTTCGATACAATTTAAATCGGAAAAACTGTAATATTGCTATTAAGACCATATGTCGCACCACAATAAACCCTTATCGGTACGCATATCAAAATTTTATTAGTTAATAAATGCTATTATATTATCAACATACAAATCTTTAATTAAGGTAAAAGATATTATTATTTTAATTAATCTTCACTATGATGATCACACACATGGGGTTCTAACGGCTACCAGTTTTAAGCGATTATGTTTAGGTGAAGAGTTGTGCGACCGAATATTTTATCTCGGCGCGTTAAGATTTACATTCGCATGATTTTCAAATTGCGCTGTTTTAGCGCAAATTCGAGCCCGCATTAAGAGTTAGCCGTAAGGCCCCTGGACTTATGCTACCAACCCGTGATGTATCTTGTCTTTATCACTCCATTAGAAACAAATCGCTATCCCGGGTCCTAGTATATGACTGACATTATAGACTATTTACACAATACTATAGGCTTCGAGTTAAGCAAACCCACATAAATCAAAATACATTGAAAAACCCTATGAGTATGTAGTAATTTATATCGGACCTCGAACACACAAACTGGACTATTCTTCGAGAATATTAATAACAGTGATGTTGAACCAGAAACTGACTTTATTATCAACAAATCTCTGATTGCCTTAAAAATAACTTAGTGGAATTTGTCCGTTTTTATTCTCAATAAATAATTTGAATAACAATCAACTAGTAAAAGTACATAATACCAATAATACTTAATTTTTAAGTAAGCCTTGGATGACAAGAAGCTTATTTAAATGCGTCAGAAAATGGGACGCCTGACAACTGCGATCCAGATAGAAGTAAACTTATACAGCCCTGCGAAGAAATTAAAAAGAAAGTACGAAAGCTAAAGAAACTATTACGACCATTGATGTAAGTAAACAGACATTGACTGCGACGCTATTATAAAAAAAAACATCAGTATAACCTGCATTCATCCAGCAGGAATAGTAATAAAATAATGCAAACTCTAAAGAACATTTTGTAGTATTAAGCCCACTAAATATGATCCTCCAAATCTTTGACGTCACGATCATCTCCTCGAGATTCAGTATGATGCAAACAGTTCTTTTAAACATATTCATGTTGGTTAAGACTTAGCTGACGGCATACATAAAAGTTTAAATAAGGCTGAGGAACATGAAAAAGCACACCACAAAATACGAAAAACTGCAACAGGAAAAGTAAATGAGTAGTTATGTGTAGGGCACGAAAAGATGACACTGTTTGACGGTTGGTAAACTAACCCGGAAATCGCATAAAATCTGATGTTCCATATTTTAATATATCTTCTTATGCCATATAGGTAGCAAACAAGCTAACGGGCCGATCACCGTCGCCTGTGGATACTTATAACACCAGGCCTGTGGATAATTATAATAACCGACTCTATTAGCAGCCCTTTTGAAGAACCCCATGTTCTAGTTACTAGAAAATGTCGCAGGAGGGACCTCATTCCACACATACCTAGCAGATGTGAGGCAGAAAAGATCTAGTATAATGCACATTATTATAGATATGTGAAAATCGCGCATTTCACATATCTATAATAATGTGGATGACCTTTCAGCAGGCAATGGCGGCTTGTGCGACGATAAAACCGCGACGCCGGCATCAGATTGAATAGTTCTTAGAACAATCCCCGTTGTAAATGCGATAAAATGTACAAAGAGAGCAACGTCTCTGCGTGCTAAGCGGCTCAGGTATTTGGTGATAGGTTAGAATTTTCGATCCCTACTTCTTTCCCAATACTTATATACTATATACACGTAATTGAAAATGCGAAAATACTGCAAAGTTTTTTCTGTCCAAAAAGGAAAAAAAACTCAATTCTCATTAGTCATAAAAATAACAGCCTAATATTTATTCTGACGAAAGCAGATTCTGAGTTTAAGAGAACTCATCAGCTTGGGATCTTCGTGAATTGAGGATCGAATGATATATTTTTTTAAATATAAAACGTTGTATATAAGATATTATAAGCACTTTCCGGCTTAAGCCGAGGTCTCTTGATCGGTTCGCATAACGCCGCGCCGGTTATGCGGTGTCGGGCACTGAATTGTATGAACATTTTGGAAGCCAAGAGAAAAGCTACCGTAGCTCAGTATCTAGAGCAATGGGGAAACTCCCCTGATCGTTGCGCAGAATCATTCTCTAGTTTTTTATTTTATTTAAAATGTGATAAACATAAATATTTTTGTAAATTTGACTTGCACAGTTTAACTGGACAATGTTATAGGCCAATAAAGATTTCTATTCTACTCTATTCAGATTTAGAAACGAAGTAAAAAAAACTATTTATCTACTGAGTTACGTGGAAAGGCTGTACTAAGCCGAAAGAGATCATTAGAAACCATAATTAAGGATCAACTTTTACTATTGGAGCAACTCAGAAATCGTGAAAAAAATATCAGCTGTTCCATAGAACTGTCACTGACACTTTGGAAAAATGTAACAGCTGAGATTTTTTCGTGATTTAATGGCTGGTCTCATAGTAAAATCTGTTTATAATGATGAGTATAACGGATCCCTTTCTGCGTTACCCTGTACTTTAAAAAAAACCTAGTTTAAAGACTCAGTAATGATCGAGTGCCTTAACATGGTTTGATAGAAAAGGCTTTTGATGAACAAAATGAAAAAAAAAACAATGAGATCAATCGAAAGGGACAATTTTCTCTTTCTCTCCCGTTGGTCAGACGGTGGTTTGTCAGCCAAGTTGACGTGTCTATTTCGGCTCTTACGGTATGTTTCGGCTTGTGCAACTATCGCGTGACTGTGGATCCAATCTGGCTGCGTGTAGAGTTCAGTCAGATTGAGTATTGCGGCGATTAGCGCGTCATTGTGGCATCTTTGTAATTTTTTGATCGAAGATCCAGGTGATTATCTTATTAACCCAGGTGAATTAACAAAACGCCTTCCTAAAGCATTGCTCATTATTATTCTATGGTCAGTACTTTGCGAGCGAGAAAGCGATCACTGAACGAGAGTGCGTCTAGCGTAGCATGCGCCGATACGTTTGCCCTTACAGGTACACAGTCTGAACACACCTTTAGTTTTTCTTACATACCCACAAACACGGGTGCAAACACGCTAGGTATAATATAACAATGATGTGAACCTAATATAACGAGTTTAATTTCATATTCCATATTAAATCATTCAAGTTTATCGTTTGTTTGCACACAAATACCTACACAATAGAAATGTCAGTAAATAGCATAGCAGACGTAGGTAAACAATAACATTAGAAAATCAGTAACTAAAACTACAAGTAGTCAAGATTTACTTAACAAGTAAACTAAAACTAGTCAAGTAAACATTAAAATAATCTTACCTAGATATCCTATGGCATGTGGAATCAAACATTTTACAGTTGCTACAACCCATTTTAGTGCGAGAATACGCGGGAAAACTTTATAGTGGGTACATACAAATTGGAAACGGAAACACGTGTATACTGCACTAAATTCGAACGATGACTGAAGCTGAAGAAATGTTTTACGCCATTCGCATGCGATATCCGCTATTCAACATAACTAGTAGTAATGTAAAATAGTTGTAGTGGAATTAATACCTCTAAGTACCTAACAAGGTTCATACAGGCTGTGTCGCAAGGTGTTGTAGGAGTTGTAACGCCGCAATAATAAACAATTATTGTTGTTTTATATTAAACAATCGAGACCTACAACCTGTGACATGGCTAACACCACAGAAAAAAAATGTTTATATTAGAACGGCTGTCTAGGAATGTTGTAAAAAATTTGTAGCCAGTTGCACCCATAATAAATGAAACATCAGTCATTCGAAATCAGTTAGCAACTGTGATGCGGAGTTCGACGCGGAATGTTCAATCAAGGTTCTGTCACAATACCTGGTGACAGATTTTCCTTCTTATTTCCGTTCTATTTACTTCCCTTTTCTGTGGCTAACACCGACTGGAACTCGACGTGACTTCTCGAAAGGAGGCGGGTCTGTCCTATCAAATCATACGAACAGCGCCAGCCGTAGCCTTTGATCGGTAGAGCGAGTGTCTTTCGGCGTGTTTCCTTGCATTTTTCGCTTTTTTGTTTATTTGCGGCGCGTTTTCTGAAAACTATCGTACAGGATATGATATTTTTTCGGAATAAAACGTAGCCATATGCTAATCCGGGATGTAAACTATTTTCACATAAAAATATATATGCTGGTTACAAACAATGCTGCCCCTGCCCAGAGGCGCGAAACGGTTTTTTTTTCATTTTGGCGCCCTTTGCTATCCGGCGCCTAGAGCGACCGCTTCTGTTGCTCTACCCCAGAAATGGCGCCAAATAATTTTTTATGCTGTTTACAAACAATGCAATTGTGCGCCTGTCACGCCGCCCTCGCTCCGAGGCGCGAGGCGGTATCAAAGACTTTTTTTTCGGTTTTGGTATTTTGGCGCCCGTTGCTATCTGGCGCCTAGAGTGACAGCTTCTGTCTACCCCGCTCTACCCTAAGTATGCGGCTGCACGCTGCACATTGGTCAGACTAGTCTAACCACCAATCTGACTACTGGGACCACGATCACGACACAGATTTCGTGACTTAAATTGATGAATACATATTATATCGATGCCATAAATCTTGAATCTTTGATGGTAAGTGGTACAGGACAGACCCCCGCGCCTGTGGTAAAGTCGGTTTTGCTTTAAGGTAGTTCAAAATTGTGACGCAGCTGGACTATAATGAACCAACTGTTAACCGGAAAGAGTTGAATTTACCACGAACGCTTGTACGCGTGGCGCCGGCCGAAAATGAAAGAATTTTCAGAATCAGTTCAACAGTAAGATGAAGTTTATCTCTTTATAATAATACTAGCCGCCCGTACCGGCTTCGCACGGGCGGAGTTATAAATATAGCCTATTTTACTCAGGGATAATGTAGTATTCTAATGGTGAAAGATAGTAGATCTATTCTATATAAGAAAAAAAAAAAGGTTCAGTAGTTTTTGAGTTATTCGTTACAAACATCCTAAAATACAAATCTTTCCTCTTTATGATATTATTGTAAGTAGAAGTAGATTAATGTATATTGATACAGATATCGCATAACAATTATTGTTGATTATTGCTCTACAACAAAACAAGCAACCAGTACGTGTCATCTGAAATATAATAGAATCCGAAACGAAACATCACATTTTGCGAATAGCTTCTGCTAAAACTAGTTCAAGTCTTATAATCGATTAAAATGTGTTTTCAAAGCGCCTTTGTACTAACAAAGGTGTTTCAAGGACAAAATATGAATATTCTTTTTTCGTATGCGAATACTCAAGTGTTTAAATAAATTATTAATTAATAAGCAGCTCTGCATTATTGTACCTAGTATAGTTTGTACGGGGCGCTCCCGCGGACAGCAGACCACCCACGGCGGGCAGAGTGGGAAAGCCAATGCAGGACAAGAAAGTAAGAGTTCTAACCCACCTTCCTCTTCCTAAGATCACCTAGGTGAACGTTTTTTTAAATTCAGAAATAGGCTTGCGTTTGACCGCCAACTTGCCTGATGTTAAGCGCGATGCGGTCTACAATGCACGCTTACCCAGAAGAAACCGATTCACTCGAGATTTGAAGACACCCAGATTGTAAACATCGGGGGACACCCATTCCGGCAGCGCATTCCACAGACTTGCAGTTCGCACAATAAAAGTGGAATCAAAGCGCTTCGTACGGGGTTTTACAACGGTTCACCTATGTGCACGTGGGTGTGCCATGAGAAATATTTAGTTTCCACCGTCCACCATGTTATGTCGCCTATGGTCACATAGACGATTCAATTGAAATTGGTAAAGGGTAAGCCAGTGGTAAATATCTCTAAAATAATCATATACCTATAACTGTAATAAAATCTTTGTGTGCATTATTTTACGTATCTATTTATTGTTGTATTTTTATCATTAAGCCTTAAACAACCGTGATAGTTTATTGATATTTACTAATTTTTTTAATATATTTTTTGTATTTGCTATGAATATAAACATCTCAAGTCTAGATTACCTAATTAAAATGAGAGGTGTTAATTTTAAAGTAAAAATTATTTAAATAAGTACAAACACTTGTAATAAATACGGTAATACAGTTAGAAAATGTAAATAAAACTTATGATTCACCAAAATTTTTAGAATTTATTACGATACTTATGCTCAGCGACCTCAGTAGCCTTTCCCAACAGGTGGGTCTTAATTTGAACATGGATAAGACAAAATCCAATGTCCATGCTGTACCCATGCCGGTAGTTGTTTGGAACGATACTCTCAAAATTGTTGATCATTACACCTATCTTGGACAGATTGTTCAGTTAGGAAAATCCAACTTAGGCAAAGAGGTCGCCCGAAGAATCCAACTCGGATGAGCAGCGTTCGGGAAATTGCGTGAAATCTTCTCGTCCAAAATACCACCAATGTGTGTGGCCAGTGATGACATATGGTACTGAGATGTGGTCTTTAACTGTTGGCCTTTAGGATAAACTCAGAGTCACACAACGGGCAATGGAGAGAGCTATGCTCGGAGTTTCTTTGCGTGATAGAATCCGAAACGTGGATATTCGACAAAGAACCAGAGTCATCGACATACCTATTAAAATTTGCAAGTTGAAGTGGCAATGGGCAGGCCACATCGCTCGAAGAACCGATAACCAATGGGGAAAAAAGGTTCTTGAGTGGAGACCACGAACCGGAAGACGCAGCGTAGGTAGGCCTCCCACTAGCTGGACCGACGACATCGTGAGAGTCACGGGCATCCAGTGGATGCATATGGCAGGTTGTCGTTGAGTATGGAGGTTAAAGGGGGAGGCCTATGTTGAGCAGTGGACGTCTTATGGCTGATGATGACTATACTTATAATAATTGTTAGTCTTCCTAAAAGTGATGAAAACAAGGACTGGCTACTTAGCCCATGGCTTCTTTAGGCGACTTCTTGCGCAAAGGAGATTTTATACTTACAATTTTTCCTAATTTGCAAATTGTATTTGTAATATAACCTATTGATCGAAGGTAATACTTAACACACTTGTAAAACACACTGTAGGAATTTGACTTACACATTACAATGATAAAATGAAGTCTCTATCCATTAGTATAAAATTCTCTCAGGAATTATAATCGTTTCGCCATTTTTTTATAGTCAATGTTAAGGTGTCCGTTTTGAGTTGACTTCCCTACTCGTCCTAGCTACAAGGACAAAAAACTGATAATTGATTTTACCTGCATAGGTAAACTGTTCCAGCCATATAGCCATCGTTTTTAGGGTTCCGTACCCAAAGGGTAAAACGGGATCCTATCACTAAGACTCTGCTGTCCGTCTGTCTGTCTGTCACCAGGCTGTGTGTCATGAACCGTGATAGTTAGACAATATAAATTTTTCACAGATGATATATTTCTGTTGCCGCTATAACTACAAATACTATTATATTGATTGCTCGATATTGATAACGGCAACTGTAAGACGCTTGAAATATTAACAGAATATTTAGTTACATATTCACTTTAAAAATACATAATTAAATTAAAATAAAACAAATATTTAAGGGGAGCTCCCATACAACAAACGTGTTTTTTTGCCGTTTTTATAGATAACTAGCTGCACCCCGCGTTTTTACCCGCGTGGTGATGAAAATCGGTGATGACGATGATGAAAAGTAGCCAATGTGTTAATCTAGGACATAAGCAATGTATATTTCAAATTTCATCCAAATCCATCCAGTCGTTTCTGCGTGATTGAGTAACAAACATCCTACATCCAAACTTTCACATATTATATGGTATTAATGTGATGGTACGGAACCCTTCGTGCGCGGGCCCGACTCGCACTTGGCCGGTTTTATTTGAACAGTTAATACCTACAATATATAGTGAATAAAGGCGTTATATCTTTTATCATACCAGAAAATTCGACTCCACGCTGAGGCATATTTCCGTTTCCAATCTTGGCGAGTGATTTTTCGGTTCCGGTAATCCTAATAAAATGTGATCAAATCAATATTGTACTTTTCAATTAAAACCAGGGACCTTAAGCCCAACTCTTAGCGCGGGCCCGAATAGGTGCAGTTTCAAAACTGTTTTTCTAATGAATCTCTAGTGTAATTTCGCTGTTGAATTACACGGGAATTACACTAGAAATTCATTAGAAAAAACAGTTTTGAAACATGGACTTCCGCAAAGTAACGCCTGATTCAATCAACTAGATGCAGTTTGCAAATTCACTCGCGTGATTTTGCAAACTGATTCTATTTGGGCGAGTGAATTTGAAAACTGCACCTATTCGGGCCCGCGTTTAGATTTGGGCGTAATGCTCCTGGGCTGAAGCACGCTGAAGCTTGATTCTCATCGCAGCGGGCCCCGTCTTGTCTCGGTTGGACCTCATTGATAAGATGAATTCTGGCTACATTTAGGTAGTAAGTAAATCTGAACCATGATAGTCAATTCACGGGTGTAAGTTCTATCTGATGTTCAAAACCGCATTAAAATCCGTTGAGGAGTTAGCGGATATACAGACAGACGCGGAAAGCGACTTTATTTTCTACTATGTAGAGAAGATAATATTTTTCTTTTGAATTCATTTTAAATTATACTTTACCTAAACATATTACAGGTAAGTATATTCATTATGTAGGTGCACGCTAGGTATTAAATGTAACAATTAACAACAAAAATATAATGTAATACAAAAAACTTTTTTTTTACTTTAGTGATTTGAACACAATACATTGTTTATTGGTGAAATTTGAAAATATGAAATTTCTGAACCTATTTTTTTAAGATATTGTTTTGTATGATTGTAATTTGTTTTGTGTATATAATAAATTAAAAAAAAAAAAAAAAATAGTTTTGCTCGACGTTTCGACCAGCTCAGCTCGTGACCGCGGATTGTAACATGGTCCAAACGTCGAGCAAAGAGAATCTATTTACCGACTTCCAAAAAGGACGAGACACTCAATTCGACTGTTTTTTTAAATGTTTGTCACCTCAGAACTTTCGGCCGATTTTGATGATTCTTTTTTATTTGAAAGCTGTTCCGTTTTTCGCTGCTTTCTGACGATTTTAAGAAATCTATTTTTTTATTGATAATTATTACCTATATATAAAATATTACAAAGGCGCAAACAAACTTACAAATTTTCAAACTTTACCTCCTTATAATATTAGTGTAGATTGCGCTATAAGTCCCGATAAACGATAACATCAATGAACTCAGACAAGATTACATATGAAATAGTGTGAGTCAGCCAGTCACAAATAAAAGTATAGCATGTAGGTAGGTAGGTACGCTAAGAAATTATTTGGCGAAAGGGGGTGAGGGTTGGAAATTTCCTCTATTCCCATAAGTTCAATGATCCGTAGGAATACCTATGATATCAGTAGATACCTACAATATTATCTTTAGATCAGTACCTATTTGTATTTTTAGTGTGAACAATAAAGAGTTTATCTATCTATCTATCTATAATTGGCCACCGGACTGCCGGACTGATTATTTTTTATTGTTTTACTAGCGACCCGCCCCGGCTTCGCACGGGTGTTAGCTCGGCCTCGCTATTATGACCCGCTCCAGGAATACAAAATTTAATCCAAATCGTTCCAGCCGTTTTTAAATAGTTATTCTGCTATTCGGATCGGAGACAAATACAACAAATCAAAAACCATGAAAATGGGTCCAGCCGTTTTCGAGTTATTTTGAACAAAACCGACATTGTTTTATAATATACATTTATATAGATAAGAAAGCTGACCATAATAGTTATAGAGTTAAATATCGAAAACAACATTGACATTTGTTCAAAATTAAGGAAGATATAAGCATTTTAAGGTCTTGCTTGTCAGAGATACCGAAGTAACCGACATAGCTCATAGGATTAGTAAGCTGAAGTGGCAGTTTTCCGGCCACATTGCACGAAGAACCGATGGGATAGACGAGTTAAGAATATAAAGACCACGTTTAGGGAAATGTAGTGCAGGACAGGACACCTGCAGTCAGGTGGAGTGACGACTTACGCAAAACGGCGGGTAATAATTATCAATTTAAAAACCTGACTTTGTGCGACATTTTCGCTTTGCGAAAAAGCATTTAAAATAAAGATTTGAAACAAAAAAATACTTCATAAAAACGACAGAACTGGACCAAATTCAAATGGGTAGAAGCACCAGCTTTCAATTAAAAAAAAAAGAATATCAAAATCGGTTCACCGTTTAGCACCGTTTATGAAAACTGCTAGCACCACCGTTCATGAAAACTGCCAGCGACATTCATGAAACCTGCTAGCGCCATTCATGAAAACTGCCAGCACCATTCATGAAACCTGGTAGCGCCGTTCGTGAAATCTATTAGTATCAGTTCAGTAGGTAAGTTACGAATACTTTTTAAATATATTTTGTACTTCGTCAAGCAGAAATCTTACCCAAAGATTTCGTGTAATTGGCATAGTCGCATAACGATTCAAACAGGCACTAAAACGTTTTAAGGCAAACTATGGAGTTTATAATTACATTAAACTCGCTGATAACAGTTAATCAGAAAAGTCGTTTTATTTTTATGCTCATATGAGTAAGTATTAGTAGGCACTTTAAAAATAAAACTGGTTTATTTGTCTTGGTTACTGACTGGTGACTGGTTTATTGATTCTGGAGGTCCAATAAACTTGTACATTATTTACCAAACATTATTTTATTTATTTTCACTCGGGTCTAGCCCGGACTTTTGAAAGGCCAAGGTGGGTAGCACTAAGAAGCCATATTGAATCATCACACTAATCTACACTAATATTATAAAGAGGAAAGATTTGTACCTATTTTTGTATGTTTGTAATGAATAGGCTCCGAAACTACTGAACCGATTTGAAAAATTCTTTCACTGTTGGGAAGCTACACTATCCCCGGGCGACATAGGCTATATTATATTTTGTAGCGAGGCCGAAGGCCGAGCTTACACTCGTGCGAAGCCGGGGCGGACGGCTAGTATCATATATGTATGTGAAAGTTTGGATGGATGTATGGATGGATGGTTGTTTGTTACTCAATCACGCAGAAACGGCTGGATGGATTTGGATGAAATTTGGAATATACATTGCTTATGTCCTGGATTAACACATAGGCTACTTTTCATAATCATCATCATCACCAATTTTCATCACCACGCGGGTGAAACCACGGGGCGCAGCTAGTATAAAATACCCCGTTATACCGTATGCACCATCAATGGTGCAGATGCAATTAATTCGTTTTTAAACGCAACTAGCGTTGCAACATTGATAGGGAAAACAAATAACTGGCCAAGTGCGAGTCGGACTCACCCACAAAAGGTTCCGTACCATTATCTATAAAATAACGGCAAAAGAAACACGTTATTTATATGGTTTATAAATTAAATATTAGTTTTATTTTAATTTAATTATTATTTTTAAAGTGAATGTATAAATAAATATTCTGTGAATATTTCAAGCGTCTACCTGTTGCTGTTATAAATATCGAGCAAAAAGAGATCAAAAAATCAGGTTTGTTGTTTGGGAGCCCCTTAAATATTTATTTTATTGTTTTTTAGTGTTTGTTGTTATAGCGGCAACAGAAATACATAATATGTGAAAATTTCAACTGTCTATCACGGTTCATGAGATACAGCCTGGTGACAGACGGACAGACAGACAAACGGACGGACGGAAAGCGGAGTCTTAGTAATAGGGTCCCGTTTTACTATTTGGGTACGGAACCCTAAAAAGACAAACCGAATAAAAAATTATGGTGTGTATATTATCTTATTCTTATTCTTATTCGAGATGGGGGCGATAAGTCCTGCACTGACGTCCCGCTTGGGGTGTATTGTGCATTCCCCCCTACCAGCAGTTACCCGAGCCAACCCAACTCCTTGAAATATCGGAGTGAGGCTCTGGGGCGCTGGCACAGTTGCTCCAGTGGCTTAGATGGAATTGTGCATAATGATAATGACGATGAAAAGCAGTCTAGCTGGTGATGTGGTGACGTGGATGATGAAGGTAGCGAAGCCTCATGCAACCCGGTAGCGATTCTAGTTTCCTCTGTGGCTTCACAGCACATGCTCTACAGTTTCTTTCTCCTTCATGCAGCCACGACACAGTGGACTGTCCGTGGCTCCTAGTTTATACAAGTGGCTATTCAAGTTGCAATGACCGGTTATGAGGCCTACAATCAGGCGAAGGTCCTGTCGTTGCAACTTCAATAGATTGTTCGTGATCTTCCTGTCGAGAATTGGGAAAGCAGCTTTAGCATGCTTGCAGTCATCTTTCTTGTCCCACAGATTCTGTTGTTCTTTTTCGGTGTGATGACGCAGTAGTTCTCGCACTCCCATTGCCGATGGTTTGCAGAGGCTCACTGCGTCATCACTTACCTGTTTCCTAGCGCCTTCCTTGGCAAGGGTGTCCGCCGTTATATTACCCACGCAGGATCCGTGGCCTTTTGTCCATCTCACTATCGTTCTGTACTTGCTCGCGAGTGTTTGTAAGGCTGTATGGCACTCAGCAGTAACTCTTGATCTTGTTACGGGTCTTCTGAGTGCGTAGATGGTAGCCGCACTGTCAGTTGTAAACATAAGGATTCCTCTGCCGTCCCGATCTTCGGGGGCCGTGAGAAACTCATTTATAGGACAGACTGCTCTAGCTGCCAGTAGTAGGCCCATGGCCTCCGCCTGCAGAGCCGTCGTTGTTTTGTTTAAGGCCATGAACTCCTTCAGTCCGAGCACGGGTGAGTAGTAGCCGCAGCCAGCTCCCTCCTTCTTTTTTGAACCATCTGTGTATATATTCCACGAGGGCAATACCCCGTCCAGGACGTTGTCGCCTGTTATCAACTCGTACTTTTTGTTATCAAGATGTGTGTTGGCTATCTTATCGGTACCTAGGATTGCTTCAGGAATAATCCTAGTCGCTCGGTCGATTATTCTACAGTGGTTAGTAATCGGACCGGTGCTTTTCCACTGGTTCGTGGATGACGCCATCGCTTCCTGTTGTATATGCAGGTGTAGTGGAGACAGACCTAGGATGATCTCTAGGGCAGCCGAAGGTGTCTTTTTCATGCATCCGCTGATTAGAGAGCATGCAAGTCTTTGCGTCTGTTGCAATTTCGCGATGACGGTTGCCAGATTTGTGCGAGTCCACCACACTACGCAACCGTAGGTGAGAACCGGTCGCACTATCACTGTGTATAACCAATGGCAGAGCTTTGGTTACAGGCCCCAGTCCTTTCCTACCGCTCTGGTGCATTGCCATAGTATGTTGGTTGCCTTCGCGGTGATATAATCCAGGTGTTTTCCCCAAAGGAGTTTACTGTCTAGCCAAATGCCTAAGTACTTAACCTCCTTGCTAAGTGTTAGTTTAGTGCCAAACAATGACGGAGTTGTGAGATTCATGGTCTTTATTTTCCTAGTAAATAGCACCATCTCCGTCTTTTGTGGGTTTACAGAAAGGCTGTGTCGCTCACACCATTTCTCAACTTTAAGTGCCTTTTGCATCTTTTCACATAAAGTCGCCTCAAAGAGTCCGGAGACCATGATTGCCAGGTCATCCGCGTATCCTACAGTAACAATGCCTTCCTTGTTGAGGAGTTCGATGAGTTCATTGACTACCACCACCCAGAGTAGTGGAGACATCACTCCTCCTTGCGGGCAGCCTCTCGTGACACGGCACCGCGTCGTACCCGTCGTTTCAATGCTAGCAACTCTGTTAGAGAGCATTGACATGACGCAGGCACCCACTCTGTTGTCTACTCCCTGTTTTTTAATACCTTCTTCGATACTAGGGAAAGTGGTTTTATCAAAAGCCCCCTCAATGTCGATGAAAGTGGCCAAGCAAGATTGTTTGCTCTCCAGTGCCGATTCGATCTTATAGACCACCTGGTGGAGAGTAGTCTCTGTTGATTTACCTGATTGGTATGCGTGTTGATTTTTGTGGACGGGATTGTCTACCAATGGTCCACCTCTAATGTATTTGTCGCAGAGTCTTTCCAGTGTTTTTAACAAAAACGAGCTAAGGCTTATCGGCCTAAAAGACTTTGGGTTGGTGTAATCGGCATTTCCTGGCTTTGGTAGAAAGACCACCTTTACTTCTCTCAATGCTTTAGGTATGTACTTCCAAGCTAAACATGATCTAAATATAACAGTAAGATGCATTTTTATCATGTTTAGGCCCCACTGGAGAAGAGCTGGAAATATACCGTCCAGTCCAGGAGCCTTGTGTGGTTGAAAGCTGGCCCAGAGCAGGGCCTCCTCCGTGACAATAGAGTCTGCAAAAACCCAGTCTTCATTGTCAGGTCTGTGCTGGATGTGAAGTTCCCATCCCTCTTTGTCATCTAGTTGACAATCCGGGAAGTGTGTCCGTAGGAGCACTTCAAACTTCAAACTGTGTATATTATGTAAGAATTCCTTTAGGTAGCAACTACTAAATACTACTAGAACTAGACTGGTGGATGACTGGTAGAAAATGTTTAGCATTAAGTCCTCCATTTGTGCATTTATACTTAATTTGTAAGTGTGCAATAAGTTTTAAATAAATAAATACTAGACACTTGAGAACGAAGGTATTTCCTCAAATTATTTCCCATGGACGACTAGGTTTTATTACTTCTATTCCATGGTACGTATTTCCTCTTTCCACGTTATAACAAGGCAACTCTTGCAAGCGCTAGGTGCGTTTGCACCATTAATGGAGCAAAAACAGTAATTATAAAGAAATAGTAATAAATATGTATTTGCATCTACACCAATGATGGTGCAAGTTAATGGTGCATACTGACGACGGACAAATACAATTATTGTTAGTATAAATAAAAGGGAATATAAAGAAACTATTGTAGTATTTAATTGAAAAAATCTGGGTTATTGTATGTAAATTTGCATATTTGAAGTGCCCAATATAATTACTTATAGGGATATATACCTATAGAGCCCAATGGTTTTTCTAAAATTTTGTATACTGGGGCCTTATGTCCAACTCTAATCGCGGGCCCGAATAGGTGCAGTTTGCAAACACGCGACCCCAAACCGTATCTCGGCGCATTAAGGTTCGCGTTCGCGTGATTTTGCAAACTGCACCTATTCGGGCCTGCGTTTAGAGTTGGGCGTAAGACCCCTGAATAGTCCTTATTTTAAGGTAGAGAATCATAACATAACGCCGGGATATTTTTTTAAGTTTTATTAAGTGAGTACCTATTATTAAATAACATTCCAATAGTAAAAATAAAAAAATAAAAAAAACGATATGTTAATACCTAACTACTAAACTAATCTATTAAACCGCTACCAGTGGGAACCGTCCCCAAAATGCTGGCCCCATTACCACGTTGTATGGCAATGCTCACTCTTTGAGCAAAGTAGAGGCCAGCATTCTGGTCACGAGTTGCATCAACCAGACGTGATGATAAATATTTGAAAATTTTTTTGGCTCCTGATCCCCACGGGCCCATGGTTTCGACCCCAAAAGGCTCAAAAATGTACCCACTGTCCAAGGTACTATATTTGCGCCTTTTGAGGTCTTCTGCGAAATCAGCCGCCGCGCCAGCCCTACTCAGCGTTCTGGGAAGATGTGACGGCGCAAAGGTGTCAACACAAGTCGCGTCCCACACTAAGGGCCGCCCCATCTTCCACGGAATCAGAGTCATCCCGTCCGGTCTTTTACCGTCGTCACGTACAAGGCCGGTCGGCTCAAGAACGGCCGCGCAGTTGGCGGTGGTAAAAGCACGGCGGATGATATCGTTAAGGCTGGCGTGACGGGGGATCATACCTGCACTCCTTGTGCATGAAAGCCCGTGGTAGCCGAACTGGTCAACAGGAACGCCACACTGGCAGCGGTGTGGACCACAGCAAGATGCGCCCAAGCGGAGGGAAGTCGCGATTCTGAAAGTGGAGGAATCTAAAAGAGTACCAGTATTGGGCGAAGGGAGGGCTTGTAGCCACAAACCTGACTCCCACTCCCCAACGGCTAAGAGCCGGGCACGATCTGTAGAGCTTAGACACATATCAAAAAGTTGTTTCCGCACTCGCTCACAGATCGGTTCATCCCATAGACGCTGTGAAGATGGAGTCTTAGGTAATTCAATGCTAGGGCATGCTACATTTAATAATATATATTATATCCTATTATTTATAATATATTATCATATTTACATTCCATAACATCCTCCAACATAAAAGATGAGGAAAATCTAAACATAGATATACCTATCACTATTATTAATATTATATTAATACACTTAAAATCAATAAAATTACCTTGAATGAAATAGTATAGCTATTATTTTGAATGGATTTTTAGCACAGAATAAATAATAGCACATAGGTATGTACAAGTAGTAGATCTGTGTACAAGAATCATGATACCTAGGTACTACAAGAATAAAAGTTGCATTATTATAGTACTCTTTGGTTGCATTGAACAAATAAATTTGAAAGACAATTGTCAAATTTGATTGACAAAAAAATTCGCTAGATGGCGTGAACTCTAATTATTGATAAAGCTTTGCTACTTCAGCGCTTTCAGATTACAATAATTATTACGACAGTTCTGCTATTAGCCCCTAGATGGCTTTAACATCAATTTAAATAATAATTTAAATTAACCTTTCTACACTAATATTATAAAGAGGAAAGATTTGTACCTATTTTTGTATGTTTGTATGTTTGTAATGAACAAGCGAACTCTAACACATTACTATTCGTGGTATTTAGCTGTGGTTAATATCAAATTAGGTCGAAATGGTAAAACAAGCGGTAGGCACAAAGGTACTACCAAATTTTACATGAAAAAAATTCAGATTATTATTAAGTTTTATATATCGACGCAAGAAATCAAAAAGGTCGTAACTGACACATTTTGCAAAAATGCTTTTTTTACACTTTTGAAATCAGCAAATTTTTCTGCGTCGAAAGGTGTAACTCCCATAGCTCTACAATGAATATTAACGATTTTAGGATTTTCACAAGTAACGTGAGTGACATATTTTGTGACTACAAAGCGCTGTAACTAACAAAAAAACCGGTGTTTTTTGAAGAAGTGAAATCAGTTACGACGTTTTTACATCCTTGAGAAAAGATAGTTTTAGAACTCGTCATACATTTTGACACGTAGTTACAACATTCTTACTGCATCTAAAAATACATCAAATGATGTAACTGACATAAAGTGTCTTATAAAACAACTTTGGATAGAATTGATGCACATTCATAGATTCTTTCATTTACTTTCGATTTACTGTCCAAATATCACTAGTTCCTAGGACCTATAAATCCCGAGATAATGATTTTTTTTTTTTATCAGAAAAGTTTTTTGGCTCTGGTAAAAAATTTCATTTTTGTTAGTTACTACCTTTCCGTTTTCTTGCGTCGATATGTTACCGGCAATCTGTATAATCCGGCATTCTATACAATGCCTAGGCAATGTATAGAATGCCTAAAACGTTCAGGCAATGTATGGAATATGTTTTATTTTATACTTTGCCTAGATATTCTATACAACGCCGAATGCGCAGCGGGCAATGTGTGTATAAGACGACAGCGGGGAAGTGGGAGACGCATTATCGATTATAAAAAAAAATGTATGAGTAAAAAGTGTCCATAAATCTTATAAGTAAGTTCCTAAGATTAAATATAATTACATTTGAGTGTAATAATTTTAATTAAAAATATACATTTTCTATACTACCTTTCCTTTTTAGGGTAAAACGGAACCATATTACTAAGCATACGTTGTTTTTATGTCCTACCTTTTAACGGCCGTATCTTTCTTTCAAACCGTAATAGATAGCCAGTTGAAATTTTCACAGAATATTTAATACGGCGGATTAACCAATAAATAATAATAAAAAACAAAAAGTGATAACTTAAGGGGGTTCCCAACACAAAAAACTTTTTTTTAAATGAGAAGAGCTTGCTAATTAGGCCGTCATGCTAAACCCTCTCAAAAGCCTTCGAGATGTCGAGGGAAACAGCGAGCGCTTCTCCGTATTTCTCGATGGTCTCACTCCAGACGTACATGCCGTAAGCTAAAAGATCCTTAATGGACTGGTTTCGACGGAATCCATATTGCCGATTACTGAGGAGTTCATTAGCTTCCAGATACGCTAGGAATCTGTTGTTGAGGACACGTTCCATAGTCTTGCAGAGTATGGACGTGACGAATATTGGCCTGTAGTTAGCAGGATCGGTACGCTCAGTTCGGCACTTGACCAGTCTCAAGTGAGAGATGAAAGAGGCGTGTCAGAACAGAAGAAAACTAAGGCGCACATGGGCCTTACCCCTAGCTCAAAAAGTTGACTCGCATAGGTGTTATTTGTCTAAACGGTACCATCAACTACTATAAGCGGTAGTTGTTTGATAGCCGCCAAGCTTTGCGATTCTCACGCACACACGCATAGTTAAACGGATTTTCTTTCATTCAATCTGTAGGACTCGGTACCCCGGGCGTGATATACACAACACACCAAGATTCCACAGATAAAGTAAATATTTTAAACCGCCGTGCATCCAGTCAGAGACAAGTTAGACGCTTTTAAACGGTGCAGCTTAAATGAGTTGGTTGTCGCAATAATCGTAGGTACCTATCAGGTACCTACCAAAAGTTGGCTCGCAAAAATAGAGCTAGGGGTAAGGTCCCATGTCTGCAGAACTATGGCTGGATTATCATCCTGGCCACTGGCTTTGTTCACGTCAAGATTGCGGAGCAATTAACGAATCTCGATTTGGCGAAAGGCGAATCTCAGACATAAATATGTTATAGCCAGGAGAAGCTGGAGGTATCGCACTACCAGCATCTAGACGCCAACACTCGGCAAACTGTCATGCAAACAAGTTTGCCTTCTCTTGAGTGGTGTGAGCCAGCGTGCCATCAGGTTTCAGCAGTGGAGTTAGTGAGGCGCAGCAGAAACTAAAAACTTTCTCCCAGGACTTGGCAGCCTGCCCCACCCAGAGTTGGCGGGGCAGCCTTTTGTGAGTGGCTAGTTCTCTACTAGCCACTCATAAACTCCGCGACCAGATACTTGATGCAGCGTGTAACAGCGCATGGTACGGTCATGCATCTTAATTGCAGAATTAACTCTTCCGACCCGTTTTCCCTAACGGCGTCACTGGACATCACGCCGTAACACGGCTAGGCTGCTTGGCGGCATGGAATTGTCCGGTGGGTGGTGGGGACTACGTGTGTGGTTTCAGAATTACGATACTTACATAATATAGACCAAAATGTATTTATTTTACAAATTTCCGGTGGACCAGCAGGTATTCTATACAATGCCTGGGCATTGTATACATTGCCTAGGTAAAGTATGTAACGGACAATAATATTTCATACATTGCCTGAACGCCCCAGGCATTCTATTCATTGCGTAGGCATTGTATAGAATGCCTGAATTATACAGATTGCCGGTAACATATACATATTAAAATCACTCTTAAACCACTAGACGGCTCGGCTGATGTTAAGCGATGATGCGGTCTACGATGCGCTCAATATTGAAGTGTGCATTTGTAGTACTAGTAAAAATATGTCAGTGTGTGCAATACGTGTTTACCTCGCCCCCTTCAGTTTTTGACAAACTTTCTTCGGTAGGTACTAGCAAGCTCGAGTTTAAAGGCAGATCCAAACTATATAATTTCAAAGGCCATTACTAATTACAAACGATACTGGCCGTGATTCTTGCATGCCTCACTAAACTTAACTAAAATTATGCGACGGCCTCTGCTTACCATCAGGCAGCATGTCTGCTTGTTTGCCAAATATGGCATAAAAAACATATTGGTTTCATCACGTTTTAATTCTTCACCTCGAGTGATGGCATCTGATCTGCCCTTCATTTATTTAAGTAGTAAATACCTCGAGACATCGAGGTCGAGAATCAAGTCGGGTCCGTCAGATGGTAAAGCGCACATGCTACCGCTCGCATGGGTGTTCCACTCCGCAGTTTAGGTATGATCGGCCGACGCGCCCTTCGACGGGCGAGACACAGTGGCCGCTCGGCCCGCTCGTTAGCCACGTCCCAAGTAATAATCCAGTTTGTTATCTTTGCATAAAAGAAATTATAACGAGAATGTATTCTATTATTATAGAACAGGATTCGTTGTATGAATTATTTTTTTGACTGATTATATTCAACAGAATCTGCAAAATAGAGCTCCCAAATGATATCTCCAAAAGTTATTACCTAAACATGCTTCGAGATGATGATTTCGCAATAAGCCTTAAACTTTTACCTTTGCATGAGTGTTATTTGAAACAAATTCGTTAGTTTTTTTGTGCAGGTTAAATGTAATTCCAATTAAAGGAGATAAATAGTACGGATAAGTAATAGGTAGGTAGATTAGGGGCCTTACCCCTAGCTCGAAAAGTTGACCCGCATAGGTGTTATTTGTTTAAACGGTATCATCAACTACGATAAGCGGTATGGCGGCTCCACATTAGTGCCGTGAAGCTCCGAAAACAAGCGTGAATCATCAAACTCTGCTATTTTCACGCACACACGCATAGTAAAACGGATTTTCGTTCATTCAAATAAGACGCTTTTAAACGATGCAGCTTAAATGAGTTGGTTAATTTTAGGTACCTATCAGGTACCTACTAAAAGTTGCCTCGCAAAAGTGAAGCTAGGGGTAAGGCCCCTGGTACTAGGTACAAACATATAGGTTACATAGCTGGTAAGTACTTAAACACTAATGAGTATTGTATTCTGTATAAATATGTATCAAGAAGACATCCCTATCATTACACGTGCCGCGTCAGGAGAGATAGAGCTACGTGATAGAAAGAGAGCGGCTCTCTAGGTGAATATAGAAGACAGTATCCAGTGCTGCGCGAGTTGAATTGTTACTTTATTGCCTCGTAGATAGAGGCCTTATTTATTTAAATTTCTTTGCGGAGTGAAGTTTCTATGTGTTCGAAGCCCTAGTTCAGACTAAGCTTCTTATTCTTGAGCATCGGCGCAAAGTTGCTAGTCTATCGGTTTTTTTTTCGGATACATTTTGGAGAGTGTGCATCAGATCTGCATGATTTAATTCCCTCCTGCCCTTTTTTCTATCGGACTGCCAGAGCGGGCACGAAAAATTGACACCGCTTTATGGTTGACATTCCGAAAACCCTTACGAAGCGCTTTGATTCCACTTTTATTGTGCGAAACTTTTATTGTGCGAACTGCTAGTTTGTGGAATGCACTGCCTGAATGGGTGTTCCCGATAGTTAAAATCTGGGTGTCTTCAAGTCAAAAGTGAATCTTTTTTTTTTCTAGGCATGCGTGATCCACCGTAGGCCGCATCATCGCTTAACATCAGGCGAGTTGGCGACCAAGCGCAAGCCTATTCTATAATAAAAAAGAAAAAAAATGTGTATAATGTACCTATTCTGTGCCGCTCAACCACCATAGCTCAGGCATCTGACAGTTTCCATAATATTGTAATAAGCAGAACGAAAACAATAAATTCTGATTACTTTTACTAGCTTTTTGTAGGTAACCAACGATATACACAACTACACTTCAGTAAAATATTAAATGAAAATGATTCCATTCAGATTTTTACAATATTATTGGAGCTGACAGGCGCATTCTTTCAGCCGCTGGACCTAACTCATTATTACCATCCCTTCAGGCATGAAAAGCATAATATGGAGTTCCTGCCTGAACACAATGCAATAGAACTCTCCGGAGCAGCAGACCTAGAACATGTGTACAAGCGGCTGCTAGAGCGCTTCTGAGACAA
This sequence comes from Agriopis leucophaearia, assembly GCA_949125355.1. Taxonomy (NCBI): domain Eukaryota; kingdom Metazoa; phylum Arthropoda; class Insecta; order Lepidoptera; family Geometridae; genus Agriopis; species Agriopis leucophaearia. The sequence goes on along the minus strand of OX421261.1, from coordinate 4,807,391 downwards.
ACCGATTGAAGTCACCAGCGAGGACGGGACAGTGGTGATCAGCCTGCAGACAAGGGGCCTTACCCCTAGCTCGAAAAGTTGAATTATTTGTCTAAACGGTATCTACCATCAACTACGATAAGCTGTAGTTATTTGATAGCCGCTAAGCTTTGCTATTTTCGCGCACACACGCATAGTAAAACGGATTTTCGTTCATTCAAGTTAGACGTTTTTAAACGATGCAGCTTAAATGAGTTGGTTAATTTTAGGTACCTATCAGGTACCTACTAAAAGTTGGCTCGCAAAAGTGAAGCTAGGGGTAAGGCCCCAGAAAAGAATCCATCGGATAGCTACCACCCTATAGACTGTGCGGTGTAGCATGGTGCCTGTGATATTAGCCGAACCCTGATTATGTAACTTGCAACTTGCGATTTAGTCGCAAATTTGAGAGTTCGGTAATAGTCATCTTTTTAAGGAGTTATTAAATAAGTACCAAATCACAGAATAAAAAAAAAAGTTTTTACCTGTCCCCGCAGCTGTGAAATAAATAAATAAATAAATATCTGGGACATTATTGCACACATGGTCATCTGACCCCAAACTAAGCAAAGCTTGTAATATGGCAGCCAGAAACTGATATACATACATATATATTTTTAAATACATACTTAAATAGATATTAACACCCAGACATAGAACAAACAGAAATAGAGGAAAGCATACACAATATCCTATGAGATATGCAGCAAATAACTTCGGAATTTTAACATCATCTCAATTGACTAAATCTACAAACTGTATATATAATTGGGGCTGACAATATTTAATTTTCTGGATTTCTCTTGGAATTATGACGATGTTATTACTATCAAAACTTACTCCAGTCCTACCGTGCGTTTTTTTCTCGGATATCCCGATCTTAAACTAATTGTAAAATTAAGCTTAGTACATTCTCTCTTTGAAATCTGAGCCATATCAACAAGATGAACGTTGAGGTTGTAACGAATTATATAACTTAGAAAATAACCCAGAAAAATCATTACACCAATCTAAAACATAAAATAATAGTTTCAAAATGGCAATCCTGTTTTGGATTATAAATACGAACTCACTACTGCTCGCACTCTAATTTTGTGCATCACCATAGACAATAAATTATTTAAAAAATATATAAGACATCAAATCCACAAATAGGCACTCAAAAACGAAAAATCAATTAATATAATTATTATAAGCGCAAATCACTCATCTATTTGAAGTGGGTGCCAGCCATGCCAAGGGTAGTGTCTATCTACTACCTACCTACTTGGCTTGGCTGGCACCGGCTGTGTGCTTATTTGTGGTTGGGTAGTCGTTTTTATATATATATATATATATATTATTATTATTTATATTTTATATATATATTTATAGTTTATTATCAAAAGTGATGCACAAAATTAGAGTGCGAGTAGTAGGTATAGTAATTCCTACTGGACATTCTGGCTAAAATATTTGGTTTTGACTGAATTAAAATGCTTATTTTTATAGTCTCATTTATTAAATAACATTTGTCTTTACTATTATTAATCTAAGTACTCTAAAGATTGGAATTTAAGAATAATATCAAAATCACACTTTTTAATTTCCTTTTATTTTATCTAGGCTAAGATATCACATAAAATGTGGTCAAGTGAATAAGTATTAATTATACAGTTAGACGAATCGGTATTTTGTTGTAAATATAAAATAAATTCAATGTTAATTTGATAAAAACCGCATGTTTTGTGCGCAACGCAAATACGTATAAAATACATAATAAAATCATACCTATATTTTAATCTCAAGGACAAGGAGGAGGAGGGGTCGGAAAGCGACAGATGAATAGTGCAAATCAAATAAGTCAAGAGTGAATCGGGTTCTTCTAGGCAAGCGTGCTCCATCGTAGACCGCATCATCGCTTAACATGAGTCTTCATCAGAAGAGATTCTCTCAGAACAATCGAAACAGCGGCAGTTTTTATTATATATTAGGCACGGGCCAATACTGTGAACCTCGACAGATGTCCTTTGCAGTTTTACCCATTTTGAACCCCCTCTGAAAAACCTTAGGGATTCTATTTCTGGGATCTTTCTTTTTCTTGATGAGGCTGCAGTAGTTGAAGCTGTCGCTCCTAAGGGTAGTGGAGTATCCACTTCTCCAACTACTGCAGCTCTTTGTTCAATTTCTGAAACAAGATTAAAAAATAACAACATGCAAAAAGGACGGTAATGTCGTCTGCATGGTGAGTTCGACTAAAAGCATCAAGCCTGATTAAAGCCTGATGCGTTCGCACCCGCCATGCGTTCGAAGTGGCGTGCACTTTACCGTAAATGTCCCTTTTTTGTCTCAACTGAGGTTTGGTGGGCCATATTTCGCAAAGGGATACACTTGATAAAAATAGGATGAATGAAACCTTACCTTCATTTTAAAAGACTTATTCAACGATGTTTTCATCTCCATTTTACGTGTATCAGAGCCGCCCCTTAAATGCATTTTTTTGTATTAAAAACTATAGAAGTTAATGAGTTCTAAAAAATTTTTACGTCATGACAGACAAACATACAGACAGACAACTGTACGAATCTATAAGGGTTCCTTATAGCAACCCTAAAAACTTGGCCGTCACGGGATGCCCGGCTTGGCAGATGTCAAACATGACAGTATGATTCTTAAATGAGCATATTATGACGTCATGTCCATCACATAATAGTAAGTAAAAGTGAAACCTTACCTTCATTATAAAAGTCCTACTCAAATGGTTCAACGATTTTTTCATCCCCATTTCACATGTATCAAATCCCCCACCCCCCCCCCCCCTTAAATGCAATTTTATAGTTTTAAAATTGAGATTTACACTAACAAGTGGATCACATTAAAAACCGACTTAAAAATTTGTAAATACGCAATTTCGTTTACTTGGATGACATGTTTTTCTTCAGTTATTTTCATTTAAAAACCAAACTACTAAACCGATTTTGATTGAAATTTGAAATTTACATGGCACCACCTCTGAATTATGGCCTACCAAATAAAAAAAGAATGATCAACATCAATTCAAACTTGGCGGAGGAATCGGTTAACATAGTTAAAAAATATATATATATAAACAGCGGAACATAGAACCTCCGTCTTTTTTGAAGTCGGTTAAAAATATGCAAAGTTTCATGCACTTATATTAAAACTATAGAAATTAGATGGTTTTAAAAAAAATCTACGTCATGATAGACAAACAGACAGACGGACGGACGGACGAATTTATAAGGAATCCTTATCGGAACTCTAGTTGGCTGTCACGGGACGCCAGGCAGATGTGGAACATGACAGCATAATTAAATGAGCATATATGACGTCACGTTCGTCACGGCGTACGATTCGGTTATACTGCCAAGGCGCGCCAATAGATGTTTAACATTAAAACTTACCATTATCACCAAAATCGTTTGTCTCCTCTACCTCCACAATCAAAGACGGGAGGAAACTACTAGTTCTAGTGGTTTCACTCCCTGATGCGCGTGTCTGAAAATTAAAATTACCTATATGAAACTAGCCACCAGATTAAAAAACTCTCTTGACATCATCAACAATCAGTTGCTAGGCAATAACGTTGACATTGTTTGAACAACCTCTTTGAAATTTTATTACTATAATCCCCAAATTATCGACCTAAACGTATCGAGTTATATGTTCTACGTGAAGAGCATACAGAGAAAATTCATAATGAAACTGAAAGGACGGGAAGAGAGTAAAGTGGACTTCTGTACTACGCGAGCGAAGTCGCGGGCAACAGTCAGTTAAGTATAATGTCAACTTTTGATATTGTATAACAATGGCTATGGAATATTCGCCTATTCGCGGCATGTCTAAAATGAATTTAATTAAAAATTCAAAAATTTGACGGACGGTAGGATTTGACCCTGCACCATTGAGTAATCTATACATATAATAAAAACGTAGGGATAAAAAAATCTGTAATTGCGAGATAACAAAAAAAAAATCACACAGGTCGTCTTAAAATAAGCAGCTGAACACGATAGGACAGTTTTTAGAATTTTTGTCTGTTTGTTTGTTTGTTTGTTTGTTTGTTTGTCCGCGCACATCTCCTAAACCACTGGACGGATTTAAATGCGGTTTTCACGAATATGCTTAGAAATTACCAGATTAAAACATAGGCTATCTTATATCATTTATTTTAATTCTTTATTTTTACATAAACGAAAATAAAAATCAATAATTTATTTCTTCGTTACCCGAAACGTAATATGAGGATCGTCACATAGCCTCAAGCAAGGAGATCCAAAGTAAAGAGAATGTTATTGACATAGCCATTAAAATTTTGAAACTGTCAACTGTCACTGTGTTCGGTTAGTCAGTTTAAATTTAAAGAAGGTTCCTTAACCTTCTTAGATAAATGAACGTGTAGATCAAGCATGTTATAGGCCTTACAACCTCTTTGGTGATTCATTCCAGTGCATGGAGTAGGAGTATTACATTCTCTTGGTTTTATTCTATGTTAGCATTTAAAACACAAAATATACCGCAATTTAATTTTAATTCAGTCCCGCGAATAGAAATATTCAAAAAAGGCCCTTTGTACATGAAAATAAACCTATACAACAAAATTCCGGACGCAATAAAGAAAGAAAGAAATAATAATAAAAAAACAGAACCAACTTCGTAAGTTTCTAACCCAAAAATGTTATTACGAGATAAAAGATTTATTCAACGATAAATTTTAGAAAATTATAATTAGAAAATAAATATCGATATATAAATAGTTAAGACCGGACGGGATGACTCTGATTCCGTGGAAGATGGGGCGGCCCTTAGTGTGGGACGCGACTTGTGTTGACACCTTTGCGCCGTCACATCTTCCCAGAACGCTGAGTAGGGCTGGCGCGGCGGCTGATTTCGCAGAAGACCTCAAAAGGCGCAAATATAGTACCTTGGACAGTGGGTACATTTTTGAGCCTTTTGGGGTCGAAACCATGGGCCCGTGGGGATCAGGAGCCAAAAAAATTTTCAAATATTTATCATCACGTCTGGTTGATGCAACTCGTGACCAGAATGCTGGCCTCTACTTTGCTCAAAGAGTGAGCATTGCCATACAACGTGGTAATGGGGCCAGCATTTTGGGGACGGTTCCCACTGGTAGCGGTTTAATAGATTAGTTTAGTAGTTAGGTATTAACATATCGTTTTTTTTATTTTTTTTTACTATTGGAATGTTGTTTAAGTTATTGTAATAAATTAATAGTTAAGAAAGTAGCGTCATAAGTTTTGTAACATCTCATATATAATTAAGTAACCTATCACAGTATGTTTTTTTTTGTTTTGTAATTTTGTAATTACTTCACCCTAGGTTAAGTTTGAATAGTATATATAATATTTATGTAATAGATTTAACTATACTTAAATTTATATGTTTATGTCTGTGGTCTGGCTTTGTGAACAGCCACTACATAAGTCATTGCTGCACCCTTTATGCAGGGTATATAAACTTAGCTTTTAGAAGAATACAGTGTATATTTGCAATAAGAATAAGAATATAGAAATAATTTTATTTTACTGTGATATTTTAACAGATAAATAGAGTAGTTCCATTTCATGGCTTTTTAATCAAGGTATACATACAAATGCACGCGAAATAAGAAATAACTAGCCAAGAGCGTGTTAAGACAAGCATTATGTCAGGGTTCCGTGGCCAGCGAAACTGGACAGCCAAATTTCAGAGATGTATTTCATACCGACATGACATGATATACTTTTAATGGTTTAGACAAAAAGAAAATTTCAAAACATGCTCTGCACTGTGGTCACATTATCTTTTTGATTTGAAAACTGTTGACGGTGTTATTTATTACTTTTATGCTTCTATCAATACTTCACACAGGGCGACTTAAAAGAAGCAGCTGAACATGATGTTAAGGCAGTTTTTAGAATTTTTGTTTGTTCACGCACATCTCCTACACCCCTGGAAGAAAATGCGGACGGATTTAAATGCGGTTTTCACGAATATGCTTAGCTATGACTAGATTGAAGTATATGCTATGTTATTTTGCGCAAGGCCAGATTAAGGGAAGAAAAAAGGATTGAAGGTTTATATGAAAATCTACGCGTACGAAGTCGCGGGCAAAAAAGCTAGTATAAAATAAGCGTGATCTCTGCACCTGGTATTCTGGACTTTTGTGCAGTTTCGATGTCATCGCTCACAACTGTGAAGGTAACACATCTGTACTTACACTTACCATAATTTGTGGAGGCCTGGAGATTATCGGACTTCGGAGAGCTTGGTCGATTTCTGAAACTTGTTAAAGAAAATAACTGTAAGTTTTAAAGGCTTTTTAGGGTTCCATAGCCAAAGAGTTAAACGGGGTCCTATAAGCCTACGTTGTCACTCTGTCCGTGTGTCCTACCTTTTAACGGCTGTATCTTTCGAACCGTATTAGATAGCCAATTGAAATTTTCACAGAACGTAATAATAAAGTTGAAAAGTAAAAATTAAAGGGCGGTAAAACGTATTTCTGTATTTGTCTGTTTCTGCAAAATTTCGTCACGATCGGCCTAGCCAATATTCGTGAAAAGCGAACAAACAGACAGAGATTCTTGCGATATTATAATAGGATTAAGAGTATTATAGCTAGCTGCGCCTCGCTGTTTCACCCGCGTGGATTACTCCTTATTAATATATCATCAGTTATCTGCCAGTGCAAGTCCCGTCTAAATAAGGCCAAACGTTAGGAGTCCATAGAGAAAATACATACATATACACAACGCCTTCTATATATAAGAGAAGATTTGTTTAATACCGTTTCAACAAAATATTGCACGGAAAGTTAAAATCATGTTGTGTACACACATTTAGAAATATCCGTTTAGTCCGAAATTATCTATTCTCCTGGTTTTGAATTGTTTTATATATATTTTGTTTAGTGTGGCAATAAAGTAAATAAACAAATAAAAACATACCTCTAGGTTTTTCCAGTATGACTGGACCAGCAGTTTCAGTCTCCCTAGATGTGGATGTCGCCACATCTTTGGGAGTTTCCTCTCCGAGGTCTCCTGGTAAAAATATTCAAGGTTATTATGCTACCGGATTATTATTTACGAGCTTTTGTTTAACTTATATGCCTTGTTAGCTTTGGTCAAATCTTGCAACTGAATTTTGAAACATTTATCCCCAACCGATTGAAGTTTTTTAGTTACGTCTAGTTTGTTTAAATTACATTATTCTAAATCCAATATTGTGAACTCCCAAAGATGGCAGGCCAGTTTTTTATGCGCCCCCATGAAATTGATATCAAATGAAATGGTATTCTGTGTGCTAAGAAGAATACAAAAACCTTGTTTTTAAAAAGTTTATTTTATTAAATAACTTTTTTATTGATAAAAAAACTGACTATAAATAGAGCCCATCACCGAATTTTTTTTTTGTAATAGTTTATTAATCCAAAAATGGAAAGACAACAATAGTGGTAAAAAAGTTATCAAACTAGACTTAATATTAAGAGGAAGATACAAGCATTTTAATGTCATTCAAGCCTATGCAGGCTGCCTCACGAAGGCAGGCAAGTCAGTTTACTTGAAAGGTCCCGTTATCTACAACCAACTACCTGAAGACATTAAAAGTTCGGCTTCTGACGGTATATTTAAAAATAGGTTGAGACGGTTTTTGATCGAGAAGGCCTATTACTCTCTCAAAGAAAATTGTGATAAAAAACATTAAAATATATTGTTTTTTAAGTTTTGTGATATATAATAGTGTACTTATGTACCTACTAGTTTTGTATATCCTCAAATGTGACGTGTGATATTGTAGAGTATATAGTTCACCAATAAATTATCTGTATCTGTATGACACTCAGGGAAATTTCGTGTGGACTGTGGACCTCCACAGACCACAGACTTAGATTTATTTTGCTACCTATGTGAAGCACACGCGAAATTTTGTCGAAAACCGTTTGACTAGCTTTGCTTTGCAAGCATTCTTAACAAACATTGGTAACTTTTTGCCAATTTGGTAAGCCATATTTTACAAAGGGGCTACCTACATTTGATAAAAAGTGAAGTAATAGTAAGTAAAAGTGAAACCTTACCTTCATTATAAAAGTCCTACTCAAATGGTTCAACGATTTTTTCATCCCCATTTCACATGTATCAAATCCCCCCCCCCCCCTTAAATGCAATTTTATAGTTTTAAAATTGAGATTTGCACTAACAAGTGGATCACATTAAAAACCGACTTAAAAATTTGTAAATACGCAATTTCGTTTACTTGGATGACATGTTTTTCTTCAGTTATTTTCATTTAAAAACCAAACTACTAAACCGATTTTGATTGAAATTTGAAATTTACATGGCACCACCTCTGAATTATGGCCTACATATATAAGTATTATAATATAAAAATAAAAATATATAATTATGCATTTTAGGGGTGACTCTGGTACATGTGAAATGGGGATGAATTTTTTTTTTTCACTCTACTTGCTTGTGTGGCATATCGTTGAAAAGAATTAAGGTTTCATACACCACTTTATCTTTTTTATAAAGTCTAATACTTTGAGAAATATGGCCCGCAGAAGTGGAAAAAATTGGTCCCTATGCATTTCTAAACTATAAGACATAGAAACTTGTAACTTACAATAAAGATAGGTCATATTTAAAACCTTCATTCAAAATTATTTTAAACATTATCTGATTATGACTTTTTGAGTAACAGATCGCTGTTACTTATTACGTTTTTTATATACATATTTTCTCAAGCTTTTCAAGTATTTGCGCCTGATAATCATCATCTCATATGGCGGCTCCACATTAGTGCCGTGAAGATCCGAAAACAAGCGTGAACGTGAATGTGGAGGGTTTTCGCGGGGTTCACGCGCGTTTACGCCTGTTCCCCGATCAGAGTCGGTATTTTGTCCCGCGACGAAGGGTTCGCGCCCCATTCGCGCGGCATTCACGCGTACATTCACGGCCCCGCGCCAGTTTACTCCGGTCTATAAAGGCTTACAACTCTTTGAAAAAGGCGTACGGACGTCATCCACCATCTTCATTTTTTCCAACGCTTTTCAATAACTTTCTTGTTTTGGACGTCTAAATAGTAATATGTTGCCACAGCAAACAAAGTTATTGCAGCAGCAGCTTCTACGTCTATTTCGTGGCGGGTTTCACGAACGATTGTGAGCATCCCGTGAATGTGGAGGGCACGACTTGTGCCGTGAATTCATGCCGTGAATTTATGGCACTAATGTGGAGCCGCCAATATGGATGAGCTGATGATGAAAGGTACAACTTCTGAATGGTTAGGAGTTGAAGGGAAATTCTTTCAAAACAAGTATTTGCGTCTGATAGCCATCAACTCATATGTATGAGCTAACGATTAGGAGTTAAAAGAAAATTCTTTCTAAATTATACGTACATATGGACCGATAGTTGTTTTCTTTTAGACTATTAGAACCGACTTCAAAAAAAGCGGAGGTTCAATATTAAGTCTGTTTATAATATGATCCACTTTTGGAATATTCAAAGTTCAAATTGTTACAACACACCATCTTGATAAAAATATGTTGACATGAAATTGATCATAAAAAAATATATTATCTAACATTTATATATATAGCTAGCTGTACCCGCAACTTCGTTTGCGTGAACATTAAAATTGTCCCTGCAGACGGAATTACCGGAAAAATGCAGTGATATGTTACTAATAATATTGTTTACAGGGGCCTTAACTATATGTATTCTGTGCATATGCCCAACTCAAATCTTGGGCTCGAATACGCGCAGTTTGTAAAATCACACGAACGCGAACCTGAACGCGCCAAGATACCTAACGTAATTAGCCAACTACAAAGTTAAATTTGTCCTTCAATATTTCAAACTTTTTTCGATATTTTGTTTAATAATGACCTGCTTTCAGTGCAGTGTAGCCTATGTGCGCAACCCTGTTTAATAATGATCTCCTTTCGCCGCAGTGTAGCCTATGTGCGCAACCCTGTTTCATAATGACCTCCTTTCACCGCAGTGTAGCCTATGTGTGCAACCCTGTTTTATAATGACCTCCATTCGCCCCAGTGTAGCCTATGTGCGCAACTCTGTTTAATAAGGACCTCCTTTCGGTGGAGTATATCCCATGAGCGCAACCCTGTTTAATGATTACCTTCTTTCGACGCAGATAGCCTATGAGTGCAACCCTGTTTAATAATTACATCCTTTCGGCGCAGTGTAGCCTATGTGCATAACTCGGTTTAATAAGGACCTCTTTTCGGCGGATTGTAGCCTATGTGCGTAACTTTGTTTAATAACGACCTGCATGCTTTCGGTGCAGTGTATTATATGTGCGCAATCCTGTTTAATAATGACTTCCTTTCGCCGCAGTGTAGCCTATATGCGAAACCCTGTTCAATAAGGACCTCCTTTCGGTGCAGTATAGCCTATGAGCGCAACCCTGTTTAATAATTACCTCCTTTCGATGCAGACAACCTATGAGTGCAACCCTGTTTAATAATGACCTCCTTTTAGCGCAGTAGAGCCTATGAGCGTGACCCTGTTTAGTATTAACCTTCGACACAGATATTCGATGAGCGCAACCCTGTTTAATGACCTTCTTTCGGCCCAGTGTGGCCTATCTGCGTAACCCTGTTTAATAATGACCTTCTTTAGGCGCAGTGTAGCCGATGAATGGACCCCTGTTTAATAATGACCTCCTTTCGGCGCAGTGTTGCCTATGTGCACAACCCTTAAGTTAATTGACCGATTTTATTTTAAATTTATTTATTGTTAGTTTTGCAATATCTCTATAACTCTTTTGGACTGGTCTGGCTTACTTACCTACGATAAAATAAACACCAGCTTAAGATGAGCCGTACGTTCAAAGGTTCCTATACGTTCCGGGGACAAGTTATTTGGAAATAATACTAAAGGGTTGTTATGTCTGTAATTTCTGAACCACAAAACCGATGGCCTTGAAATATTTATGGAACGATCTTTAATCGTCCTTATCGATCGTTTTTATTCTCAATAAATAATTTGAATTTAACGTGCCTCCATTCTAACAAAAAAAAATTATTGACGAAATCGGAAAACGCGTTAATTAATTAAAACTAAGTACACATTTTGACTTTCATCCCCTCTCCCAAGGGTTCCATGCTGAATTTCGGGATAAAAAGTATGCAAACAAACAGACACTGATAACATTAGCATATTTTAAGGCGCACAGCGCCGTCAACGATAAAATAAAAAACCAGCTTAAGAAGAGCCGTACGTTCATAGGTTCCTGTACATTCCAGGGGTCAAGTTATTTGATGGAACCATGCTGAATTTCGGGATAAAAAGTATTCTATAACATACCTTGTAGTATGAACTCAAATTATGCTTAGTTTCATTTAGTAGTTTCGGCGTGATGCGCGGTCGTGATACAGACAGACAGACAAAAACAAAAAACAGTTTTGGCTTCAGTATCGATTATAGAATGCCGTCCAAAATATCTTCAATGTACAGAATTGGACCTGTTACAGTTTTATTATAAGTAAGTATATAGATAGTTTGGTGCAAAAACAAAATATAAAATATACTCATCAAAAAGTTTAAAAATATAATAATTTTAATAAAAGTATCGAGATGGTTCAATTGACTCTTGTTTACTCTCCGTCGTTCCGTTGCTGTGTGCGTTTGGGCCGAGTGCATGTAGTCATCATCATCATCATCAGCCAGAAGACGTCCACTGCTGAACATAGGCCTCCCCCTTTAACCTCCACACTGAACGACATCCTGCCATCTGCATCCACTGGATGCCCGCGACTCTCACAATGTCGTCGGTCCATCTAGTGGGAGGCCTACCTACGCTGCGTCTTCCGGTTCGCGGTCTCCACTCAAGAACCTTTCTTCCCCATCGGTTATCAGTTCTTCGAGCGATGTGGCCTGCCCTTTGCCACTTCAACTTGCAAATTTTAATACGAGTAGCTATGTCGGTGACCCTGCATGCAGTAGTACGAGTTTAATACCTACTCATGTCGGAAACATGTCCTAAGACCTATTCAACGATTTTTTCATCCCCATTTCACGTGACTGTATCAGAACTATTCCCATGCTATTCCTAAAATGTTTTTTTTTTATAGTTTTAATATTAAGATCTATACTAAAACAAACATTTTGCAATGTTTCATGCACTTATATTAAAAGCTATAGAAAGGGTTCTAAAAAATTGAGTGGACGGACAGACGGACCGTCAGAACGAACTTATTAGGGTAAAAGTTGCCCTAAAACTTGTGGCCTGAAAAGTTGGGAGTCACGGGACCCCCCGGCAGATGTGAAACATGACAGCATAATCAGCATATTATGACGTAACGTCCGTCACGGTGTACGAGTCGGTTTTACTGCGCAGGCGCGAAAATAGATGTTTCACATCAAAACTTACCATTATCGTCAACCACCGACGACATATCTGTCGACACGGCACTAATACTTTCTCCGCCTTTATTCCACCTCCGGTGGAATTTCCTCGCTTTTTTCACGAGGCGCCGATTGAACTTGTCCGAAAATTTGGAAAAAAGACCGGAGTCAATCTCTGATTCGCGTGTCTGAAAATTTAAATTATATGAAACTAGCCGCCCGTCCCGGCTTCGCACGGATGGAGATAAATTTTTTAAACATTCTAGTAATAAATACTCATAATGTAGCATTCTAATGGTGAAAATCGGTCCGATAGTTTTTGAGTTAATTCGTTACAAACATCCGAAAATACAAATCTTTCCTAATAAGTTATTAAATGTCATCTTGTAAGTTCTGTGTATAGACGACTTATAATTGAATTATGCGCGTAGTTAGTACGAGATTGTGTGACTGCAAATAATATGGTATGTCTAGTGCGTTTTACTGGTGTGCGAAAACTCAGAACATTACCGATCAGGGGCCTTACCCCTAGCTTCACTTTTGCGAGCCAACTTTTAGTAGGTACCTGATAGGTACCTAAAATTAACCAACTCATTTAAGCTGCATCGTTTAAAAGCGTCTAACTTGAATGGACGTAAATCCGTTTTACTATGCGTGTGTGCGCGAAAATAGCAAAGCTTGGCGGCTATCAAATAACTACCGCTTTTCGTAGTTGATGGTACCGTTTAGACAAATAACACCTATGCGGGTCAATTTTTCGAGCTAGGGGTAAGGCCCCAGGTCAGGACTATCAATATATCCTTTACACATTTTTTGTATAAATTTTTGATAAGGTAACACTTTATTGTAAAACTATATCACGAAGTCTAAGTAGGAAATATTTGACTATATCATTGTAGATACCTTTGAAGATGCTGCTTTTGCAACACAGCGTTTTCACTAAAGCAAAGGCAGAACCACTAATATTTTTTTGTACACAAGTGTTTATCAATAAATTATGTTTATAATCCATGTAGAAAGGCCATATCAAACATCGTATACGCCAATTCTCGAGGCTAGTTACTTGGTGATTACTTACAATAATCTTCATAGCTTAATGAATAAAAATAATCTAGGTAATTTTCATGTATGTGTAAATTTTTCGCGGCTCGAGCTTCCGAGTTATAATATGATGCGGAGTTACTTACAACTGGTTGAACCGTGCGATGTACCCGCGAGGCTACGGAACCCACCCCTTCTGATCTAATCGAGGTGCTATTGTCTGAAACAAGATGAAATACCTTAGGATTAGTATATACGTACGCACCCCTATGCGGTTAGTCGAAACGTGGGCAGCCGTCCGGTTGACCGCAAACAAATGTATGTATGAAAATCATCATCATCAGCCAGAAGACGTCCACTGCTGAACATAGGCCTCCCCCGTCAACCTCCACACTGATCGACATCCTACCATCTGCATCCACTGGATGCCCGCGACTCTTACAATGTCGTCGGTCCATCTAGTGGGAGGCCTACCTACGCTGCGTCTTCCGGTTCGTGGTCTCCGCTCAAGAACCTTTTTTTCCCCATCGGTTGTCGGTTCTTCGAGCGATGTGGCCTGCCTATTGCCACTCTAACCTGCAAATTTTAACAGCTATGTCGGTATGAAAATCATCGACATAAAATTAATATAGAGTGACAATCTTTAAGTGAAAACAGTCACAAAACGTCCGAGCATCGTTGTACATACTTAGACATCAATGATACTATATTAGTTCAATGCCACATGTACTTCAATTTAGACGTTATGCCGCTTGCATACAGTTCGACGTCGCTTGTCCGCTAGGGCATCGTATCTGGAATCGCGCGGCGTTGTAGTAGGATCGCAGTTGCCTTACAACTAATCGAAAAGTCGGCGCAAGTCGTAGCGTGCGCCGAGTTTTGGTTCGAACTTTTCTTTGGCACGATTGTGACTCTGTAGTATTGTATCTCGATGATGAAAATATAGTTTTTATTCGCACTGTGATGCGGCTGCCGGCCAAACGCTGCGGTCGCTGGGAGCGCTGCGTAATATCGACAAAATAAAGTAATCAGCGCGCCTATACAAGTTATCACCTTAAAAAATTGGAGAAACAGCTCTGTACGTTGTGATCAGCCATGAGTCTAACCTCACCCCGTAAAGGTTCCGCGGAGATGATATCGGTGAAAATTGTAACGATTACAGGTTATTCATAAAAAAACAACAGTGGATGGCGGACCGTAAATATTCAGATAATAATCATAATTATAACTGTTTCTGAAAATAATTTTGATTTATTACATTTTCAAGTGGTCCCTAATAGTTAGTTGTTCCTAATGACGGGTACAATGATCTCCTTTTGCCTTAGTACCACTGTTCTGTGTAACCTTATAGTGCACTTTGTGTAATGAGGTGATTACTTTGTATCCTTATAGCCGTAACAGACGTATCGAACTTGGCTGACGACCCGCCGTCTGACCAACGAGAAAGAGAAAATTTTCTCTGCCCCAAATTGGCAACTTTTTGCCAATTTGGGGGGCGATATTTCGCAAAGGGGTACTTGATAAAAAATAATAATATAGTAAGTAAAAGAGAAACCTTACCTTCATTATAAAAGTCCTACTCAAATGGTTCAACGATTTTTTCATCCCCATTTCACATGTATCAAAGCCCCCTTAAATGAAATTTTAATAGTTTTAAAATTCAGATTTATACTAACAAGTGGATCACATTAAAAACCGACTTCAAAATTAGTAAATACGCAATTGCGTTTACTTGGATGACGTTTTTTTTTAGTTATTTTCATTTAAAAACCAAACTAAGTACTAATCCGATTTTGATTGAAATTTACATAGCACCACCTCTGAATTATGGCCTACCAAACAAAAAAAGAATCATTAAAATCAATTCAAACTTGGCGGAGGAATCGGTGAACATACCTACATTAAAGAAATATATAAAAACAGTGGAACATAGAGCCTGCGTCTTTATATATATTAAAATCTATAGAAGTTAAACGGTTCTTTAAAAAAATTACGTCATGACAGACAAACAGACAGACGGACGGACGGACGAATTTATAAGGATTCCTTATAGGAACTCCAAAAAAGTTGGCTGTCACGGGACGCCAGGCAGATGTGAAACATGACAACATAATTAAATATGAGCATATACGACGTCACGTCCGTCACGGCGTACGAGTAGGTTTTACTGCCAAGGCGCGCCAATAGATGTTTCTTATCAAAACTTACCATTCTCATCAGCAAGCTCCTCGACTAGGGCCGGGCTGGTGGTTACATTACTCTCCGAGTATCTCTGAAAATTTTATTGACGTTTTTATCACGTAGTTTATCCAGTTTTATGTAAAAATTTATATGAAATGAAATTTATGTTTATAATCCATGTAGAAAGGCCATATCAAATATCGTACGCCAATTCTCAAGGCTAGTTACATGGTGATTATTTACAAGAATCTTCATAGCTTAATGAATAAAAATAATCTAGGTAATTTTTATGTATGTGTTCATATTTCGCGGCTAGAGCTTCCTAGTTATAATATGATGCGGAGTTACTTACAACTTCTGGAACCTCGGCGCGATAAACCCGCGAGGCTGCAAAATCCACCCAGTCTGTCTCGAACGAGCTGTCCATATTTGCTGAAACAAGGTGAAATACCTTAGGATTAGTATATCGACGCAAGAAATCAAAAAGGTCGTAACTGACACATTTTGTCAAAATGCTTTTTTACACTTTTGAAATCAGCAAATTTTTCTGCGTCGAAAGGTGTAACTCCCATAGCTCTACGATGAATATTAACGATTTTAGGATTTTCACAAGTAACGTTGAGTGACATATTTTGTGACTACAAAGCGCTGTAACTAACAAAAAACCGGTGTTTTTTGAAGAAGTGAAATCAGTTACGACGTTTTTACATTCTTGGCAAAAGATAGTTTTAGAACTCGTCATACATTTGACCCGTAGTTACAACATTCTTATTGCCTCTAAAAATACATCAAATGATGTAACTGACATAAAGTGTCTTATAAACAAACGTGAAAATAGCAAAGCTTGGCGGCCATCAAACAACTACCGCTTATCGTAGTTGATGGTACCGTTTAGACAAATAACACCTATGCGGGTCAACTTTTCGAGCCAGGGGTAAGGCCCCTGTTTTGTGTAACCTTATAGTGCACTTTGTGTAATTAGGTGATTACTTTGTATCCTTATAGCCGTAATAGACGTATCGAACTTGGCTAACGACCCGCCGTCTGACCAACGGGAAAGAGAAATTTTTCTCTGCCCCTCCTGTTGGTCAGAAGGCGGTTCGTGGTTGACCTCAGCCATGTTTGATACGTCTGTTACGGCTATTATGTATTCTTCGAAGACTCGGCAGGTACCTACGTCAGGATTTGTTTTTCACTGTACTAAGTTTTATATCGAGGCGTATACAAAGTACTTACCAAGTTCAATCGCTTTTCTAATTGATTTAGCGCATTCTTCTGGACTTTCCCATTCTTTTTCTTTGTTCTTTGACATTTTCACTTGCTTCTTAGGGTTCCGTAGCCCGACAAGGAACCTTTATAAATACGTTCTGTCCGTCCGTCCGATTTTTTTGGAATCTTCCAACACCTATAATTATAAGATATGATAATTAGATAAGTTCATGAAACTACAGGGCAGGGCAGGGCAGCGAAATTACAGGGCACACAGAGATTTAACATCTTATATCTCGGGGTGACGAGCGCAGTGCATTGCCATTTAGGGTTTTGAACTGTTGAAATTCAAAATTCTGAGGGGCATTGAGCTGTTATGGGCAAGCGTGAAGAGCCATCAGGCGAACGACTTCGCTCGTCTCGTCACTCCGTATCATAAAAAAAAAAACTTTGCATAATGACAGTTATAATATAGATCTGAAATTTAAATGTAAAAAAAAACATTATATTGGATTTTAGGGGTGGCTCTGGTACATGTGAAATGGGGATGAAAATATTTTTTTCACTCCACCTGCTCGTGTGGAGTTGGTGTGGAGTATCGTTGAAAAGGTATTTTAAAATGAAGGTGAGGTTTGATACATCACTTTTTTATAAAGTCTATACTTTGCGAAACATGGCCTGCCAAAGTGGCAAAAAGTTGCCCCCCCCCTGCATTTCTAAACTATAAGACATAGAAACTTGTAACTTATAATACAGATAGGTCAAAGTCAAAAAAATCTAACTATGGACAAGAAAAAAAATGAGACATTATTGCACACACGATCGTCTAACCCCAAACTAAACAAAGCTTGTAATATGGCTGCCAGAGACTGATATCCATACATATATATATTTTTAATTACATACTTAATTAGATATTAACTGGTTATACATACCTAAAATGGATTTAAACGAGAACACGACACGAAGACGTTGTTCCAACACGACAGCACAGTGATAAAAGAAAAGTATTTGAATCTACCAGCAGATGTGATTGGTTTGCAAATCAAATGGAAAAGTATTTATATAAGTACCCACGGATCATGATCTATGCCTCCAATATTCTACAAAACAAAATGGTACGTGCTGTCAGTATAAATGTCGAATTGTTTGAAGGAGGCGGCTGCGAAGGAGGATTGCATTTTCTGAAGAACAGACTATAAAAAATTGTTTCACTATTTGTCCACCGAATTGATACGAAACTAACTTCACTGTGGAGAGGACTGGAGCTACTATCGCAATTTTTAACAAAGTTCATGGTATATCTCACTGAAGTGAGAATTTTTTCGTTTAGATTAGAAGGGCTGTCAAGGCATTTTTGTAAGAATTCCGTTGTAGCCAGTTGAACACATGCAAACGATACGTCAAAATTTAAATACGTAGGAAGGACTGCAGTAATTCGTCAAGATTAGTATTATTTCAAAAGGTTATGAACACCATTTTAATAAAGTTTAAAATTGACCTTCTCGTGGTGCAATACGGTTCAGTTCCCCTTGAATTTTGTGCAATTATTTTGGTAAATGTTGCTAGTGCAAAAAAACTGCACGATTATTGTGCGGTTTATAATACTAGTAGAGAAATATAGACCGTATCGTAAATTAACGTACCTCATTATTAAAACAGTTCTACCTTAAACTGCACGAAAAGTGGTTGGTAAAAAATTTGAGTTAAAGAGTTTTTCAACAATTTTGTTTATTTTAATTAACAAAAGTTGTGTATTAACGCATGTAATTGTGTTATACTAGTGAATTATTATCCTTTAAATACTATTAAGGTAAGTTCGTAGGTTTGCATGAGTGTGGGCAAACAATAGGAAGTAAAAAAAAATATTTTCGGTTTTGCCCCAAAACTCCGCACAAACTTAGCTAGATAAGTTTCCATGACCTTAATAGGTCATGCTTTGACCATGATATCGATTTAGGCTATGTTTAGAGCTCGTTTTATGTGACTTTAAATAGGTAGAAAAATAAATATTATTTGATAAGGTTAAATGCAATATCCATGCGAAGCCATTGAAAATAAAATGATATTATAAAATTTAGAATGTGGTATCACAGCTAGTGATGGGACAGTTTTGTGTGCAGTTTTGATTTTATCGATAACCTGTTATTGTATACCTTATAAAATATTTTATGGTAAAACTTGCCCTAGTCGTTTAAAAAAAATTACAAACTCTTATTTAACTTGCATCGTTGGTATGTCTGTCAGCTTCCCGATTCAAAATTTCTAATCCATTTTTCTAAGCACGTTTCAGTTGCACTAAGTAAATTTGATGTTTGTAAAATAATATGGTGGTACTTAACTGGCCTGATGATGGAGCCAGAAAAGTAGGCCATAGTAACCTCTCTACTACATACTTTTACTTATTACTCCGTCGTGTTTGGACTCGTTGAATTCATTTTGATAAGGACTATCAGACCAAAAAGACAAAAACAATATTTCACATCACATCATCAGCCAATTAACGTCCACTGTTGGACAAGGCCTCCCTCATAGAGAGGGGTGTTGCCATAATCCCCACGCTTGGCAGGCGGCTTGGGGATCGCAGTACGTTCACCGTGTACTATTAGGACGCTGCTGCCCATCCTCCGGTGGTTCTGGTCGCAGTTTTAGGACATACCCGGGTCCAAAACAATATTTATTGTCTGTCTAATAATTCATAGATTTACTGACGACTTGCAGCGCCCCGTGGTTTCACCCGCTATCCTATAGGAACTGCTATTTTTTCAGGGTAAAAACTATGAGTCAATCCAGAATATAACCTACCTCCATACCAAATTTTATTTTAATCCATTCGCTTATTACAGAATTCAGTGAAAACAAACATATTAATACGCAGACTTTCTTATTTATAATAATAGTGTGATAATGTTGTTGTCTACATCTACATAATAAGACAAATGAATAATAACACAATAAAGTTTAATCTTCAAAAAATACTCCTAAAGTAGGTATTGTAGGAAATGTTGTAAGAAAAAAAAAATATCGATATCGATAAAATTATGGTAACCACTATTATTGTCAACGGCTTGTCAAGGGCTTATAATTAAAACACGGTGAAATCACAAAATTATCAACAATTTAGACTATACCGGAGATAGGAAATTCCTCCTTTTTTAAAAATTAAAATCCATTCTAGCTCTACCACACGTAATTACAGCGCAAGACGGCATTGTGAATAAATCCGATGGAGCAGCATACGAATTCGAATTCAGTTAGCAACCAATAGCAACTGCGATGCGGAGTTTGACGCGTTGACGTGCATACTCATGTTCACTCGTATGCCTCGTAACAAATGTTTCATCTCTCTTCCGTTCTATACCCTTCTCTTTTCTGTGGTATATCTTCTTGAAAATTTTATTCATTAACTTTGCACATCTACGTAAAAATCACAGATAAAACAAAAAATTACGTTCACAAATTATAGAATTCTATCGGCGTTTTTGGTGTTATTTCCACCGATTCTGTATTATCATTTTTATTAAATAGGCTACCTCTCGATTAGATATAAAAAAATAATAAAAAAAATCCTTCTCGAAGGGTGGGAAATTGCTGGATGAATCCCATTTATAAAATGTCACCCGATTCCCGTTAAGTCGGTTTTAACCCCTGACGCAAAAAGAGGGGTGTTACGTTAGTTTACCGTGTGTATATGAGTCTGCCTGTGGTATTGTAGACTTAACCGAGCGTGTTCTCAGCAATGATTCATGAAAATATATTTAGTCGCTAGAAGATTATCAGCTCTTTTATCTGGGGTTTTTAGACCCCAGATAAATTTATTTATATTTATTTATTATATTTAAAATATATGCTTGTTATATATTGTAAAATTTATATAATTTACCTGTAATAATGTACTGAGTATTAATAATCTTTCTCTCGTATAGGATGTCTCGAACAACACACGTCGGGCGTGTTCATCCGTGGCGTCAGCTCCCTGGAGCTCCGCGAGCCGGAGACAGTCTAGCTGGTCTTCTCCACGTCACCAGCAGTCACCTTTGAGCTGTACCTGACGCGCTCAACAACTTGCAACCAAATGTAGCTGCCTCTCTGTCTATATAGTAGGGTAGGGAAATAGGCTGTCTCGCTCCGATTACCGCCCGCCAATCAAGAAATCGTCCGGGCTAGAATGCGCACCGCACATATTTTTGTCGGCTCTTATTATCGTGACAAAACGAGACAGGCGTATATGAAACAACTGTAAGCACCTTGTTGCGTTCTCGCTCGACAGAGTGACGACAAGATTTTATCGCGGTGCGCATGCGCATGCAGGTAAGCGATGGTAAGTATGTGGGAAACTGACGAAAAAGTAAGTTGCCATTTTGTTTATTAAAAAAGTTTTTATATATTTATTTGCTGTTTAATGATTATCAGTAACTCTTTGCGCCCCGCGGTTTTAGTCCTTATAAATCAGCAGCTGTCAGCCAGTGAAAGTTCCGTCAAAATTGGTACAGCCGTTTTGGAGTCCATAGAGTCTTACATACAATCAAGGCTTATCACCATCGCCTAGTGTCAACGTTAAGCCTGAGTCAACATCTTCAGGTGCTACTGTCCACCACTGGTCAACAACGGGCAGCCAAATCTTCGAGTTCAAAAAACTAATCGCTGCACCGAAAACGGCTTTAGAAGAATGGAATAATTGGTTAGTTTATATTAAGAATTTTTTCAATAAATAATAAGCGTGTTTTTTTATGATACGTGACGACCGTAGTCGGTCGCCTGATGGCTCTTCACGCTTGTCCATACCAGCTCAACGCCACTCAGAATTTTGAACTTCAACAGTTCAAAACCCTGGATGGCAATGCACTGCGCTCGTCACCCCGAGATATAAGATGTCCAATCTCCTGTGTGCCCTGTAATTTCGCTGGAAATATTGCTCTTCAATCCGAAACACAGTAGTGTTTGCACCCTACTGCTTGGCGGTTGAATAACTGGCAAAGGTGTGGTAATTCCCCAAGTGGACCCCTGCAAAAGAGTCACCACTACAAAACCGTTTCACTGTTTGTTGTGTTTCTTGAACTGTTTCTCCGGTTCATATCCCTTATGGAAATAGTAGGTGACCAGTTGTAAATTTTTCAGTAAACCATAAAGAACCATTTTTGGATTGTCAAATGCACCTCAAAACTTGCTATAACTGGTTGATACTTTATTTGGTTCCGAGTTCCCTCGGGTTTGCTCATACTTAGACGACCTGGTTATCACATCTAATTCATTCCGTGACCATAATTTAGACCTCCTTGACAGGGTCGGTTGCGTACATTACTAAGTTGAGAGACGTTAACTTGACAGTGAACATGTCCAAATGTGAATTTTGCAAACCGGAACTCATATATTTAGGATACTTAGTTTCTGAAAAGGGTTAAGCGACAGACCCAATTAAAGTTAAAGCGATTATATAATTACCAACACCAAAATCTGTCATGGAAGTTCTTGAATCTTGCATCTTACTATAGACGATTCATTGGTAACTTTTCAGCAACGGCGAGACTACTGTCCCGGCTTACCAGCTCCATAGTAAAGTTTACGTGGTCCAGCGAAGCGGAGGAGGCGTTCCAGAGTTTGAAAAAAGCGCTGACTTCAACTCCTGTACTCATAGCTCTGGACTTCGAGAAAGCTTTCTTCATACACCGCGATGCTTCAACTCAGGGGGTGGGTTCCGCTTTGGTACAGAAGGATGAAAATGGCAAGGTACATCCGGTTGCGTACTTTTCTAGAACTTTACGAGGCAGCAATCTATGTACAGTACGTATCAAGCAAACGTTGTAAAGCTTATAAAGTCAGGACAGATCCTCCTGCTGGGAAATTGTTACACCAGGAAAAGGTTTCAGCTTCAATTTAGGCCCTATCAATTGATTTAGTCGGACTTCTTCCGAAAAGTTTTTCTGGCCGTGCATACTTACAATTGTAGACATATTTTCAAAATTGGTTTGGCTTCACCCTTTGAAACAAGCTACGTCTAGAACTATTGTTAAATTCCTGGAAGAGGGGGTATTTTTGCGTTATGGTGTCCCCTCGTGCTTAATATCTACCAAGAGAATTCGGAGCTCTGCTGACCAAGTATGTACCAAAAATATTTAGAAATTGTATGTACTTTCCTCAAAATAATACGATTTAACGCTACAATAGAACCGCAATCGCTTCGTATTGCGAGTCCAATCACCGTAACTGGTCAAAAATTTGATGAAGGTACAAACAGGTCTAAATTCACATGTACGCGCTGCTCACGGATTCACACCTCATTTTGTGATGCACGGTAGAGAATTATTATTAGATGGTAGCTTCCACAATTTAAAAAGAACTTGGAAGTAACAGATATTGACAACGACGATGTGGTTTCTTATACTTAGTACGAAATTGAAAGAATTGTCAGTTGTGTTCGACGAAGTGCAAAATCTTCATTTCTTCTCTTATATTTATAACAGTATGTATGGGTAAATAACACAACAGTTGACTCAGTGCGAGCGTCGCTTTAATTGGTTATTCAATTGTAAAATACGTTAGAAATTTTGCGTACCTAGTCTAAAGTAACACTTGTTACATTACATTCAGGAATTAATTTAGTGCTGGTATTATGTACTCATGTATTCGTCAAGTTCGGTATTGTATTTTGCTAAATACTTAAACTAAATTCAACAGGCCATAATGCATATTTTAATACTCGGAATAGTTCACTTTTTTTTTGTTTTATTTAAATTTATGAACACTTTGTGATAGGCAAGTTATCAAGGCATAATTGTTTATAAATTATATTTGATAAAAAATACGTCTCATCTGGTTATTATCAGATCGGTGAAGGTCGTTCTTCCATGTCTTCTCTACTATTCCGACCTGGCGTTTCAGTACAAAACCACTTCTTTTGCCAGTAGTAAACGTAAATTTTTAAAATAAAAATCACAACTTGTCTTTGACTCGTAAACGAACGACGAAACAGCCCATTGCCACGGGCAGAGGGCGCTGTTACCGTTGGTTAAAACCTTGTTACTAAATTGGTATTGTTTAAGTCAGGGTAAAATATTTGTCAGTTCCACTGCTAGATGGCGTTGTTATTAAGAGGGCAAAATTTTGTCTGTTAGAACTGGTTCAATAACCTTTAGAAGGCGATGAGCCACCACTAGAGGGCGATGGCGATTTGGATAAATACTAAACTTATTGTAAAACAAATAAAAACTATGTTTATTCCTTTTCAATGTTTTTTTGGTTTTGTTTTGCAAATGTATAAAGCATTAAATTCGCGTGATATTTGTAATACTTGAATAATTCTTTGCTTTGTTAGAATTTGTCTATGAAATTTGAATATTTACACAATGTATAAACTTGGTTCGTAATTTTTGAACAACTTTGTGACTGTTTGTTAAATACTTTGATATTGTTTAGTTTTTGTAACTTCATACTGTTTCGATATTAGGTATTGGATAATGTTAGATAAATTAAATGTTTGGTTTTGTTCGTGATGTTGAGCAAGTTGGATACTGTTCCGAAAAATGTTAAGATACATTTTAAAGTTTGTTGTTTTTTTGTGCTAATGTGAACAAGTTTCAAGTTTACATTTGTGCGAAAATTATACATAATTAATACTTTAAAAATAATTACAATACTTATATATGCTATTGCTATGTTTAAATATTTATACAATTTACTTTATTTGGAATACATACAGTGATAAATAACTAGATATAATTCTTTTTAATTAATAAAATTGAATAATATGATTAATTAATATTTGTTTTCTTTTAGGTATAAAATACAACTAAACCTAATTATTTTGACAATATTCTAACAAAAATTTAAATTACAAACAAAAATAAAATATTTTTAATCGAATAACCCGCCCCTAACTGTACCCTGTGCGAAGGTGCCCATAACACTAGCAGCATTGCCGCGCTGAATGGCTATGGCCAACCTTTGCACAAGGTACGAGCCGGAGCGAGGGTCATTATTTTTCTCCCTCAACCTGCGCCCCAACTCACCAATGAAGCTTCTGACTTCAGTGGCCCAACTGCCCATGGTCTCCACGGCAATGGGTACAAAAATGTACCGTGGCACCATAGCTGCATACTTCAGCCGCTTCATGCAAGCGGCATTCTCTGCTGCAGCTGCTGAGGAAGTGAACCGTACGGCCTAGGTGGGTGGCAGCTACCGTGCTGACGCAAGTAGCGTCCCACACCAAGCACTTGCCGTTTTTCCACGGCACCAGTGTCAGGCCGTCCGGTCTCTTGCCGTCCGATCTGCAAAGACCAGGTGGTTCGAGCATACAAGGTATGTTAGCTGATACAAGGGCTCTCCGAACTATGTCATTAAGGGCATGCTGACGAGGAAACCTACCTGAGCAGCGACGACAACTCAAAGGGTGATGGCCATTAGCTTCCACCATGGAATCGCAGATGCATAAGTGTGGTTCACACACCTTGCAGCCCAGGCGGAAGGCAACAGCCACGCGCAGTGAGTCGTCGTCCATTAATGTGCCCAAGTGAGGTGAGGGCAGCGCGTATAACCATGCCCCGGATTCAGACTGTGACACAGCTCTGAGTCTAGCCAAGTCAGCCCCTGTGGCACTCTCCAACAACTGCTTTTGGATCCGCTTTGCCCCGACGTCGTCCCACGCACGCTGAACATGCAATGCCGCAACCGGGCTAGATGCGCCTGTGTTAAGGGCCAACCAGGCTGACACAGCATCTGAAACAAATGGAATGCTCGCCCCGACACCATTAGAATGTAGTATTATACAATTAGAATTTATAACTTTGCTGCAGTAACAATTCATTTAATATAAAATAATTGTGTTGTATATAATTGTTCTATTTGATAATTATTTAATTTTATCTATTTTATTATTATTTTCAAAATTTTAATATCATTTTTTATATCTTTATTTTAGGCATACCTAATATTTAATACATAAAAATTGGGAGAAGCCACTGGCTTTCGAAACAGAGTTTTTTACTAGTTCGGAGCCAGTGGATTCAATTATTTGATTGTACTTTTTCCTTATACCCAATAAAGATTATTACTACTATTACTCTTCGGTCTTCTGCATAACTTGCCGTCGTGTGTGGATGTGGTCTATGGTAGGTACTATAGCCTTTTGCGGAAACCGGCTTGTTCGGTAGGCTGGAAGTCATCAAACCTGCGATCGAAACGATTCGTGATGACCCTCGAAATCAGCTTATAAACATGGCTCAGAAGCGAGATGGGTCTGTAATTTTTAAGCAAGGTGTTGACCTTTCTTAACAGCACCACTACGCCTCTGTTCCACGCTTCTGGCGTTATGCCTTCGTGTAAGACGGAATTAAAGAGTTTCTGAAGGACTTTGAGTACCGGTGTTCCACCCGCTTTCAGAAGCTCTGATGTGATTCCATCGTCACCCTGTGCCTTGTTGTTCTTTAGCTGTTTCAGGGCCATCCTAATCTCGTACAGGCTGATGTCGGGATATCTTCAGTATAGTGTCGGCTTAGCTTGGTTTCTTGGGTCTCTGGCCGAGCTGCTGACAGGTTTAGCAACCGATACTATTATTCAATACTCACTGACCCTAATATTATTCAATACCGAAAGTGATATTTAAATCTCATTTGATATTACAGTCACCCATTAAGTAGTTCCAGTAGACGACGTATTCAAGGAACATTAGGCATCCGTTGCTGGGTCGGCCCGCCACGCTGCGGTGGCCGGGTGGGGCGTGCGCCATTTTCATGGCGCTCATCAGCTGGAAGGCGCGCCCGAGCATTACGCGGCACAGGAGCATATGTCTGAAACATAGAATAGAATACTATCTATATTTTTGTTTCAAGATATTCGTAATAGCCCAAATTAGTTTTTTATGGAAAGAAAAATTGAAAAGTACTTCTCCCAGAAAATTCTTAGTTTTGAAAAAAACTAAACATCCTTTTTCTATGGGATTTTTGCATAATCACAAATTAAAGAACTGAAGATCGAAAATGGCTCACATTATATTCAACATTTTGCATATATAAAATGCTGCATTATATGCTTATCGAGGTAACGTTACGGTAACGTTTTTGTACTGAGTTGAGGAAGTGGTTGGTAAAGGAGTGCTTCTATGAAGTGGAAGAATTCCTAATGAAAATGGGATGTCGTTTTTATTCTTATGATTTTGGTTGTTGATAAATTATTATTAAATAAAATTAATGTAATTCTTTTGACATATTTATATACTAATTTAAATTTGCACGCCCTTGAGGCTGTTAATGGATGGACATTTTATATTATAAGACCTTGTATACCCATTGGCAAGCAAATAAAAACGTTGACTTTGACTTGCTTTACTATCACATCAATGAAGGGCGACCCGTGGAACAACATGCATTCGTAACTCCATCCGCCCTGGCGCTCCTAGTTTGATTCTACTACAGAGCTAAATCTGGCTATCTTTAGAGCTAAATGTGGCTACATGCAGCAAAATCTGGCGCACCGTCACTTACCATCCGGAAATTTGGTGAACAAAAGTATATCTATTTCTAATATATATATAAAAACATGAAAACATGTCCTTTGTCAAAAACTTGCTGTACTAACACATTGATGAAGGGCAACCTATGGAACAGCATGCATTCATAACCCCATCTGCCCTAGCGCTCCTAGTTTGAATACACTAGAGCTATAACTGGCTACTTTTGAGCTGAATGTGGCTACTTTGTGGTTGTTCACTAATATCGGGAGCTCCTTCCACAACCTTACCATGATGGGTAAAATAAATAATCAAATAACTGTACAAAATTAAATGCCACTTTTAGAGCAACTTTTTACTGTCTGATAATATGGCTTCATTATGGCTAATCATTGAAGCTTAATCTAACTGCGTTCTAAACTAATTGTTTTACTACAAGCTAAGTTTATCTATTTTGTACTATGGAGCTACATCTGGTTACTTTTGGGCTATATGTGGCTACTTTAGAAGCTATATCCGACTATTTTTGGAACTTATAGATCTGTCTATTTTTGGAGCTAAATTTTACTACTTTTGGAGCCACAACTGGATATTTTCAGAGTTGAATCTTACTATTTCTCGGGCTATTTATGTATTTGACTACTGACCTATATAAGTGTGTCGTTTGTCGAAGGCCTTCTATACAATTGCTATGATAAAGGGTGACTCTTGGAACAGCAGGCGTAGGTACCTCCGCCCACTATATTTGGCTGTTTATAGAGTTACACCTGGGTCCTGTTAATGGTAAGTCTGGCTTCTTTTAGAGCAAAAGATAGTTAGTTTTAGAGATGTATCTGGATACTTTGTAGCTGTACGTACCTGGCTACTTTTTAAACTAAAACTGGATGTTTTCTGAGCGTATCTGGCTACTTCTGAAGCCATGTCTGGTTACTGACCTATATATGCGTGTCGTTCATCTTCTGCACGATCGTGTTGATGAATAGCACCCCGTTGAAAAGCATGCACTCTTGCGGAGCCTTGGCCTCCAAGCACACCTCGCGCTGCCGATGCACGTAGCGCTCCCACAACTGACCATTCACTATCTTTTGTATCTGGAATGTACAAAGTGAACGACTGAAATGTGAGAGAAGTTAATACACGGGTTTAACTCGAAGCAACTTTGACTCGGCATAATTAAAAACTGAATTAAAATATTTTAAAATGTAAAATATGTGTTTGATATTTAATTAGAATAGTAAAAAATATTATAGTTATTATAGCATGGCTTTAGTTTATCTGTAATGGTGTTATACGTGTATTTTAATAAATAAATATTGTTTAAAATACTTTTATGCCGTCAATTAAAGACGTGTCTGAGAGATGCTTGCATCTCTCTCTCTACTATCAGGTCCCTATGCACGCAGACAGATGCTTGCATCTCTTTCCCTACTATCGCGTACTTATTCTCTCTTTTGCGCACACAAGAGCATGTAAAAATACAATAATGTACATGCAATGCCATTTTACTTTTGTATTAAGTTAACTGACACTTTGAATTGTTAAAGGTGATCAATACAACTTTTGCTTTAATAGGTTACATATGAAAATAGGTGTAATGGCGCTGGACCATTATAACCGACTAACCGTCCACTAGAGAACACTCACGTTACTGGACCATTATGCTATTACCTACCGAAATAATTGTCGAAAATACACGAAAGCAAACAAGAAGAAAGTTAGATGTACATTAATAGAGCCTATCCTTGCCTTGTACATACCTATACTCTGTTTGTTTAGGTACTTAAAAATATGTAAACAATCTTATGTTTTTTTTTTTTTTTCATTAAATTACATTTAAATCACATTCTCTTGGTATATACCTATTTCTATCGTCAAAGATCACATTGAACTGATAAAGTAAAAGATTTTGATTTAAAAAGTGTATATTTCAATAAAAAGACCATCAATATTGTTTACATGTTTTTAAGTACCTAAACAAACAGAGTATAGGTTAGTTATTTTACACATTTAATTTGTATAAACTTTTTTAATAGTTGTTTTTCACATACACGAAATGACGCCGAAGAATCAAATGATTACATTACTATTGATGATGAAGTACTTGCCATACCAATTGTTGCAATTTTCAGAACAAATATGTGAAAAGTTTTTGTTGTGTTATAGGTACCTACTTCATCATCAATAAATATAGTTTTTTTAAATAATGTAAATACTAGTATCAAAACTATGTAGTTCAACAATACTTACCGGTCGTTTTTGACCTTGTTTGTTTTCCAATTTGCACTATCAACTTTTCGTTTTCTTGCATTTTTATTATCAACCACTTGGGGATAACATTCCATAGTTCTTATTTAACTATAATTTATAACTCACAAATCAGTTTAATAATTAAAAAAAAAAAAAAAAAACGAGAGCACTTTTCACAGTAAACACCATAATCCGCCATATTGTTTACGCGATCGCCAAAGAGAATACAATAGAAGATCGCGGTCGATCGTGATTGGCTCTGGTGGACAATGCTAGTTCGGATACATACACAAGCGGACAATGCTGATTTTGTGGCAAACATTGATTTTTAAACATTAATTTCTATTGGACATTGCGGTTTTAGCTCAATTTTGAATGAACAAAATTTTTTTTTTAATCTGGAGATTCATGTGCCATAGATAACACAGTTTTGGTTTTTATGGACATTGCGCGGTTTTTGATTCTAGTAGACTCAAATATTGACATGTCATGTCAATATTTTATTCGCCTATTGGGCAGGCTAAGTCGGTAGGATCATACCACCTCTTCATCTGTTAATTTTTTATCAAAGGTTTTTTTATATACATCATATACAAGTGGCAAGAACTTCTGAGAGCGGGTGGAAAACCGGTACTTTTAGTCCTCCAGAAGTTATTTAATTTCGTCATACTCGAAGGTACTACGCCTGAAGCATGACACAGGAGTGTGGTCGTACTCTTCTTCAAAAAAAGTGATAACACCTTGTTGATGAATTATAGGCCCATCTCACTTCTGAGCCATGTGTACAAGTTGTTCTCCAGAGTCATTACGAACCATCTCGAAAGCAGGTTTGATGACTTCCGGCCTCCTGAACAAGCCGGTTTCCGTAAAGGCTGGAGCACCATAGACCACATACACACGCTCCGCCAGATTATACAGAAGGCTGAGGAGTATAATCGGCCATTATGTCTAGCGTTTGCGGACTATGAAAAAGCCTTCGATTCAAACGAGACCTGGGCAGTGTTGCAGTCTCTCCAGCGTTGTCATATCGACTAGGTATAGGTATATCAAAGTGCTAAAGAGTTTGTATAGAAACGCCACCATGTCGATCCGATTACAGGACGAGAGCACGAAACCAATCCAATTGCAGAAAGGCGTGATACAGGGAGATGTTATCTCTCCAAAACTGTTCACTAACGCATTGGAGGACGTTTTCAAGCTCTTGGACTGGAACGGATTCGGCATCAACATCAATGGCGAATACATCACTTACCTTCGTTTTGCCGATGATATAGTCATCATGCCAGAGTCGCTGGAGAACCTCAACACGATGCTCAGCGACCTCAGTAGCCTTTCCCAACAGGTTGGTATTAAAATGAATATGAACAAGACAAAAGTCATGTCCAATGTCCATGTTGTACCCGTGCCGGTAATCGTTGGGAACGATACTCTCGAAGTTGTTGACCATTACTCCTATCGTTGATAGATTGTTCAGTTAGGTAAGTCCAACTTAGGCAAAGAGGTCACCCGAAGAATCCAACTCGGATGGGCAGCGTTCGGGAAATTGCGTGACATCTTCTCGTCCAAGATACCACAGTGCCTAAAGACAAAGGTCTTTGACCAGTGTTGCCAGTGATGACATATGGTACTGAGACGTGGTCCTTAACTGTTGACCTTTTGGAAAAACTCAGAGTCACACAACGGGCAATGGAGAGAGCTACTATGCTCGGAGTTTCTTTGCGCGATAAAATTCGGAACGTAGATATTCGCCAAAGGCCCAGATTCACCGACATAGCTATTAAAATCTGCAAGTTGAAGTGGCAATGCGCAGGCCATATCGCTCGAAGAACTGATAACCGATGGGGAAGAAAGGTTCTTGAGTGGAGACCGAGAACCGGACGCAATGTAGAAGACGCAGTGTAGGTACGCCTCCCACTAGATGGACCGAAGACATTGTGAGAGTCGATCCAGTGGATGCAGATGACAGGTTGTCGTTCAGTGTGGAGGTCAAAGGGTTCAGCAGTGGACGTCTTCTGGCTGATGATGATGGAGTGGCTAGCATACGCACCACGACAAAATCTTATCGTCGCTTTGTCGAGTGAGAACGCAACAAGGTGCCTACGGTTTCATATTCGCCTGTCTCGCTTTGGTACGATATAAAGAGTCGACAAGATTTAGTCGCAGTTTACCCTTTGGGTACGGAACCTCAATAAAAAAATCAGCCATCTAGCCTAATTCATTAGGTATATTTTTGTGATTTATTTAATTAGGGCTAATATTATCTTTCTCTTTATTGTACTATCTAGTGAGGTCTATGCAGGTTAGTAGGTAGGTAATTTAAGTAGGTAGTTGACTCGTTACTGTTGTGTTGGAGTACCTACCTACGCGACTGTCCAGTCTCTGCTGACGTACGGAGTTGATTTGTGGGGATGCTCGGCAGAGTGGCACCGGGCTTTTGTGCTGCAGAAGCGGGCAGTTCGTTTGGTCGCACGAGTCAAACCACTAACTCCAGCAAAACAAATTTTTAAAGATTTAAAGTTCATGACTCTGCCAGCATTATACTTATACCATACCGGTATATACATATATAAAAACTTGGCGTCCTTTGTGAGACTCGGCGATGTCCAAGGAAAAATAACTAGGAATAAGGATACCTTGATTATGCCCATACAAAGGCTAACCAAATCTCACAAATGTACCCAAATATTTGGCATAAAATTATTTAACGCCTTGCCGAAACCCATAAGGGATGCCAAGTCGCTTTATTTATTTAAAAATAACCTTAAATTATTTCTGACCGATATGGCACCGTATAGCGTAGAGGAATTCATTCCAAAACTGGAGTAAATAACTAATGCCTATTGCGATTATTAGAATGACATTTTTATATTATTGATTTTGAATATTATTATTTTTTTGAATATTAATATTTCTTATGATTTTTTTTTAAACTGTTGACATGTAATTATTATTATGAATAAAGTTATCATTATCATACTTCTTCTTCTGCCTATAGCGTGTATCCAAGGAAGGGCCGGGGTCCGCTTTCCTACTATGACTCTTTCGCTTCGCACGCTCGTTAGCAACATTCTTGGTTAGTGTATTGGCTCTCATGTCATCTCATACGACGGCAAGCCATCGTCACTTTCAGGCCTTGTTCCAGGGAGCAGAAGATCCAAGCCGTCCAAGAGTTGATTGCCTATGTACTCCACCGGTGTGCGGAGAACATGACATATCCACCTCAGGCGACTTTCCTGAAGCTTACCCGCTATGTCCCGTACTGCCACGGTACCTACATTAGTTACAGTACCTATAGACTCAATGGGTCTTACTTACCTTCAAAATATTTAATTGTGTACAAATTGCCGAGTTCATAATACAAGCATTCGTAGTATAAAAAAAATACCGGTTTTCCTAAAAGGAGGAGGTTATCAATTAGACTGTTTTTTTTATTACCTCAGAACTTTTGACTGGGTGAATCGATTTTGATGATTTTTTTATATGAAAGCTGGTGCTTCTCATTTGGTCCCATTCCAATTTGTTCCAGTTCTGATAAAGTGGGTTTTTTATATTGATTAATAATTATTAAATTATTACAATGTGACAATAATATGATAATAAATTAAAAAGTCAGTCATAGGACTGCACGTCAGAACTGAAAACTTAAGTAGTAACGCTGGCCTCTACTTTGCTCAAAGAGTGAGCATTGCCATACAACGTAGTAATGGGGCCAGCATTTTGGGGACGATTCCCACTGGTAGCGGTTTAATAGATTAGTTTAGTAGTTAGGTATTAACATATCGTTTTTTTTATTTTATTTTACTATTGGAATGTTAGTAGTAATTCACTTTTTCTAGAAGAGATGGTGCTGTTTAAAATACACGGTAGGTAAAGCGTTCGGTGACGATGACGCGAGTTTCATGATTTTTGATCAATCAAAAAAGTGCTCAACGCTCTCGCTTCAATAAATGATATTCTATTGTATATTATGTAACAAATAAATAAAATGCTGATATTTTGTTATGGATGGTGCTCGCATTTTCCATCCATCACACTCAGTCATTATAAATCTGCATTGCTAGCAGACCTATATTTTATGTAATTAACCCTACAATTATAAAATTAACTAGTCTCGACACACTTTTCGCCAGTTATATAGACAGGTAAGTTAAAAATATAGAAGAATTATAAGAACATAATGTACTATTCATAAATAATAAAACTTTATTGTTCAATCATAATAGGTACATTGACCAAATATACAATATTATTACAAATTTAGGAATCTCTCTTATTTAAACTAATGATGCAATTGAACATTGCGCTTCTTTATATAATTTAAGATTTGAACTTTTGCGTCAAGTGAGTCGCTTTAAGCGATAAGGCCGCCTGTTAAGAGCCTATATAATTACTGTAATTTAAAATGTTATCCTTGTTTTTGTGGTTTTTAATAAAGAGTTATTGTATTGTATTGTGATCGGCTGAGATACAAACGGTTTAAAATAACTCAAGAGACACGGTAAGTTTAGTGGGTATGTGACAGTTACAATTTATACCGTCATTTAAATCCCATTTAGTGAATAGTCCACGTTCGAGTAACGCCATGAAGATCGCCACCCACTTGCATTCTTATAAGTAGCCTATAAGTGCCTTGTGTTGTGTTGCGTAAACTGAGATACGTAAACACCTACGTAACTCTGGTATAATGTTGTTGTATGCTGGACAGGCTTCGGACCGATTACATGGGGTTACACGGACCGATAGTAATAAGACGAAAGGAGGAAATTATTGTACTCATCATCATCAACAACTTTTACCATTAGACGAACACTGATATCACGACCGGATACCGGACCCGGGTATGTCCTAAAACTGCGACCAGAACCACCGGAGGATGGGCAGCAGCGTCCTAATAGTACACGGTGAACGTACTGCGATCCCCAAGCCGCCTGCCAAGTGTGGGGATTATGGCAACACCCCTCCATGGGAGGCCTTGTCCAACAGTGGACGTTAATTGGCTGATGATGTGTGATGTGATATCACGAAAAAGTATCAGCTGTTGTTCCTTAAAAAATGCCAATCACAATAAATCATACAGTGTTTTTTGCGTTTTAGGGTTGGATATAGGTATATAGACAGATAAAATGTTCACAGAATGTAAAAAAAAAAAAATCTGGGTCATTATTGCACACAGGGTCATATGACCCCAAACTAAGCAAAGCTTGTAATATGGCTGCCAGAGACAGAGACTGATATAAATACATACTTAAATAGATATTAACACCCAGACATTATGTACTTAGGTAATGTTACGGCGTAGGTCCCAACAGTGTGAATAAAATCAAAAAGTAAAAAATAAAGGTAACCCCGTCATGCAAACATACTTAAAACAATGTTTTATGGTTTTATAGAGTGTAAAAACTGCATTACATCTCACTGGTTAAAACCGTATAGTACTAACTAAAAAGGAAACAACGAATAATATACACCGGCCAAAGATCGCACGCTATATAATGATCCTCAACTGAAAAAAAAACTAATTTTTTGGTTTGGGAACCCTCGATGGCCGGTGTTTATTATTAATTGGGTTCAGTGATCAGATACTAAATCACTGCTGAACATGGTCATCATCCTTTAACCCCCGCACTGAATGACATCCTGCCATCTGCATCCAATGGATGCCCGTGACTCATAATGCCGTCGGTCCATCTAGTGGGAGGCCTAACTACGTTGCGTCTTCCCGTTCGTGGTATCCACTCAAGAACCGTTCTTCACCATCGGTTGTCGGTTCTTCGAGCGATGTGGCCTGCCCACTTCAACCTGCAAATGTTAATAGCTATGTCGCTATACCTACTAGATACCGAATGCTATCTGCTAATTGTAGCAGATGTTAACACCGATGGGTTGAAAGCGTAACTTCTCGTTATTCATCCAGGAAATGTGTTAGTGCATTCATCTTCCGCAGGTAAGTTCAAGTCACCAGCTGGCTGGTTGACCTCAGTTGCATCATAATGCAACGTGTTAGGGCTACCACTGGTACTCGCCACACAAGGTGCTCGATTTTTGAATAGCTTTATGATTTACGCACCCAAATATCATGCGAAATGAAATATTGTCTATTGATCGAAAGCAAATTTGAATGGCTCAAACATCGAGGGGTTTTGAACTGACTTCCTAAAAGGATAAGGTTCTCAATTCGACTGTTTTTTTTAATGTTTGTTACGTCAGAACTGTCGACTGGGTGAATCGATTTTGATGTCTCTTTTTTTTATTGAAACCTGGTGCTTCCTGTGTGGTTCCATTTCATCTGACATTTTTATGAAGTTGGTTTTTTATATTGATCATTATTACGTACTACATTATGGGCTCAAAACGTTGCTTTAGCGAGTGATGATTATTACAAAAATGCGAATTTTGTTTGTAATTTTGTTCGATAGTCAGTCATTTCAAATGTAATTTTCGTAAGAAATATTATAGTTAAGCGCGATTCAAAAATCGAGTCCCCGTACCAGTAGGGTATTTTGCAAACAGAGTCTATAACGAAGTCGCGGGCAACAGCTAGTCTATCTATATTATACAGATAGATTACGTAGGTAAGAAATAAATGATGAAGAATGATATGACGCCCAATTATAATAGCTGGGTATATTGGGCGTGATATCATTAAGTCTTCATTTCACGTCCCTTTTATTCTTGCTAAGTATTATCTGCTTTGTGATGTGATGGCTCCAAATGACGTATATACGTAACTATATCCCACGCCTAATCTACCGACAAATTACGTTTATGCACACACTATAATGTTAGGTGACCCCGTATCGTGAATGTCAGTGAAAGTGAACTTTGCGCTTTGTTCTGTTCTAACTTCTAACTCGAAAGTTTCAATTTGTCGTAGCGATGAGCTCTTCTCGTGCTCAAGCTTTGCTTAGTTTGGGGTCAGATGACCATGTGTGCAATAATGTCCCAGATATTTATTTATTTTATTTACAAGAAGATAATATTTCCATTTGATAGTCCCCCGGAGAAGCCTTGAATCACAGACATGTATATGTCTGTGCCTTGAATGACGTACTCTTTGTTTTGTCTTTTTAAATCGAGTTCGAAGTTTCAACGAGCGAAAAAGCTGTTGTCTTTTTCGCTCGTTGAAACTTCGAACTCGATTGATGTGACCTATTCTAAGACTGCTAGGAAGGTTTTATCATCATCATCAGCCAGAAGACGTCCACTGCTGAACATAGGTATCCCCCTTTAACCTGCACACACAGTCCACTTCGTCATACAGTGGGTGCCTGACGGAAGACGTAGACCGCAGTCAAGGAGAAACACTGGCACGAAGATCTGGGCTTACCTATTCCGGAGAGCTGGCATGAGTGAGGTGGCGGCGGACAAGGATGTATTGTAGGAAATAGATCTTTGCCTAGCTAGGGTTACAATATAAATTTTTGATAAGTCCGGACCTAAAGCTGGATCTAAATAAAAGTCCGGACATTTTAGTCACAAAATTCAAACACTCACAGGATTAAAGACCTGTTGTAAATAATTATGTATGTTTTATTAGTCATATTACATCTCCAAAGCTAAAAAGCCGGAGAAAGGACTAAAAAAAGTCCGGACAAATCATGATGGATGGTGACCCTATCCAGGTGGTAGCCCAGGGCCCGGAACACGGGAAATTACGTGAGCGTGAACCTTAACGCGCTGAGATACGGTAAACGGTCGAGTAAATTGTTTTAGTTACCAAAATTTAATCGCGTTTAAGAGGTAATGGTTCGGACCCTGCAGGCTTAAAAAAGCACCCAATCTATTATTATGACAAATTTATTAACATTCAAACAAAATGTCTATTATATGCCTTTGGAAGGCGAGAAAAATAGAAGTTCCGTAATGGTTATATAATAGATATAGTATATTACATGAGGCGATCAGTTGAGACCTTCTCGAGTAGCTCCGTTCTTCGCCACGTTAGATGGTAAAAGATCATAGAAAGTGATGAAAATCCTGAAAAGTGATAACATTATTAAATAAGTATAATAACATTATGTACACTAAACATTATAATAATGTTCTAACTGGACAACTTTGCGAGAACTACGTCGCGAGCAACAGCTAGTCTAATATGCCCCAATACGCAGACTGCCCCGGTGGCTCAGTTGGTAGTGAACCTAACTTCTGTGCTTGGGGGCGTGGGTTCGATTCCCATCTAGGACAAACATTTGTGTGATGAACATTTGTGTTTGTTCCATGTCTGGGTGTTAATATCTATTTAAGTATGTATTTAAAATATATATGTACGTATATCAGTCTCTGGTAGCCATATTACAAGCTTTGCTTAGTTTGGGGTCAGATGACCATGTGTGCAATAATGTACCAAATATTTATTTATATATTAGAATCTGTATCAAACACTTGAACCAATGTCAATTTGTAAGTTCTTCTTATGAATTCGTAATATTAAAAAAAAATACTAATTGTTTGTCAATATATGATTCTATTTCATTGAACAAAAGTTGTTAAATAATATGAAGCAGGAATATTGCTTGCTAGAACTCAAAATAAATAAATAAATCTGGGACATTATTGCACACATGGTCATCTGACCCGAAACTAAGCAAAGCTTGTAATATGGCTGCCAGAGACTGATATACGTACATATATATTTTTAAATACATACTTAAATAGATATTAACACCCAGACATAGAACAAACACAAATGTTCATCACACAAATGTTTGTCCTAGGTGGGAATCGAACCCACGCCCCCAAGCACAGAAGTTAGGTTCACTACCAACTGGGCCACCGGGGCAGTCAAAAATCATTTGTTTACTATAAAAAATGCCAAACCCACGTTAAAAGAGCTGAATATCTTCAAATGGCTCAACAGATTTTCTTGAATCATAACTAAGTACTCTCGATAGATAAGAAATAATTCTCGCAGTTTAACTAACTAAAAAAACCCGCTATATTGCATTGTCATCGGTCCTTGATAAGTATGCAAGGTTTCAAATCAATTCAACGTTTTTAAAGGGGTGGAAATCACGTTCAACAATTCCGTTACATAGACACATACCAAGCTAATAAAAGAGTGTTAAAAAGGCGGGAATACTGCAAATCGCTGTAGGTTTAAACAATAAACATTCATTAATTTGTCTTTCCACAAGGTCTAATGTAGCTGATTCTCCCGAGTCGAGAGACCCTCGAATCCTTCATTCCTTTATACGCTCGGGATTCAATATGACGCTCGAAGGTCGTACGTTGCATGTTTGGCGGGAAATTCAAATTTCAAACAGTGTTTTTGTCCTTGTAGGTAGGCAGGGTAATTATTGTAAAATGACACAGTGTTTGCGCAAATTGTTGGTTGTTTTTTACACTATCATGTACAACTATGAATCCGTAATTCACCATAATTACTTACATTTGTCAATAAACAGTTAGAAACAGCAAAAAAATATTTATTGACAAATGTATATAATAATGTGCATTGGAGATAAATAGCTTTACGTCAGTTTGTAAAGAATAATAATCAATTTGCGCAAACATCATGATAATTACCCGGCCTAGCTACAAGAACAAAAAAACTGTTTGAAATTTGAATTTCCCGCCATACGTGAAACGTACCTATCACTTTAAGACACTGCGGACTCCTTAGTGAATAATCTACTGTTATTTTTGAGAGTCATGTGTAATAACATTCATAAGTACATCAAGAATAATCTTTATTATTGCGTATTATTTGTTATCATACAAACTGACCTATGATATGATAACCTTCATTGCGACCCTACACTTTGGCTTGACTCTTGAATTTGGTTTTGCCTCCTAAAGGCGGTTGAAAAATCTTACTTTCTATGATACCTAGTTATACCTAGTTGTCGTTCCAGGCTAGACAATCATAGATTTTTTGTAACGACCACACGTGACGGGTCATTTTGAAAAATCGTATTAGTATAGTCTGCAAGTGTGTAAGTATATTTGCAAATTTGAATAGAAATTAATGATAATATATATATAATGACGGAAATGTTAAAATCGGCTTATCGCGCGTGGGCGTCTCGCTTTGCAACGAATTCACCATTCACCGCGCGCGCGCATTTGTCATGACCGCCGAATGCGTTTGAAACTATAGTCGGAGTAACCAGCCTCATCTTACGTGAGTAATTCCCGTGTAATATAAATTAAATGAGCAAGGGTATATAAATATAAGCAATAGTTAGTAAATATGAGCAAGAAAGGATTATATATGAGCAAGGATAAGTAAATATGAGCATGGATAAGGTAATATGACCGAGGATACGTAAATATGAGAAAGAATAAGCAAATATGAGTAAGAATAAGTATATATGGGCAAGGGTACGTAATATGAGAAAACTTAAGTAAATATGAGCCAGGGTAAGTAATATGAGCAAAGTTACGTAAATATGAGCAAGGGTAAGTAATATGATCAAAGTTAAGTAAATATGAGCAAAGTAAAGTAAATAATATGAGTACGAACTGGTCCTTGTCCACCCCCAATTCTGTAGAGATGCATTCTGTGATGTCTCTGGAGATGATCTGGTTCTCCTTCGGTCCCAGGTGTCCGATGGACTCGAGGCTGGCGATGACGCTTGGCTCCTCCTTCCCACTGACTGACAGGATGCAGTCAGCCGATATGGCCACCAGGAATTTCTAAACAGATGAAAGTATTGTTCTACACGTACTAACTAATCATCGAAAGTAAATCATCATTAAAAAAATATGTATTACTTATATTAAACTAGCTGCGCCCCGCGGTTTTACCCGCGCGGTGATGGACATAAGCAATGTATATTCCAAATTTCATCCAAATCCATCCAGCCGTTTCTGCGTGATTGAGTAACAAACATCCATCCATCCATCCATACGTACATCCGAACCTTCACATGTATGAAATAGTGTGAATAATATGGGAACCACAATTTTTCTAAGCTGGTGAAATATTTACTCCATAATTAATTCTGAATGACGCTACAAAAACACGAATAAAACTAATTATTAATTTTACGAGCAACAATGTTAGCAAGATAATTAAGTTATATTAAAGTCATCGGTTACCTTAAACCTAACGCTATTAAAAATAATAATAGTAATATATCACTATACAACCTTAGTTAATATCATCAGCCAGAAGACGTCCACTGCTGAACATAGACCACGCCCTTAGAACTTTACACTGAAGTGTAAATAAACGTTTAAGGTTGCCTGGAAGAGATCGCTTATAGCGATAAGACCGCCATTGTAACGTATGTAATTTTTGGTGTGAACAATAAAGAGTTTTCTATCTATCTATCTGAACAACAGCCTTTATTGGTTTAGGTTTTGTGGTGGTACGGAGCCCTCAGAGCACAAGTCCAACTCGCACTTGGCCGGTTCTTTTTATTGTCACAATTTATGTTTCTTTACATAAGGGTGAGATTTTAGTTACTCCGTAATTATACGGCTTCTATAAGCAGTATTTTGCTTTTACCCGCCTGCCTGAGAAGAAAGGTATCCGTTTCCATCGGATGTATATATAAGGTCGGGGAAAAAGTTTCTTCGTATTCTATAAACAAATTCAAGACATATTTTTTTTCAAGTTTAATTACATTTAATTATAATATATATGTGCCATTTTGTTCGTGAACTTGTTGCCATCTTGTAGGTAGTGACATGATCCCGTTGCTGTAGAAATTTTGGGACTTCTGATCAAAAAAATGCAACAAGTAGTTTTGACAGTCCTCTCTGGATGTTAATCTAACACTACCCAAAGAACTCTGAAGAGACC
This sequence comes from Agriopis leucophaearia, assembly GCA_949125355.1. Classification (NCBI taxonomy): domain Eukaryota; kingdom Metazoa; phylum Arthropoda; class Insecta; order Lepidoptera; family Geometridae; genus Agriopis; species Agriopis leucophaearia. Next base: position 4,766,128 of record OX421261.1, on the reverse strand, counting down.
GGAACAGGTGGAAATCTGAGGGTGCAAGGTCAGGGCTATATAGTGGATGCATTAACACTTCCCAACCAAGCTCTCTCAATTGTTGCTGAGTGGCCAAAGATGTGTGCGGTCTGGCGTTATCATGATGAAAGACCACGCCCTTTCTGTTGATCAATTCCGGCCGTTTTTTCTCAATTTCTTCTTTGAGTCTCATCAGTTGTTGGCAGTAGAGATCCGAATCGATGGTTTTGCCCTGCGGTAAAAGCTCATAATGAACGATGCCCTTCCAATCCCACCATACACACAGCATCACCTTATTACGTGTTAATCCGGGTTTCGCTACAGTCTGTGGTGCTTCACTGCCCTTTGACCATGATCGTTTGCGCACATTCTTGTCGTAGGTGATCCATTTTTCATCACCAGTGATCAATCTTTTCAAAAACGGTTTGGTTTCGTTACGTTTTAACAGAGAATCGCAAATGAGCACACGATTCATTTGGTTTCTTTCAGTGAGCTCGTGTGGCACCCAAATATCGAGTTTTTTTTATACCCAGACTTTTTCAAATGGGTCAAAACTGTTTTGTGGTTGATCCCCAGTTCTTCAGCTACGTCGTAACTACTAATATGCCGATCTTGCTCCACTTTTTCAGAAATTGCATCGACTTTATCCGTAACAGGGCGACCAGAGCGAGCTGCATCTTGGACATCAAAATTCCCGGACTGAAAACGCTTGAACCAACATTGTGCTACTCTTGATGACACTGCATTAGGTCCATAAACGTCACATATTTTATTCGCGGCTTTCCCCTTTTTTGTAATAAAACTTCAAAATATATCGAATTTCTTCGTCAGATTCACTCATTTTATCGAACAAAAAACAATTGAAAAATGGCGGGATATTGCTTTTTACTTTCTGTATTCCTTTTTTAAAATGTCATATTTTTAATGATATCAAAACCAGCCAGATACAAACATTACAAGCGATGAGATTTTACTTCAAATTTGTACATACAGAATACGAAAAGACTTTTGCCCCGACCTATTACATAATATTGTTTAAATACATACCTATGTTAGTTTCTTTAAATTATTTTTTGTAGCCTAAACGCTTTGACAGTTTTTTAAAGTGGACATATTGGTTTGTCTCTATACATACTAATATTATAAATGCGAAAGTAACTCTGTTTGCTACATAATCACGGGTAAACGGCTTAGCCGATCTCGATGAAATTTTGAGAGGTAACAGTATGTATCATGAAGACGGACATAGACTCCTTTTTTCTGAAGAAATCGCGGACGAAGTTGCGGTTACAGCTAGTACTTATATAAAACAAAGTCGGGTTTGTTCGAACACTTATGTATCACTCACTCGAGGACGGCTGGACCGATTTGGATAAAATTTTGTTTCCTGGAGTGGATCATAGTAGCCAGACCGAAGGACGAGCTAAACCCGTGCGAAGCCAGAGCGGGTCGCTAGTTGGCAATATTTCGCAATGAGTTTAATGTTTTTTTTATTTTTTTTATTTACGTAATCTACTCACTTCCTCGGACTTTTTCACGCATTTTGATAACACTGGCACTATTTTCTGTACGAAATTTGTCGGGATTGCACTCTTAGAAATATTTGTGAAAATTTTTAGACACGGCATTTTTAAATATTTTCTTTATATATTTTCAGTTGACCGGTTCCTGATGATGAAATTTATCTTATAAATGTTTTGAATGATACACAACATTTAAATGCTGATTGTGCTTATCTTGGTGCTTCTTATCGGGTCGATGGATGTATATTATTCTGCTCAAATCGGGTTTCTTTCTTCTACTCGCTAAATATGTTAAAGAAATACTTTTCTTGATTTGCCAACCTAATGCCCATTGTGTTTGTCAACTCTTGCGACCTGACGTAATAATAACGACACATTCTATCGATTTATAATAAGTAGATTGTGTTCTGACCCGCTTGTTTGTATCTTCGCAATATAGCGTATAATCACATAGCTGGACACCGCTGGCAACATAAAACTATGTCACAATAACACACGCCACATTCCATTCACGCTTTCATAGAATATAAATCGGCCTTAATATGACAAAGGTGAACAAATAAGTTATTTTCGTTCGACTATGGTATTCTATTGTTACATGTCGTTAAAAGATGAAGCAACTTCGAGTGGGTTTATAACTTGGGCGTGGCTAACGAAAAATAAACCAGCCAAGTGCTATGCGGTCTCTGACACTGAAGGAGTTACAAAAAGTAGTGCAAAAAGACCCCAGGCCCAGGGGCTCTATTTTTGAATCACTCGTAGGACTTTTTCTATTCGCACACGCAAATAATCATCAGTGATTTCAAATACGAGTGGTTTAGTATTTATGAATCACTCGAATTCTGGGTTGCCCTTCTGCTTGTTGCCATTCTGACTTTCTATCGATCACTCGTAGAGTTACGAGTGATCGATAAACTTTAGACTGTGTACATTAAATTTAATCATGGCAAGTTTGACGCTTACACGTATTATAATTTTTAGGGTTCCGTATCCAAATGGTAAAAACGGGACTCTATTACTGAACCTACGCTGTCTGTCCGTCCCTCCTACCTTTAAATGGCTGTATCTTTGGAACCGTAATATAATATATAGCCAATTGAAATTTTCATGGAATATGTAAGGTTACAGCGATAAAATAGAAAAATGACAAAAAGGGGGTCCACATACAACAAACATATTTTTTAAACGTATTTTTGTAATTGCTCTAATGTAAAATCAGTAATACGTACAGCCTCAGACTAGGCATGATTATTATATAGTACACACTCTAATAAATAATGGCCAAGTGTGAGGTCTCATCTGTTACTACTCAAGTCCGCATAGTCATGTAATCCACTTTACTGAACCCCATTCTTTCCTTTCAACAGTCCAACATTCGTCCCGCTCAGATTTTCCACCCGGCCCGTTCCCGTCTCGTTCCCGTCTCGTTCCGGTTGCATATCGGACCGCGTTGAATTCCAGCTTCTACATATTAGTGTAGATGTGCAGATGTAGATTATAACATAAAAAGTGTGTACAATGAATAAAAAACAAATTAAAAACATAAAGATTTGATATTTCGAAATCTTTAAATTATATTATTATCTTTTATTAGCTTTATCGGGACTTGGCCAGGCGATTGGTGGAGGCGTCGGGTGTTCAGAATGCTGGCTTCTATTTCAGAAATTGAGCATTGCCATTCAACGTGGCAATGCCGCCAGCATTCTGGGGACCTTTCCCTCCACTAATGGTATTTTAGTTTAATTTTTAATTTATTTATTTTAAGTTTTAGTTTTTAGTTAGTATTTTAAGTTTTCTTTAATTTTCTGTTTTTTTAAGTTGTGCATAGTAAATTATTAAGTATTTAAATTATTGAAACTGATTCTTATACGCGTTTTTAATATAATTCCGCTTTAATAGAAAAAATGCAAATGCAAATTATATTTATTAAAAGTGTCTAAAAATTACAAAATGGCAAGATGTCTGGAGCCAAACATAAAAGAAAAAAAAACATCAGATACCAATATTTTTTTTCGCATAAGGTTGGACAATTGGACCATATTACCTCTACCCAGGTTGGACCGAAGTATAGTGACAGTTTTACTGGAAACTCTGGAAAGCCATACACTGGAAGCTGGACATTGAAGTAATCACTGTTCACAGTTGGTATACAATTTTGGCCGTCTCGACTCAACTCCCACGTTTTTTCCATGACTCCAGAACTATAGTTTGTTATTTTCTTATTTTCACTCAATTAAATCGCGATAATTTACCGAGTATGGTTTTTTATCTAAATCTGAGTTAGTAGAGCTAAGCGAAATAACCAAATTAAGACATTTAAAATTATAAAGAGAGGAGAAACAGCTTATAATAATATTAAAATTCTAAAACGCATCTAACACTACGCTTGTCTATTCACGGTCCAACACTTGGGGTCCATCCGTCCATCCAGGCCAAGGCTCACCAAGAAATTGTTAGACAAACTTGCACTCTACTCATATACCTTTAAGAATTACGCCTCATATGAAAGATTTTGCTCAGCAAGACATTGATTAACAAATGTAAACTCTACCCCCATAGCTTTAAAAACCACGCCTCATTGGCAAACAAACTGTTTGGATGAAAAATATTTGTCTTAGCTTCTGTACAAAACTTAGAGTGTACAAAACTGAGCCGCTTGTGTTGATTTTATGAAGCTGTTAATGATTCTGTATGCTGAGAATTTGAATAAGCATACATAGAGACTAGCTACATAACCTGACTTCACCTTCGTTCCAAAATATTCCTTATAATTTGTGTTTTAGTTTTCTGTATTATAAAACGGAAATATTTTTTGGTAATAAATAAGCGTAAGAAATAATGAACTCTATACAGAAATAAGTGTAAAATTATGAATCGGTTTCTTTTAGGTAAGCGTGCTCCATCGTAGACTGCATCATCGCTTAACATCAGGCGAGTTGGCAGTCAAACGCAATAATAAAAAAAAAGTAAAATGACTTTAAAAAAATATTGCTTAGGTAGAATCTAGCCACGCTACATCAACGTACCAATAGCCATGCACTTGCTGGTACAGCCATTTTATCTCACAAAGACGGGTTGGTCTAACAGTCAGCTTCCCTTCATTATAACTGACAGGATTCATGACGTTACACAAAAAAAAAACTTTAATTTTTTTTTGTCTTTTATTTTTTTTATGTACGTTGCGGCTCTTAATTTTTGCTTAAACAATTTTTTAAAGCATTCATTCTTATTTTGAGATCTATATTATCTATCTCATTTTGATTATTTGTCATTTCATTCTCATTCAGAAAAAATAAACGATTTAATGCCAGTCATTAAACTAACCCGGGATATCTCCTATAATAGGACCGTAACCACCGGAGGATGGGCAGCAGCATCCTATTAGTACACGGTGAACGTACTGCGATCCTCAAGCCACCCGCCAAGCGTGGGGATTATGGCAACACCAACTCTCTAAGAGAAAGGCCTTCGTTAAGCAGTGGGCGTTTACTGGCTGATGATGATGATGATGATTAAACAAAAGTTGTCCGGTATGATGTTGAGAAGCTGCCCTAAGAGAGGTTTTAGTTGAATTAAAAATAATCCTGTAAATACAACTCTATAGACTCTCAAGTACATAATCATAATCGGCCTATATGTCATGTCTACTGCTGGATATGTCTCCTACAAGGCACGCCCGACCTTCGGCTTGTCGCATCCAGTCACTGCTGGCTCACGTCACTGCATCTAACCTCAGGACGTCCTATATAAACGCTACGATGCAGATTCTTCTCCACTCTAGAACACATCCGGTTCCGCGACAGATAAGACCGGCTTACTGCCACTTCAGCTTGCTAAAACGCTGAGCTATATCAGTTACGGATATGATTCCTCAGAGAAATGCCGAGTGTAGCTCTCTGTAGAGCCCGCCGAGCGACATAATTATACTACACTAGCTGCGCCCCGCGGTTTCACCCGCGTGGTGATGAAAATTGGTGATTATGATGATGATGAAAAGTAGCCTATGTTTTAATCCAGGACATAAGCTATCTCTATTCTAAGTTTCATCCAAATCCGTCGAGCCGTTTTAACGTGAAGGAGTAACAAACATACACACTCACACACACACTCACAAACTTTCGCATTTATAATATTAGTGTGATGTTGCATTGAATAACAAAAAATCTTCATCTACACTATATTATAATTATAGTATATAATTAATTATAGATATATAGAAACTCTTTATTGTGTACACCAGAAATAAAAATTACAAACAGAAAACACTATGATATATAAATATAATATTATATTATATTCACCAGCGCCGGCCCTAGTCTTACATCAGGGTAGAGCAAGATTGTCTTTCGGCGTGTTTCATTTCAGAAAACTATCGTACAGGAATCAATGCAGCATATAAAAGATTTCCACATCAAACAAACAAAACAAATCATGCTGGTTACAAACAATGCAAGTGTGCCCCACCGCAGTTATATTATTTTTAGAGTGACCACTCGTCTCGCTCTACTCCAGAGCCGGCGTTGCACATCAGCTTGCTAATACCCTGAGCTAAGATGGTGACTTTGGTTTTCTGGCGAATCACTTCGGGATACATACGATCCCTCAAAGAACGGCGAGCATAGCTCTCTGCATAGCTCGCTCCATTTACGAGTAACTATAATTATTGGTTTATTTAGAATTTGGTCCAGCAGTAAAATATATAGTCTTAGATTATCCAAGTAGATATTATAGCGTCCAACTTTTCATTTTGTCGAAAGGTTATATCTAGTTCAACTCTCATTATATGCAAGTATTTTTCTTTTATACCTAATTCAATTGTCATTTTAACAGATAAAAAATAAAATGAATATACACATTTTTGTAAATTAATAAACAATTTACGCATTTGTTGCTGTTACATACTGTTAAACGCGAGCAAGTCTATTATCTCACGTAATTTTCTTGACAAACAGTAATGAACAGTGTTTGCTATAGGCGTTCAAAACTTTCGTGCCCGAAGATTGACCGCTCTCAGGGTTACGCCTCTCTAATTGGAGTTAACGATGTAATCAATACAAAGAAATATTTAAGTGTTTATTTTGCGACAAGAAAATGGTGATGAAACATGTCGAAAGTAATCGTCCTGAGTAGACAACCCTGATGTTAATCAATAAACGTTTAATAATAAAATGTTTAATGTTTACACAAATGATGTGTGCGGTTGTGTAAAAAAAATGCAGACGTGTTTGTACACTTTAAAAACCTCTTGGTTGCGACAGGTGCGTTGCACATGCAATTGAAATTCGCATTTGGAATGCTAAGGTAAATAACGGATGCCATTACCTAAATACTTATAAAATAAATATTAAGTATTATATTCTATTTATATTTCAATTAAAAGTACTAGTTATTTTGGTAAAAATAGGTACATTTTACTCGACGTTTCCTAAATATATTTTTTACCTAAATTAATTTATGCGCGATATGTCCCGACAAACATTTAAACATGTGCTCAAATTGCGAAAATTGAAAAGTTACCTATTAATATCACCGATATTCTTTTTATAAGTAGATAAATAAAAAAAGGCCGCCAATTGTTGCAATAGTTTAATAAGATTTTTATTGTGTGTATGTAATTTCTGGTGGAAACAATAAACAAAAAGTATAATCTTGATCTAGACCTGGATCGCCAATTTCGGGAACTCGAAATCAAACTCGACAACGAACACACCTGAGTTCTGAATACCTATTTAACTGTCCTATACAAAAAATGTCAGTGAGTGCTACGAACTCGAAATTAAACTCGACAATGAGCTCACCTGTCATTACTGAATACCAATATCACCGACAGCGCTGAATCCGCGTTGTGACTTGGCGTAAGTATATTTCAGAATCGCAATGCAGGTCAAAATAAAGAATCATTTGCTGAGTAGAAGTTTTTTCGAATTGATCCGGAGATTTTGCAGAATGCATAAGTAGAGGTGATAATATATACCTTGTCTATTTTCAAAGCTTTCGTTGAGATAACTAAATAAATAAACAAATTATTTTTTGCTGTGGCTTTTATGCCAGCTTAGCTTATTTCTGCCATCTAAACTAATCAAAATCACTTACCAAGTACCCTACATCAATTTACATAGCTATGAATATTTTATGAGAGATGGATTTATATATAAATTTTAAATGAAAAGCCCACGATAAAAGTATACAATTTATACATATTATATAAAAATATTACCTGATTCAGGCATTTAACTGTCAATAAATTGAATTACATAATTTTATAACAACAACATTGCCAAAGCTAGTGATCGCGATAGCATCTCACTAATTAACATAAAATAAAATGAGAAAGTGACTCTGTCTCTTTGTCTGTTTGTAATCTTTTCAAGATTAAACGGCTGCGCCGATCTTAATGAATGTGGTAATGAACTAATGAACATCGTGAGAAAGGACGTAACATACTTATATTATAAAAAAAAAACATAATTAAACAGCGGTGTTCTCCTAGTCCACATTAATCAAATATTAATATTTGCATGTTTCTGGCTCAACGCATAAACATTGCCATTCAGCGTGGCAATGTCACCAGCATGCTGGGTACGCTGCCAACTGGTAGTGGGCATGAGCATTTAGATTGTTTTTAAACCTTCAATGGTAGGTATATGGGCTGTCTGGTTGTTTTAGTGTTAGCTTATATTTTGTTTAGTTAATAAAAGAACTTAACAAAAAAAAATGGTTTAAGACGTTTTTGTCACTTTTTTTATTAGATTGGACTGGGAATCAATTTTGAAATCTCTATAACTGATTGAAAGCAGGCTTTGTTTAGTTAACAAAGCAGGTGAAACCTCGGGAGAAAGCTAGTAGATCTATTGATTACAAACACATGGAGGTCATGATGGTGGTCTTTTTTTTACGAAAAAGGTTTCCTGAGATTACTAATATACATTTTAGACATACCGGCACAATCCAACTTTTGTTGAAATGAATGTTTCATTATTACAAAGTAAACGTTTCTGTTGGTTTTCGTCTACTTTTAAACCGACTTCAACAAAAGGGACGGTTTATTCACTGTTTTTTTATGTTCACCGAATTCTCCGCTAACTGTTGACCGATTTCAAATTATTTTCTTTTGTTCGGTAGGGTTTACTTCCAATTTGGTCGCATTGTCACCAAGTCGGGATCTGATGATGGGATGCCAGGGCAATCGAGGGCAACCCTCAAATTTTATAGGCGCTTATAACGTTTTTCATATATTTTTGAAGTTGGTTTTTTTCATTGATAATTTTGGTTTGAACATTTTTAAGCGTTGACCCAATCTATAGTTTTAAATATCTTTGACTAGATCCATAAGTTAGATGCTGGCGCCGCCTGATTGTGTAAAGTGCTTATAATATAGATTTTAAATTAGATAATTATGCTTATATCGTATTAATTCGGTAGGTTATATACGCACCCATGGGTAACATGCAAAGTGATGGGTCCTTTATTTAAATACTTTGTAAAGTGGAGATGTAGACCACCAAATGTCGCCAGCAGGGTTCGCTGCCAACTGGTAGTGGGCTTGAGCATATTTCTCGTCTCTTGAACTACAACGATGTATGACCCATCTGTTTTTTTAATTGCGGGAAAATATTGCTAGACTAACTGATATTTATTTACAGGGTTATACGGAGTTTTACCACTGGGTAACTGAAAGTAGGTCATGCTACGCATCATTATGAAAAAGTTTTGACAAGGGATAAACACGAAAATCGCGTAAGATCAGCTGTTTCATATATAGATTTTTAGCGTGAAGGACATTTTTCTGTAGCTGTAACAGCTGATATTTTTGGGCTTTTCACACTTGATCCCGTAGTAAAACTGATTACTAATGATGAATAATGACAAAATTCCCTTGAGAAAGGGTACTAATACTAGCTGTTGCTTGTGACTTCGTACGCGTAGACTTTCATATAAACATGAACCCCTTATTGACCCTCATAACTCAACCCCTTCATAAAATTCTTTCTTAGCGTTTTTGTACGCTTATGAAGGAAACTACTTGCATGCCAAATTGCAGCTTTGTAGGTCAAATAGTTTTCGAGATCTCGTAATCAGTTGGTCAGGGAATGATTGACTGGTATTTCGGCGACGGTATCTTAAGATTTTGCCCGTTTTGGAATCTAAACATATAACCTACCTTACTCAGAGATAGTGTAGATTTTTATCAGTGAAAGAATTTTAAATATCGGTTCAGTGATTCAAAATATTACCTCAAACAAACACAAAATCACAAAGTTTACTTTTTTTATATAAAAAAGAGCGGCAAACAAGCGGTCCGCCTGATGGTAAGCAAAACCGCCGCCTATGGACACCTGCAACACTTGCGGTGTTGACGGTGCTTTGCCAGCCCAGGGAGGTAACTGTAGACCACAGAAAAGAGAAGTAAATAGAACGGAAATGAAAAGGAAAGTCTGTTGCCAGGCATTATGACAGAAACTTGATTAAAAATTCTGATTTAGATACGCGTCGAACTCCACGTCAAAGTTGCTAATTGATTTTGAATGACTGACGTTTCGTTTATATGGGTGCAACTGGCTACAACAAATTCCTTACAAAAATGCCTTGACAGCCGTTCTAATTTAAATTCGAATTTTTCTAGTGATGTAGACTCCCATTTCTTTTTACTTCTTGATAATATTAGTGTACATAGTGTACTCCGGAACAAATGGTATTTTACTCCATTCAAATTAAAATATACGAGCTTTGACCTACTAACATAATTAATGACAGAAAATGAAGCCAACGCACTGTAATTGCCTACTATAAACGTATTACATAAAGCAAGCAATTTGTTTATTTGGCTGTAATAAAAACCACACTAAAATTATGGAATAGCTGACCTAGAATGCAATAATTTTAATAAGCAGATAATCCTAGAGTTATAAAATCATTAGAAACTTTAACAATGGAATGTTAATTACCATAATTATGGCGAAAGTCTTAATTAGATACGCATTTCGAATTTAAACTCAAATGTATGAGCATAAGGTTTGTTTTATTGCAATAATGTGTTTAATGGAATTTATTTGACTTGCTAATATGCGGAATAGAGCTAATTTATAGATGTTTTAGATAATTTACGGGTTAACAAAGATAAAAACTTGTGCCTTGTATTGTTAATGGGTATATTGTTAAGGAATGCTGAATCAATTATGATATTAGGCAAGATATTGTCAATGGCACAAAAACAACGTTATCTTTTCATCTTCAGATGTGGAATCGACTTGTGCATTTGTCAATGAGTTTAAATATTATCAAGTTTTAGTAATTGTCGTCAAACAAGTCAGATGGAGACAAGTAAATCATGGTCAAGTCCAAGTCGTGCCCCAGTAAGAAAGAAAGAAAGAAAAAGACGAACAAAAATAAATTTTATTCGACATCTTCAAACATGGTACATGGTGGTTTAAGTTGGTATAAAAACTTTACTAGACTTTAATAGACTTTTAGATACAACACGAAAATACATGTTTCACCCATTGATGTAAGTAAATAGTGGGAAGATACGGGACGATCTCCTAACGTGGACCTTACAAATTAGGCTCAAGGGCCTAATCGACTTCAGTCACAATCGAACTGGCGTTTGTGATAGCACGTGAAGTACTTCTCAAAATTTTGTTTGAACCAAGCCATATTTAAAGGTTACAATGTTTGAATGTCACGCGTCTTCCCCTTTTTTGAAACAGTCATTGGTTTCACCTCATTAAATACACTCTAGACGTTAAGATAATGACAACATTGTAATTCAGCATTATTAGATACACATAACCAATAGAAATACACAAACTTTAGTAAAATAATACAGTGAAGCGTCATGGCGTATCTCACGCTGGCGCTAAAACACAACAGAGGCCTTAGTACGAGAACTTGCGAAAAAGTTATCGTTACATAAACGATAGCAAATGTATGAACATTTAAATTTCCTTTCACGTCCGATAGAGGCGCTGTTCAATTTTTCATACATTTTGCTATCGTTTACGTAAATATAACTTTTTCGCAAGTGCTCGTACTAAGGCCACAGAGTTGTTTTTGGAAGAATCTGTTTTTTTTTAAGTTTTTGCTTTAAACAATCATTTTGTCTAATTAGCAAGAATCAAGTTACAGAATTTCCAAGTAATCGAGCGATTTCAGATGTTATACTTACCCTAGCGTTTGTGGTTTTACTGTTGGTCTGTAGTTGCATTGTAGACGTATAACTGAATTTGTGTGAGGTAGAAAACTGGACTGATTTGTTCACAAAATTGGTATAGTTGTGATTTCTTACCCATGCCTTATTTTAATTATTAAATAAAATAAATAAATATCTGGGACATTATTGCACACATGGTCATCTGACCCCAAACTAAGCAAAGCTTGTAATATGGCTGTCAGAGACTGATATACATACATATATATTTTTAAATACATACTTAAATAGATATTAACACCAGATTATTATATCACAGAAAATGTTAAGTACAAGGAAACAAAAGATGGGTTATTAATTTCCAAAAAAAATATTACACATCACCATAAATTATATAGCTCTGTTATTAAAATTTCATAACTTAAATAAAGATATGGAAATAATTTCTAATCGTGAGATATTGATTACGAACCGGTGTCGAGGGGTCAGGGTAATTAAATATCGTGTTACGTTCACTCATGTTGCTAATAATTAGGAATTTTAGTTCTGTTTTAGTTTTATTGAAGAGAAATGAATACAGAGTATTTGTCAACTGAAATAACCGACTTCGAAATGAGTAAATACGCATTTTTACATGTTTTTTTAACCTTTTCCAGTTATTTTGATTTATTTGTATGATAATCGTCTTCCCAGAGATCAAGTGATTCAAGTTTTCTACGAGTTTGTAGAAAAAAAAATAGTTTTAAGCGAATGTAAATTTATTTTAAATTGTGACTAAAATACATTCATATAAATACATATAATAAAAATGTAGAGATAAAAAACTGTAATTGTGAGATATAAAAAAAAACACACAGGACGTCTTAGAATAAGCAGCTGAATACGTTAAGTCAGTTTTTAGAATGTGTGTCTGTTTGTCCACGCACATCACACCACTGGACGGATTTAAATACGGTTTTTACGAATAGCTATGACCAGATTCAAGTATAGGTTATGTTATTTTGCGCAAAAGAGCGGGTTGAAAGTTTATATAAAAATCTACGCATACGAAGTCACAGGCAACAGCACTAGTAATCTTCTATCTATTCTTCTATATCTATATCTATCTATCTATACATATAATAAAAACGTAGAGATAACAAAAAAAACACACAGGGCGTCTTAAAATAAGCAGCTGAACACGATAGGACAGTTTTTAGAATTATTGTCTGTTTGTTTGTTTGTTTGTTTGTCCGCGCACATCTCCTAAACCACTAGACGGATTTAAATGCGGTTTTCAAGAATATACTTAGAAATTACCAGATTAAAACATAGGCTATGTTATATCATTTATTTTAATTCTTTATTATATTTGTTAGAATCAATGAAAAATGGCAACATTCTATTAGTATCTGTCACTTTGAGTTAACCTACAAATGAGTTGTATGAAGAACGCTAATAAAGTGAGCCGACATTTTGTGTGAGCTGTGCATTTTCATTAATTTCCACTGTGAGGAGTTGCAAATTACATCAAAACTAACAGGTTACGGGCCCAGTCCCATTCCTGCTGCTGCTAGATCGAGAGAGATCGAGGTAAATCGAGATTGGTTAGCGCGATTGAGGAGATACGAGAACACGCGAGTCGCACCAAACCGTGGTGTGTAACTGCGCAATTCACTGAAGAGAAAATAACCAAAATATGGAGAATTCGTCGCTTGCGCACACTTTAAAACTGAAGGGAGCAGAAAACTGGCCTGTATGGCGCTTTCAAACTGAAGTAATATTGAGAAGCCGCGGTGTACTTAGTGTTGTTACGGATGTCGAATCATTAACGTCTGACGCCACCAAAACCGTTGCCGCTGCTACCAAAGATGCCAAGGCGCAGGAAATCATAGTCACCAGAATGGAGGAGGAGCCGCTTACACATCTTTTTTCATGTGGCACAGCTGCTGAGATGTGGGCAAAACTCAAGTCAATCTATGATAAAGAGAGCTATGTAAGTGTGCATCTGCTACAGCAAAAAATTTTCTCAATGAGTATTGAGAGTGGAGAACAAATGTCAAAATTTTTTTCAAGAGTAGAGGATATAAAAACAAAGCTCAAGCTTGCTGCAGAACCATTAACCGACAAAATGATAATAACTAAAATTTTGATGTCACTGCCCGAGCCATACAAACATTTTAGATCGGCCTGGGAGTCTGTACCATCTGAAAAACAAAACCTCAATGAGATGATGTCACGGTTACTAGTCGAGGAGGAGAGACTATCTTCAAGCGAGGAGGCGGTCGCTCTTAGTGTCATGAAGAGAAAACAAACGAGTATGAAGTGTTTCAATTGCGGGGCTCTTGGACATTACGCTAGGAATTGCAAAAAAAAAGACAATAGAGAGTGCTACATATGTTCAAAGAAGGGACATATATCAACACAGTGTCGTTCCAAAAAGAGAGAAATTACCAAGAGAACTGTAAGTTCAAATGAGCATCATGCAAACGCATTTATGAGTAATCAGACAAGTCCGGGAGAGGTAAAGAAAGACAATAATGCTTGGTACCTAGACACAGGGGCAAGCGAGACTATGTGCGGCAACAAAGAATTATTTGAGACTTTATCAGAGAGACAGTGTTCTACGAGAGTCAAAGTAGGAGATGGCAAACTGCTAGAAGTAAAAGGAGTTGGAACAGTTGTCTTGTATGCGTGGGACAACGAAAAATATAGAAAAACAGAGCTTTCCGATGTGCTATTTGTGCCAGAGTTGGAGTTTAATTTGCTATCAGCAGGACATGTGCTAGACAAAGGTTTTCATTTAATTTCAGACAGTAAACAATGCCAATTTGTAGACAACAATGGTGAAGTACGTGCAGTCGCAAATCGAGTTAATAAACTGTACAAGATGGACTTTGTGCAAGTGGAAAATGCAAAATTAGTAGGAAAATCACAACCGGCTAAATCAAATGGTGCTAACGTTGATTCCGAACGCAACCATTTTGCCTTTGACATTTCCAATTGCAATTTGAGTGAAAGGTTAGAAAAACTTTCTGATTGGCATAGAAAACTAGCACATCAAAATTTAGTACAAGTAAAGAGATATTTACAACGAAATAACATTCAATTTCAAGATGATAGCCGTGAGTTTTGTTGCGAAAACTGTCTTAGTGGAAAACAACACAGACTGCCATTCTTTCCGAGTAGTTCCCGAGCAAAAACTCAACTTGAAATCTTGCATGCAGATCTTGCAGGACCAATGGAACATACTTCACTAGGAGAAAGTAGGTATGTACTCGTGATAAAAGACGATTTTTCCAGCTATAGAAATGTTTATTTTCTGAAACAAAAGACGGGGAGTGAGGTTAGAAATTGTTTTCAGAAATTCATTGAAAAATCAGAGAGAGAAACAGACCAAAAAGTTAAAATAATACGCACAGATAACGGGAAAGAGTTTGTCAACAAAGAGATGGCGAGTTTGCTGGAGAAAAGAGGAATTATTCATCAACGGAGCTGTTTTTACACGCCACAACAAAATGGACGTGCAGAGCGAGAAATACGAACACTAGTGGAAGCTGCTCGATCAATGATTAGTGGAATGGAGAAGAAGTTTTGGGCTGAGGCTATAAGCACGGCGGCCTTCACTCTAAACAGAACAGGCCCGAGCCCTACTTCAACACTGACACCATATGAGGTATACTACAATACAGAGGGATGTGATGTGAGAATATTCAGAGAGTTTGGAAGTAAAGTGTCTATCCACATTCCTAAAGAAAAGAGATTAAAATGGGATCCTAAGAGTACTACAGGATACTTTGTCGGCTACGGAGAGAATGTGAAAGGGTATAGAGTGTTCGTGCCCTCAACACAATCAGTGGAAAATCACAGAGACGTGATATTTTTGCCAAAGACAAACATTGTCAGCTGCGAGAGTGAAATACCCAAAAAGGAGTTACCAAGTGAGGAGTTTTATATAGAGGAGAATGTCGAGAGAGAAAACCAGAGTACCGAGGAGAGTGTCGAGAGAGAAAATCTAAGTACAGATGAGAGAAATGAGCATGATAGTTTTCAGAGTACTGAGGAAGACGGGAGTATGTGGGAGCCTGACGAGGAAGACAGAGTGAGTAGAGTAGAAGTTCCAGAAGGGATAACTGCAAACCTTCGACCGAGAGAAAACCTCAAACCACCAGAGAGATTTAATAATCCTGTGACATTTGAGACGAGTCTTCTATGTGATGAAAATATGAGCTATGAGGAAGTAGTGAAGAGTGGAGAGAGTAGTCACTGGAAAGACGCTATGGAGAGAGAACTGAGAGCTTTAGAGGAAAATGAGACATGGAATATTGTGAAGAAACCGAGATCTTGTCAACTTATAGACTGTAAGTGGGTGTTCAGACGCAAAAATGACTCCTACAAAGCAAGGTTAGTAGCCAGAGGGTTTCTACAATTTAATCTTTCTGATGTTTATAGTCCAGTTGCTAGATTACCATCTATTAGAGTTTTCTTAGCTTTTTGTAATGAAAATAGCTTACCTGTCCATCAGTTAGATGTTTGTAGCGCATTTTTAAATGGGGATATTACCGGAGATGTTTATATTACCTTACCTGATGGATGTAACAGAATTAAAATTAACGATGATGAGTGTCTAAAGTTAAATAAATCTTTGTACGGTTTGAAAGAGTCTCCAAGAAACTGGAATAGGAAATTTAACGATGTAATGGTGAGATTGGGATTCATTCAATCACAAGTTGAGTGCTGTCTGTATATAAAATCGGATAAAAATTGTAAAACATACATTCTTTTATATGTAGACGATGTGCTACTGGCATCGTCCAGTCCTGAAAATGTCATACTTATCAAAGAGATGTTAAATCAAAACTTTAAAATGAAAGATTTGGGTCTAATAAATACTTTTCTAGGTATAAGTATTAACCAAAATGTTAAAGAGAATGTAATCATATTGAGTCAAAGAAATTACTTAGAAAATTTACTAGAAAAATGGAATATGAGCGAGTGTAGTACAGTAATGACTCCTATGCAGGAAAATTATGACCACAGTTGTCTAAAAAGGGAAAGATCAGAGAGTAAAGAGTTAGAAACAAGATGTAGAATGGTGATTGGTTCTTTAATGTATGCGATGCTCTGTACACGACCTGATCTTTGTCTTTCTCTGAGTATTTTGAGTAGATATCAATCTTGTGCTAGTAAAGACCTGTGGAATGCATTAAAACATGTGTTAAGATATGTGAAGGGAACGCTAGATTTAACATTAGTATTTAAGAAAGATAAATGTCATGAATGTATAGTAGGTTATGTTGATTCTGATTGGGCCGGAGATAGAGTGGACCGAAAATCTACAGGGGGGTTTATTTTCAAAGTTTTTAATTGTAGTGTTATTTGGGGGTCCAAAAAGCAGGCCACAGTGGCTTTGTCTTCGACTGAATCGGAAACTATAGCATTATGCTTGGCCACTACCGAGGCATGTTGGCTAAGAAAATTGTATAAAGAGTTGGTGGGCTGTGAAGTAAATAATAATATTACTATTTATGAAGATAACCAAAGCGTTATCAAACTGTGTAAGAATCCTCAATTCAGTCACAAGCTAAAGCATTTGGATATTAAAATGCACTTTATTCGAGAAAAGATTAGAGACAATATTGTGAAATTAGAATATGTAGGAACTGAAAATCAAATCGCTGATGTTTTCACAAAGCCGCTAGGCAGAATAAAATTTGAAAAATTTGTAAAACTGTTAGGATTAATACTTGGTGTTTAACTTAGGTACATTAAATATTTATCATTGAGGAGGAGTGTTAGAATCAATGAAAAATGGCAACATTCTATTAGTATCTGTCACTTTGAGTTAACCTACAAATGAGTTGTATGAAGAACGCTAATAAAGTGAGCCGACATTTTGTGTGAGCTGTGCATTTTCATTAATTTCCACTGTGAGGAGTTGCAAATTACATCAAAACTAACAATATTACATGAAATAAATTAAAAATCAATGATTTATTTCTTCGTTACCCGAAACGTAATATGAGGATCTTCACATAGCCTCAAGCAAGGAGATCCAAAGTAAAGAGAATGTTATTGACATAGCTATTAAAATTTTGAAACTGTCAACTGTCATTCAGATAATCAGTTTAAATTTAAAGAAGGTTCCTTAACCTTCTTAGATGAATGAACGTGTAGATCAAGGATGTTATAGGCCTTACAACCTCTTTGGTTATTTATTCCAGTGCATGGAGTAGGAGTATTACATTCTCTTGGTTTTATTCTATGTTAGTATTTAAAACAAAATATACCACATCCTATTTTAATTCAGTCCCGCGAATAGAAATATACAAATAAGGCCCTTTGTACATGACAATAAACCTATACAAAAATATTCCGATATAAGAAATAAATAATAACACTTTTCCAGAACCAACTTCGTAAGTTTCTAACCCAATAATGTTATTACGAGATAAAAGATTTTTTCGACGATAACATTTAGAAAATTATAATTAGAAAGGGGCGGGTTATTCGATTAAAAATATTTTATTTTTGTTTGTAATTTAAATTTTTGTTAGAATATTGTCTAAATAATTAGGTTTAGTTGTATTTTATACCTAAAAGAAAACAAATATTAATTAATCATATTAGTAAATAATAAATATATATAGACATTAGAAAATAAATATCGATCTATAAATAGTTAAGAAAGTAGCGTCATAAGTTTTGTATGATCTCATATATAATTAAGTAACCTATCACACTAAGTATGTTTTTTTGTTTTGTATAATTACTTCACCCTAGGTTAAGTTTGAATAGTATATATAATATAGATGTAATAGATTTAACTATACTTAAATTTATATGTTTATGTCTGTGGTCTGGTTTTGTGAGCGGCCACTACATAAGTCATTGCTGCACCCTTTATGCAGGGTATATAAACTTAGCTTTTAGAAGAAGAAAGTGTATATTTTGCAATAAGAATAAAGAAATAATTTTATTTTACTGTGATATTTTATCAGATAAATAGAGTAGTTCCATTTCAGGGCTTTTTAATCAAGGTATACATACAAATGCACGCGAAATAAGAAATAACTAGCCAAGAGCGTGTTAAGACAAGCCTTATGTCAGGGTTCCGTGGCCAGCAAAGCTGGACAGTCAAATTTCAGAGATGTATCATCCCGACATGACATGATATACTTTTTATGGTTTAGACAAAAAGAAAACTTCAAAACATGCTGAATTGTTTGTTTGTTCACGCACATATCCTAAACCCCTGGAAGAAAATGCGGATGGATTTAAATGCGGTTTTCACGAATATGCTTAGTTATGACGAGTTTGATGTATAGGCTATGTTGTTTTGCGCAAGGCCGGATCAAGGGAAGAAAAAAGGATAGAAGGTTTATATGAAAATCTACGCATACGAAGTCGCGGGTAAAAAACTAGTAAATAAATAAAAATGCAGTTTCAACGCCAATATCTTTTACTAAATTCACAGTTTATTATTTAAATTCATTTATGTTATGACTTATAATTATATATTCGCGTGGACATAAAACACCAGAGATTTCGTAATAAATAATTATTTTGCACATTTGATACCACAGCATAAAAAACTATATATAGCAAGATTGGAATATCTTATCAAGTAAAATAAATTATATGAAGTCGGTTTGGAAGATACACGTAGTAATGACATTCCATGCAACAATATTAACGAGTTTTTATTTGATTTATTATGGCTAGAGTCGAGACAAGCTTTTGCAAATAGTGCGTACCGCAAATTTTTTCGTAATTGGCTAATTGAGAGGTTTTTAGACTGAGTTATAATAAAAAATAATCATCATCAGCCATAAGACGTCCACTGCTGAACAAAGGCCACCCCTTTTAACTTCCACACTTAACGAAAACCTTCCACCTGCATCCACTGGATGCCCGCGACTCTCACGATGTCGTCGGTCCATCTAGTGGGAAGCCTACCTACGCTGCGTCTTCTAGTTCGTGGTCTCCACTCAAGAACCTTTCTCTTCCATTGGTTATCGATTCTTCGAGCGATGTAGCCTGCCCATTGCCATTACAACTTGCAAATTTCAATAGCTATATCGGTGATTCTGGTTCTTTAGTAAAGAATGCCATTATTTAATGAACTGATATCACATAACAACTTTAAAACTTAGGGACTAGCTGTGCCCGTGGATACAGGGATACCTCCTTATAATAGCAGCTATCTGCCAGTTAAAGTCCCGTCAAAGTCGATCCAGGCCAGACAAATTTTCAGACATCTGATCAGTTTATATTACATCGTAGCTTAGTTGCTCTTTATTTTATAGCCTTTCCTATTCTGTATCCGCCTGGCCCGAGATACACTTCCATCAAGCACGCTTGATCGCAGGAGATACAAGTTGAAAATACGGGGTTGTACAGAATGGTGGTATAAAGCCAAAAGGTACTTAACACATTGTACTAAAAAAACACATTAGTCATAGGACTACACATCAGAAGTGAAAAGTTAAGTAGTAATTCACCTATTCTACAAGAGATGGCGCTGTTTTAAAATACACGGTACAGCGTGACGATGACGCGAGTTCCATGATTTTTTTTCACCCAAAAAGTACTCAACGCTCTTAAAGAAGTTTTCACTTCAAAAATATCATGGCGTAGTTTGACCCCTAAAAGATCACCGAATTTAAACAACAAATTAATTGAGCGCTACCGTGTGTCGGATGACATGGTAAATTGTAGGGCCGGATCGTTTATCCTATAACAACAACTAACTAGTGGTGTCACAGACGGTCTAAAAGCCGTAACAGACGTACCTACGTCTGTTACGGCTTTAAAAACTCTGAAACTGGGTCGGACTTTTCGTTCAGCCTTATACGAAATAATAATGAATTTACTAATGGGACCAACCCTACATCCACAAATAAGACATCATACATTTTGTTGAGTGTATGTACATAATGCACTGCCTGAATGGGTGTTCCCCCTGATATTTTATATGGGTATATATGGGTGACGTCAAATCACGAGTGAATCGGTTTCTTCTAGGCATGCGTGCTCCATCGAAGACAGCATCATCGCTTAACATCAGGCGAGTTGGCAATCAAACGCCAAGCCTAAAACAAAAAAATGTGAATGACATTTTTCTACGTGACAGATTTTTGCCTTTAGGGTTGGTCCCATCGTAAAAGATGTTCACATTAATGACTACAATGACCTCCTTTCAGCTAAGTAGGTACACTCCAAACAAGCATATAACCTACTTTTCGCTATTTTGACACATTTTCTTACGTATTAAGGTTAGTAGCAAAACAATTATAATTATACTTTTTGACCTAAGTTAAAACAATAATTATACTTTTTGACTAAGAAGAACTAATAGTTCCAGACTCATTATGTAAAACTTGCGCTTCACACACAAAGATGATTACGAGCAATGGTGATTTATCATTCGAAATTTTTAGTAAATATGTACTTTTACAATTTTAGACCAAACTAGTACTATGATTTATACTTATAATGGCGTCAATTCTCTAAACTAATTTGGCAAAACTAAAATTATCAGCGCCTGTTTTCTTTTTCGGTATGTCAAAAAAGGATAACCATTTTAGAGTTGTCAAATTTTGTTTAGTTTAGAGAATGGTACATCAGAATCGACGTCAATAACATACACATCACGACCTTACGACCAACTCTTGGGCCCGAATAGGTGCAGTTTGCAAAATCACGCAACCGCAAAAACTGCACCTATTCAGGCCCGCGTTTAGAGTTGGTCGTAAGGTCCCAGGTAATACTGTAGTTATATTTTGATTCAAGTTTTGAGAATATGTTTTTCTGAAACAAATTTTCAACTGTGTTATTTTTAACAACTCGTTTGCAAATAAAAATGTTAATCATTGTCCACTGTCCAACAGTGCGATTTAGTGCGTGTAGCCGTGTACTTCTTACGTCATGTCACGTGATGGAACTCCAATTTGCGAAACTGTTTTCTTTGAAATTAAGGAAGTGTCTTTTCTTGAGTAATGAAAAGACTTGGCTCGACTACTGATGTCTTGTCTTGGTTGGACTAGATTCTTGGTGGGTAATGAAATATTTTTTCCTATATGTTCAACTTTTTGTTGAGCCAATTCTAAGTAGGTTGGACAATTTTATTCAAATTTTCTCTTAGAATAGTTGAACAGTTTGTAAATAAGGAGTTAGATTTTTTCGAAATATTAAACAGGAACAGCATGTCTATTCTGCTAGCTAAGTGAACGCGCAAGTGAAGTGATAAGCTAAGTGAATGTGATTTTTTCTTGTCTATTTCTGCAGATAAATCTCAAAACATCGAATTATAAGGGTAAGGGACTACAGTCAAGGGTGATCGCTCGACATTTTGACAAGAAAAATACACGTTCACTTAGCTTATCACTTCACTTGCGCGTTCACTTAGCTTGCAGAATAGACCGGCAGAACAGAATTAGCAGTTTGGAAAAAATACCGTACTATGTAGCTCTCGATCCTCCAAAATCTTTTTAACACGCTTTTATTAGCTTCGTATGTATCAATGTCACGTGTCCTATACATTGTGAGTGTACCTATGTTAGTTTTTCTATGGAACAGATGATTTTTCTCAATATTCCTGTTGGTCCCTGAAATCGAAGGAGGTTATTGTTGACTACTTTCGACACCATTCCGTGTAACTGTTTATTCTCTTAATCACCGCTGGCCATAAAAAATAACTTAAAAGAGAACCTAATTTTTAAATATAATATTTTTAAAAACTTAGGCAGCTCATGTCACTTCACATACAAAAACATAAGGTTTGCCGCGTCTGCATTGGTCTTAAAATGGCATCAGAATCCCACCATTGTGACAGCGAAGAAAAGCGACAATAACTTTGTAGGTAAGTTCAAGAACATTTTCCACCAGTTCAGCATAGAACATTGACACTGTTTTAACAGATGCATCTTATATTACTTATGAGCTGTATCCAAAGACAATATAGTTTTTTTGTTTAAATTAGAACGGCTGTCAAGGCATTTTTGTATGAAATTTGTTGTAGCCACTTGCACCCATATAAACTGTGTTAGTTGTTACTGTGACGCGGAGTACGACGCGTTGACATAAATGAGAATGTTCAATCAAGTATCTGTCACAATACCTGGCGACAGAGTTTTCTTCTCATTTCCGTTCTATTTACTTCTCTTTTCTGTGGCCGTATCTATCACAAAATACAATCGTTTAATTTTAGGTAGGTACTAGGTACTATCTGCATTTTCGGGCATAAAACAAAAAAAATAAGGCCGTAAATAATTGTTAAGACGAATATATACGAGTATATCAAGTAAACCATAAAAATTGTTTATTTTATGTCAGTGAGTGAATTCGTTATAAAAATCCAAAAAGAACAAATCTTTCCTCATTATAATATTAGTGTAGATAACGATCTATAGAAAAGTAAATTTCTGTAATAAATTGATCTGTATTTTTTAAGGAAAATAATGGCATCTAATAAAAAAAACAACATAATAACTTATTACCTACATCAAATTTACAAAATTAGTTTTTTGTAAAAACTCTCGTAGGAAAAGTTTGAGAATGGATTTCATTGAATTTAAATTGAAAATTAATATTATGTGATGGGTTGTTAATGGTGGTACCGTAGGAGTAACAAGATCTTGACGTTAAATGATTTTGATCATTTTCGTTCCAGATAATATGCTTAGGTAGAGTAGGTACCTCTACACCTTACACCTCTATGCCTTGTACCTTGCCGGGCTCAACAGAATACCAGCGCTGGTTGTGTACAACCAGCAACATGCTCAGTTAGGGTCGGTTTTTGTGACAATGTACCTGTTTACTTCTATTTAATCGTTTTTATTTCATTGTCACAAAAATATTTTTTCTGATTTCTGATTGTAAAGGAAAGGAGCGCATATGATCTGAGCATTATCTGAGTGTTGTGCAGCGTGCTAGGCGGGCTCCGGTGCCGCACCGACGCCCTCCTAATACTCTTCCATAGATATCCGTTGTCACCATCTAGCACAGAGATGCTATACCCCGATGCAGCTGGGTATTTTCGAAGTTTTTTCTTATAATAGCTACTTTACAGAACAAATAAAGCTACTGGCACATTTTCAGAGTCTGTTTTCCTAACTTATTTTATTGGGCTATCGAAGAAAAAGAAGTCATCAACATTATGGAGTATGTATTCTATGCTACGGCGTACTATAATAACTGGCCAAGTGCGAGTCGGACTCGCGCACGATGGGATCTGTACCAATTTCTATAAACACGGCAAAAATATCACGTTTTTTGTATGGGAGCCCCCCTTAAATATAAATTTTATTTTAATTTAATAATTTATTTTTAAAGTGTATATACAACTAAATATTCTGTGAATATTTCAAGCGTATATCTCTTGCCGTTATCAATATCGAGCAAAAATGAGCAAAAATAAATCACGTTTGTTGTATGGGAGCCCCCTTAAATATTTATTTAATTATATTTTTTTGTATTTTTTGTTATAGCGGCAACAGAAATACATCATCTGTGAAAATTTCAACTGTCTTACTGTCACGGTTCATGAGATACAGCCTGGTGACAGACGGACATACAGACGGACAGACGGACTGACGGACAGACGGACAGATGGACAGACGGACAGACGGACAGACGGACAGACGGACAGACGGACAGACGGACAGACGGACAGACGGACAGACGGACAGACGGACAGACGGACGGACAGCGGGGCCTTAGTAATAGGGTCCCGTTTTACCCTTTGGGTACGGAACCCTAAAAATAAGGCATTGCTTAAAACTTTCTTTTTCTCCTAGTCATGGTATACAGTATGCAACTCTTGAATAAATAAAGCACGACCGTAGGGAGTAATTCAGTATGATTGAATCACGAAAGTAGCGAGTGATTTAGTATTAGAATCCTGAGCGACGCGAGTGATTCATCTATGGCACTCTCTTTAAATCCGTCCTTTATTCACTAACTGTAATATACGTGCATGCGTTTTTAAATGTGTGTATAATTTACTCGTGTTTTGTGCGTTACTATGCGCGCCAATAACCAGTAAACAATATTATAGTGTTTTCAGTTCAGTGCCACTTCTACATTAACAATCTTTGTATAATTGTATCGAGCAAATTGTGAGAACAGGAAACGTATGTACAATTTAAGATGCATGTCCACGCTTTGCTAAAGATTTCCACTGCATAAAAAGATAATAGCAGCAAGAAATGCGAACGAATGAAAAGTTTATCTTATCTGAGAAGGTTATCAGAGTGTTAACGCCTTATCTTATGATTAAGATTTTGTGGATTTAGTATTGCGCCCTTGTTGGCTCATGTTTACTTTACACCATGATCAGGTCTGCTATTTCGAGAGTGACACAAGCCTACGTCACTGTTCAGTTACCACTTTATCACAAATGAAATTGGGAAACTTTGGTAATTCCTAATCTTTTAGGTAAAATAGAAAAAGTATTTAAGTTCTCATTTTGTTTGTCCACTCAAGCGAAGCAATTTAAGTTAAACACAACATAATTAATTAAACCTTATCCACATAGTTTTATTGGATTATAATATCTGGGACATTATTGCACACATGGTCATCTGACCCCAAACTAAGCAAAGCTTGTAATATGGCAGCCAGAGACTGATATACATACATATATATTTTTAAATACATACTTAAATAGATATTAACACCCAGACATAGAACAAACACAAATGTTCATCACACAAATGTTTGTCCTAGATGGGAATCGAACCCACGCCCCCAAGCACAGAAAGTAGGTTCACTACCAACTGAGCCACCGGGGCAGTCTGATTCAGATCAGTCTCAGATTCCCACAGGTAATACACGGGAATGGGGGAGTTATGATTTCATGCTACTGGTAACACAGTGTCGATGACGTAGGCTTGTGTCACCCACGTGACCGGTGTGTCTCGGAATAATAGCATACCTGGTGGAGTATCTTATTATACCATAGTTTACATTATATAGGTAAATGCGCAACTACTTAATTCTAGTTTTTCAGTCAATAAGTTACTTTTTCTGACTTTTCTCTTAGAATATTTTGGCATCGCAAGTTTTGTTTGCCAGTGTAAAGTATTTAAATACTAGCTGCGCCCCGCGGTTTCACCCGCGTGGTGATGACAATCGGCGATGATGATGATGCTGAAAAAAATAGCTTGTGTCCGTCCTCATGATACATACTATTACCTCGCAAAATTTTATCGAGATCGGTTAAGCCGTTTAGCCGTGATTATGTGTGTAGCAAACAGACAGAGTAACTTTCGCATTTATAATATTACTGACTGCCCCGGTGGCTCAGTTGGTAGTGAACCTACTTTCTGCGCTTGGGGGCGTGGGTTCGATTCCCATCTAGGACAAACATTTGTGTGATCAACATTTGTGTTTGTTCTATGTATTTAAAAATATATATGTATGTATATCAGTCTCTGGCAGCCATATTACAAGCTTTGCTTAGTTTGGGGTCAGATGACCATGTGTGCAATAATGTCCCAAATATTTATTTATTAGTATGGATATGGATTTCCAAGTTTTATTGGATATCGTTAAACAATTCATATTCACAGTCAGCAAAGTAAATCACGCTCTTACTGTCGCTTTTAAAAATAATAGTGAATTTTAGGGGTGGCTCTGCTACCCCTGTGGAGTATCGTTGAAAAAGTATTTCAAACTGAAGGTAAGGTTCCATACATCACTTTTTATACAGTCTATCCTTTGCGAAATATGGCCGGCCAAAGTGGCAAAAAGTAGGTCCCTCTGCATTTATAACCTATAAGACATAAAAACTTGTAATTTACAATACAGATAGGTCATATTCAAAACCCTCATTCAAAATTATTTCTAACATTATCTGATTATGACTTTTTTGAGTAACAGGGATAAAACTGTAATAAATTTAAGGCTTTATTGCTTTTTGCAAAATTATCTTAACAAAGAATGTTTCTCAATCAGTTTTCTATATGGTTATGTCGGGATGATACGAGTACGTCTCTGAAATTTGGCTATGTCCACTTAGCTGCGTTCGTTCGATTTTTTCTATAACTATCAATTTCTGAACTATGACTACAATTATATGGCTTTGGTCACGGAACCCTCCATATGCGTATCTCAACACGGTCTTGGCCAGTTATTTTCACGTAGGCGCGAAAACTCCTTTTCAGATCTTGCACGTAGATTAAGGATATTAAATACTTTTTATTCCGGAAAATGAGGTTAGGAATTATTTAGCCAGCCGGGCATTATAAAGTGCTCTACCACCATGCTATGGTTTTTTCAAGATGTTTTCCTTCACCAGCGACTCAAGCTCATTGTTGAAATTTGAACCCACATCCTGCGGTTGGGAACTCGAACGCGCCAACCACTGACCTACGATCGCTACATCACTTATACAATCTATTCTATATTATATAATATTATAAAGAGGAAAGATTTGTATTTTTGGATGTTTGTAACGAAATAACTCAAAAACTACTGAACCGATTTTAAAAATTCTTTCACTGTTGGCAAGCTACATTATCTCCGGGTGACATAAGCTACATTATATTTTGTAGCGAGGCCGAAGGCCGAGCTTACACCCGTGCAAAGCCGGGACAGGCGGCTAGTCTATTATTAAACGGTCACGTATCACGATGTTTGTAGTCACACTCCTCCGAAACGGCTTGACCGATTTTTATGGATTTTTTAATGTATATTAGGTAGGTATGAGAATAGGTCGTAAAGTATTTTCATCATCATCATCATCACAATTTTTCATCACCGCGCAGGTGAAACCGCGAAGCACAACTAGTCTAACGATAATAATTTTAATACCACCATAGCAGATATGTGATCGTATTGGGAGAAATATTGATTATTATAGTGATATTAAGCGGACACGGACAGTTATAAAACAAAAGGTCAGTAAGAATTGGTTTCAAATGTATCACCATGTCGCCTAAAGCTTTGTGACTATGAAACGTGATTGTTTGAGAAACTTCTTACATAACTCAGAACTCTCTGAATGCATATATTACCGACAATAGCTAAAAACCTAGCGGCTAAATAAGTCATTTGTAAGCGGTATTAAAATTCATGTTGCACAATCTAGGCATATATCGGCAACGAGATCTTTATTTCTTTTGAATTAAATATCTTGTTTGGATTTGCTAGCCAAGCTTTAACGAACTTTGACCGGTTTTAAAAGTAATTTTGTTGAATGTGTGAATATATGTATTTATCTACACTAATATTATAAAGAGGAAAGATTTGTACCTATTTTTGTATGTTTGTAATGAATAGGCTCCGAAACTACTGAACCGATTTGAAAATTTCTTTCACTGTTGGGAAGCTACACTATCCCCGGGTGACATAGGCTATATTATATTTTGTAGCGAGGCCGAAGGCCAAGCTTACACTCGTGCGAAGCCGGGGCGGACGGCTAGTTATCTACACTAATATTATAAAGAGGAAATATTTGTACCAATTTTTGTATGTTTGTAATGAATAGGCTCCGAAACTACTGAACCGATTTGAAAAATTCTTTCACTGTTGGGAAGCTACACTATCCCCGGGTGACATAGGCTATATTATATTTTGTAGCGAGGCCGAAGGCCGAGCTTACACCCGTGCGAAGCCGGGACGGTAGGCTAGTCTATATATATAAAAGAAAGTCGTGTTAGTTACACTATTTATAACTCAAGAACGGCTGAACCGATTTGGCTGAAAATTGGTGGGGAGGTAGCTTATAACCAGGAGACGGACAAAGGATATTCTAAAAACGGCTGGACCGATTTTGATGAAATTTTGTGTTCCTGGAGCGGGTCATAGTAGCGAGGCCGAAGGCCGAGCTTACACCCGTGCGAAGCCGGGGCGGTCGACTAGTTATCTATAATTGTGCACAATTACATAATCTATCTTTTATCTATCTACTAGCTGATACCCGCTACTTCGTAAGTTCGTACGCGTAGAGCTCGGCCTTCGGCCTCGCTACTATTACCCGAGTTTACTCACCGTTTAAACCTTCCCTGAACTTCCACAAATACTTCAAAATCGAAATTAGCCAAATCGGTCCAGCCATTCTCGAGTTTTAGCGAGACAAAAAACATCAATTGATAGTTGTAATTGACTCGCACTTGGCCAGTTATTATTATTTATTGTTTTAATTAAGAGTGTGTACTATAATCATACCAAGTTTGACGCTTGTATGTATTACCGTTTTTACATAAGAGCAAATACATAAATACATTTAAAAGTTTGTTGTGTATAAAACTAAAAGGGGGTGTCCCTTTTAGTTTTTACTTTTTGATTTTATTATTATTTATTAGTTAGTCCGCCGTAACATTACATATTCTGTAAAATTTTCAACTGGGTATTAGTACAGCCGTTAAAACATAGGACAGACGGATTGTTATGATCTGAGAGTGGAACCAACATACTAACTTTCGTTTTTATTATATTGGTGTGATTGTTTTTGATATAACGTTAACTAATCTTGCGTAACAGCGGAAACAAAGTTGGGTATACATTCGTGGTATAAATCACGAACGAAATCTTCTCGATGAGATTTGCAACAATGCTGTTAGTCAATGTTATTTTTTACAATCAAGCGGTGTATAATTCAATTTGCCAACAATTCACCAAAACAATGTTAAGGTAATTATACGTTGGGTGTATGTTGTTACTTTGTTCCTTTTTAGTATGTGAGTTTTATTTTGACTGCCAACTCGCCTGCTGTTAAGCGATGTTGCGGTTGCTGAGATTCAGCCCATCACCTTTTTGGGATGCTATGGAACTTACATAGATCTGGGACATTTTTGCACACACGGTCTTCTGACCCCAAACTAAGCAAAGCTTGTAATATTGTAGATACTACTAACAACCATATTGAATTGACGATATTGTTTTGTAATAATTATACGCGTTTTAACCATCTTTACGACATTGTTGCGTCTAGTTTTCAGTCAACTTATAACCTAATAGAGGGGCCCCTATCCCCCCCGGGTGAATAAAGTACTCAAACGTAGGCATAGGTTTCTGTAAACAACAAACGATAGGTTACCTGATAGTAAGTGACTATCAGGTGACACGTCGTTTTTTAAAAACTTTTTATTCATTTAAAACATAACCCTCTTTGCGCAGTGTGGTAAAAACAGATTCACAAAGTGCATTCATTGTACATCCACCTTAACGGAATATTCCGCACTAGTGCGGTGCGTTAAATGTTGTTTTATAATATCGATTATATTCAATTGCCGACTCGGAATCGATTGCTAAATCTGCAATTTGATATATCATGTGTTACTACTTGGAATGGAAGTTTTTATTGAGAAACTAATATTTTTGCCAGTATACAGGGCAATTTTTTATGAATCAAAAACCTAGCTTACGGGTAAATTTCTTATCACTTAAGTTACCTTAGCAATCCACATACCTAGCAACTGATTCGTCTTTCTTGTTCCTCACAAAAACAAAATTATTTATTTGATGGCTTTACATGGCAAGAAATCCCACAACCTACCCCACTCTTACTAGATGGACCGACAACGTCGTGAAAGTCGCGAGCATCCAATGGATGCAGATGGCAGCAGTTTGTCAATGCGGCTTTCTAACGGGGAGTCCTATGTTCAGCAGTGGACGTCTTATGGCTGATGATGATGGTAATAAGCTGTACGTGGTATCAAAATGATAAGGTTGGTCGCTCAAAAATTATGTGTTTTGGGCGACAAGCGCAAGGACACCTCGGAGATGCACCCTGGCCTAAGCTCGTCATGCCTCGGCCTTGACCGGGGGGAGTGGGAATCAGACTTGCCTTGGCACCCCTGAAGGGGTGTGCCCTGTGGCCCTGGCAGGTTGTTGAACTGAATGATTATTTGGAGAGAATCTAAGCGATCTTCTGACAGATCCTGGGGGTAGGAGTGAGGAACCAGTACATACCTCACCCTAGAGAGCCAGGCAGAACAGTAAACCAAGTGATAATGCTTTTTGTCCATTTTAAATAGACATTAACCACCTTCTGTGTTAGTAGACCCCTGTTTTTTTTAGCTTGTCTACGTTTTCTTTTGAAAGGTATTGGTGTAACACACAGGAGTCGGCCGGGACAGCAAACGCTCGTGTTTGAAGTTATTTGAATATATCAAACGCGGTTGGTTGGTTTAGTGTTCAATAAATTAGTAGCCACGAAAATAATATCAGCTGATGCCGAGATTACTACGATTTGTTGTCTGACGCCAACGGCGAAAACTAAATGGATGAAGCTTTCGATAAATAAATTTAATAGTTCATACTTTCAGGTATCAATAAAAACCGAAACAGCCTTTTCCATCCACTAGTAATTACAAGACTTGATTTTTAAGAACGTTAAAATTGAACGATGTCTCGAACCCGAGATGGTAACGAGTCAACAAAAATTACAGTAATGAATTTTTAAATGAATTCCGTATGCTTAATAAGGGTAAATGTGCACTAAGCTGCTCGCGCACCTGCACCACGTCATCGTCGATTGTTGCTACACAAATACTCGTAATTGGTCGTTGCATCACTACATTGTTTAATCAACAAGGAGGGTCGTATTTTTCTGGTATAAGTTACCAGACGCATAATCCAAAAATGTGTATGGCCATTTTTTTTCTGTTCGTATGTGTACCTCCTGTAGCTTTGATAGATTAATATTGTGTGCGAATTGTTGTTAATTTCACCATTATTCCTTAGTGTTATACGTTATTATAAGCTACATTATATATAAAAACAAAATAGAATTATTTAACTAATATTTACGGTATTTTTATGCCATCTCTCTTAGATTCGACGCCTTCTAACTAGGCAAAACATGATACAAAGTAACTAATATTGTTTAAACACATAATATTGTGCATGCTTTGTATATATACATCATAAAAACATTAAATAAAATGTGTTTTTTATTTACTCGTGTTTGTTCAAATAAATTATTTTTATCATTTTCTTTTAATGATATATACTTATGACTAAAAATATGGCCGTTGTAAAAATATAAGGAAACTATGCAATAGTGCAGATCTGTACAGTGCAATATAGTGTGCTTATACCATAATGATGAAGGTTTATGCTAATTAGGAATAAAGACGAAAGGCAATTAACACACGCGGATATGTTTGTAAGGAATGTTGAAAGATCATCCTTTATAAGATATTATTAAACATTGTTACATGTAACAGTGAATTTAACCAAACAGAAGGACATTATTAAACATCATTATTTAAAAAAATACTTTTATGATGGGCTCTACTCTGAATTCGCAAAAAACAGCTGTTCATAGAAAAATTACATACTCACAAATGGGTAAGAAAAATTTGCAAAAAACTTTCATAAATAAATAATAATATTAAAACTCCACGTGAAGTTCAATATATAACTTAATTTTCCAATGGTGGAATATTTTTCTCATTTATTTTATCTTTAATAGGCAAAAACTAAAAACACAAATTTACAGACACAAAAATCCAAACTAAACTAAAACTTTGACAGAAAAATCGTTTCGTAATCAGCGAGAATATCGCGTAACAGCGTAACAGCAAATTAAAAAAAAAAACGTTTTAGTCGAATAGAGCCTTTTTAAAGTCGTTAGAAAAAAGGTTTAATTTTCAAGTTTAAGTATTTATCTACTACAAAATTGTATGAACTTTACCACGTTAAACCCTATTCCATTCATCATTGAACTTCTAGAGGCACAAGGTTCATTATAAAAGATTGAGATGTAGGTATACATACCTACACACAAAGTTTTTTTTTTCTCTTGAGAGGATTTTGGCATCCCACATCTTGTGCATTCTCTGTTATTAAGTACTTATTAAAGTTTATTAAATACCGTCAGGAAAGTCATAGTCTCAGTCAGAGCCAAGCAAAGTTAGTCACGGTCAAGTCAAACTCATGCTCCATCAGGGTGGTGGAGACTTTACTATGGAGGCTTCTGTAGAGTTTAGAAAACACAATAATCCTCAATAATTACACATTAACACCCGAAATAACACAAGTTTATAAGAAAATAATACAATGAGGTTACATGTTTTCAGGGTTCCGTACCCAAAGGGTGTAAAAGGGGACCCCATTTATACTAAGCCTACGACGTCTGTCTGTCTGCCTGTCTGTAATAGATATAACCGTAACCGTAGGAAGTTGGATTTTGTACAGAATATGTATTGTTACGGCGGATTAACTAAAAAAAAAAGTCAAAATAGACACCACGAAATACCACGAAAATATAATACACTAGCCGTCCGCCCCGGCTTCGCACAAGTGTAAGCTCGGCCTTCGGCCTCGCTACAAAATATAATATAGCCTATGTCACCCGGGGATAGTGTAGCTTCCCAACAGTGAAAGAATTTTTCAAATCGGTTCAGTAGTTTCGGAGCCTATTCATTACAAACATACAAACATACAAAAATAGGTACAAATCTTTCCTCTTTATAATATTAGTGTAGATTTAGGATTTGTTTTTCGCACAAAATAATCATATACGAATATATAATTATTATTAAATAAACCCACAACTTCAATAAAACATTTAATTTAACGAGTAAGGGCCTTACTTAAAAACGTTACACAAGTTGATCTATGTTTTAAAATGCTCTGTCAACTTCTGCTGACGGCAGTCGTCACACGCGAAAACAAGACGGAGCATATTTAAGCGTATGTCAACTTGAGTAACGTTTTTAAGTAAGGCCCTAAATGATTATTCTGTAACACTTTGTGACAAATAGTTGACGATTAAATAATGATTCGCGGTTGAATAATAATACCGAAGAGGAAGTAGACACTTTACTGCTTTTACATGTTCGTTATTTTAATGGTGTATAAGAAACGATAGTACTATATTACAATTAGGTATTTACGTTAGAGTTACACAACGTTAAAATAACAAATTTGGTACAATTAACGACTATATATACAATGAGTACCTACCCAACTTTTTTGTTGTATAAATTGGGCCCTTTTCTAAGAAAGTAAGGCGTCTGTTAGTCTTTTTCTCAACTTTTACATGTTTTAACTAAAACTTTGTGACGATCATTAAACGACTTTATTTTGCTAGTTGAGTGGTGTCCATGGAGTTGCGTAGTTATATATATAAAAAACACTGAAGTGAGAATTTTTTCGTTTAGATAAAAACCCTACTTTACCTATAACTTTAATGAAACTTAACGATACGTTATGACAGAAATGAACACTTGGGTATGTTAGCAAAAAAGAGTTTTTCCTCTGTAATTGATTGCAGAGTCGCTCGTGGAGACGACGTCTAAGCCGGAGGTCACAACGCGGAAGTTTTCAGCACGTCTCACATATCAGATGGTGTACGCCTCGCCTTACCGGGGAAAGTTGAGAACAGAGAGTTCAACGATCAGCACGACTCTACACTAGACTAGCTTAAGGTGGTAACTCGACGCCTGATATCCATACTAATATGTATGTGATGATTATTAGAACTTTTAAGATAGTTAACAAAAATCTATAAATAATCTATAAAAACGAATAATTACTAAATATGTATACATATTGAACATATAATGACACCAACACCCCTCTCTATGATCCCTCATAAACGCCTCCCGTCATTTGTCCTACAGTGGACGTTAATTGGCTGATGATGTGTGATGTGATTGAACATATAATCGTTTAAATAAATATCTGGGACATTATTGCACACATGGTCATTAGACCCAAACTATGCAAAGCTTGTAATATGGCTGCCAGAGACTGATATACATACATATATATTTTGAAAGACATACTTGAACATTTGTGTTTGTTCTATGTCTGGGTGTTAATATCTATTTAAGTATGTATTTAAAAATATATATGTATGTATATCAGTCTCTGGCAGGCATATTACAAGCTTTGCTTAGTTTGGGGTCAGATGACCATGTGTGCAATAATGTCCTACATAATGTCCCAGATGTTAACACCCAGACATAGAACAAACACAAATGTTTGTCCTAGGTGGGAATCTGGGAATCGAACCCACGCCCCCAAGCGCAGAAAGCAGGTTCAGTACCAACTAAGCTAACGGAGCTAGCTTGGGGCTTGCGGGTCAAATGTGGTGACTTAAAGTGATACACGTCCACAGAGCAAATTATTGCCGAATGATGCCGCTCTAAGCTATCGTAGACCGCAACATCGCTTAACATCAGGCGAGTTGGCGGTCAAACGCAAGCCTATTCCTAAATACCCTTTCTTTCTTTCTTTAGTTTCAAATTAAAATTATTATAAACATGATTTTAACATGTTAAAGTTAGATGAAATAATTTATACTTGGTATTTACTTCAACTATTGGCACAAGTGTAAAATTATATAAAGGAAATGCAATGTTCAATTGCCTCATTAGTTTAAATAAGAGATTTTATATTACCGCCTATAGCATCAATGGCTTGATGGATATTGATAGATAGATACATAAACTCTTTATTGTTCACACCACAAATTACATAATACACGACAATACAGCTTTAAGAAAAAATGCGCAACAATCGGCGGCCTTACTGCTAAGAGCGATCTCTTCCAAGCAACCTTAGGATGGAGAGGATTGGATTTTTGATGTGTAAGGTGTCGTCAGACTCGTCTTGATTCAGATATAGGCAACATTTTGCAGTCTGGTGTTTTGTTTTTCGTTTAGTAATCTATTTGTTTAGACCAAGCTAGCGTAGCTTAAGCGTGTCAGGAGCAGCATAGTATGACCGCGAGCCGCGTATTTTATAATATAAAGGAACTGTGTGAACCATGCACTACGCACCGGATATGAGCGCCGTGCACGAACTCTTCCGCAAGACCGCGGCTGCGCTGCTCAAGTGTTGCCTGCTTGCTGCCCATCGCAGCGCAATAGCGGCGCGTGCACACTGTGCACAGGCGTTCCGTTGGATCACTATGGCCGCCATATTTGGCGTGTTAGTATGGTAGAATGATGCTCTCTATGATGCATGGTATCATCATCATTAGCCAGGAGACGTCCACTGATGAAAATAGGCGTTCCCCTTTAACCTCCACACTGAACGACATCCTGCCATCTGCATCCACTGGATGCCCCCGACTCTCACAATGTCGTCGGTCCATCTAGTGGGAGGCCTACCTACGCTGCGTCTTCCGGTGCGTGGTTTGCACTCAAGAACTTTTCTTCTCCATCGGTTGTCGGTTTATCAAGCCTGCCCATTGCCACTTCAACGTGCAAATTTTAATAGCTATGTCGATGAATCTGGTTCTTTGGCGAATATCCATGTTGCGGATTATATCGCGCAAAGAAACTCCGAGCATAGCTCTCTCCATTGCCCGTTGTGTGACTCTGAGTTTTTCCAAAAGGCTAAAGAATTAGGCCAATTAAGGACCACGTTTCAGTACCATATGTCATCACTGGCAACACACACTGTTGGTGGTGATGCATGGTGTGAAGAGTGCCAATAGTGAACACACCAGCGCGGGTCCAGATAAGCGCCACATCTATGCCTGCAGTGAGGTGAAGGGTCCGCGCTGCTCACCCCTGTACCGCTGCTGACACACGTTTGGTCTATAATGCCCATAACCCATCTAAGTGACGTAACATGTGATCTAACAAATCCATACAACGCGTGGTAAGGAGCAGGTTACGCGCATGGCAAACTACTTACACGCGTATCTTAGATGGCTAACTAGACCTTAGACTGTTTCAGTATTTAAACAAATAAATAACTGGCCAAGAGAGTGGCGAGTCGAGACAGGCATATGGTAACCGCAGGGTTCCGTAACCAAAGCCATATAATTTTATTGTAGTCATAGTTCAGAAATTGATGGATATACAAAAAACCGAACGAACGAAGCTCTTTGGTGTGGACGTAGCCAAATTTCAAAGATGTATCATTCTGACATAGCATAATTATACTTTTATGGTTTAAACATAGAGAAAACTGATTGATATACATTATAATTTTATGATAACATTGCAAATAGTGTAAAGCAAGTTTCGTGTTAGATAACTCTTTATTGTTCACACCAAAAATTACATAGGTACTTAATATGATAATAACAACTTAAAACTAGCGAAACAATTGGCGGCCTTATTGCTTAAAGCGATCTCTTCCAGGCAACCTTAATGATATTATTCCGTGTTGATATTATAGGGAGCGCACTATACTTTCAAGTGGCGTTCCTTGTCAGTACGCCATACAGAATCCATACTGACACTCACTTAGCGGGAAAGGGACAGAGCATCCCTTCCTAACCCGATCAAAAACTTTAAACGCTTATATCTCAGAACTTTATAGATCGAATTTAAAAAAAATCTTTAATACACATATTACATATTTTTCGATAAGCCTTGTTATTTTTTACAAATCATACACCTATGTCCGGTAGCTTATTGCTAACTGTGCGAGTGCGCAATCTTCTTCGAATGATTAATCATAAACGAGATATATTTATGTCTATTTCAGAGAGTGCAAGTCACCGTGATTCACACATGTTTAGCTAAGAAACGCTAAATATGAAGTAAAGTTACATCGGTCAATGTCATTTACCATGTCTCAATAAATTTATTTATCTTTCTACTGACAAAACTCCGAGTCATATCAATGTAGCGTACGGGCGTGTCAATGATATTGTTTATACAAAAGGGTCTTCTAAACTGGTAAGGGTCCGTTATACTTATGATTATGTATAACTTTTACAATGGGATCAATCGAGAAATCTCAAAAAAACTGCTGCACTGAAAAAAAACCGGCCAAGTGCGAGTCCGACTCGCGCACGAAGGGTTCCGTACCATTTTCTATAAAAATGGTAATAAAATCACGTTTTTGTATGGGAGCCCTTAAATATTAATTTTATTTGTTTTTAATAATTTATTTTTAAAATAAATATATAACTAATTATTCTGTGAATATTTCTAGCGTCTACCTGATGCTGTTATCAATATCGAGCGAAAACGAGCAAAAAATAACACGTTTGTTGTATGGGAGCCCCCTTAAATATTTATTTTATTCTATTTTTTATTATTTGTTTATATATCATTAGTACATCATCTGTGAAAATGTCAACTGTCTAACTGTCACGGTTCATGAGATACAGCCTGGTGACAGATGGATGGACGGACGGACGGACGGACAGACGGACGGACGGACAACGGAACCTTAGTAATAGGGTTCCGTTTTACCCTTTGGGTACGGAACCCTAAAAACTGTATTTCCTGCTGAATGGCACTATATTTACACAATGAACATTTCCTTCCTAAATTTTGGATTTCCTTCCAAAATTTTGGATTTCCTTCCAAAATGACATTTTGCTTTCCAAACCGATGCCTTCTTCTAAGATTCAGCAGGAAATTAAAGGATTTTTTCAGTGTGCTCCAAACACTTTACTGAGACCGTTTTCGATGAAACAGCTGATATGGGATGGTCCCATAGTTAAAGTTTTTCATAATTATGTGTTTTATTCTTTTGATACAGGGCCCTGCACCAATAACTTATTAAGTACTTAAATATTGTGTGCAGTTTAAATGCTATCGCTCAACAACGGTGAAGGGAAACATCGTGAGGAAACCGGTATGTCTAAGAACCTCAAAAGTTCAAAGACATGGCATTCACCAACATGCACTGGGCCAGCATGGTGGATTAGGGCACATCCGCTCTCTATGAGAGGTCTGTGTCCCAGCAGTGGGAACTACCTCTGTAGTTGTAGAGTCCTGTTTTTTTGTCACACTATTTACGTGATTTTTCGACCGGCAACACTCTAGTCGTCCAAATATGTGGTGAACTCGAGGTTTTTTTTTTTATTCTTTAATAGGCTTGCGTTTAACCGCCAACTCGCCTGATGTTAAGCGCGATGCGGTCTACGATGCAACACGCTTGCCCAGTAGAAACCGATTCACTCGAGATTTGAAGACACCCAGATTGTAACCATCGTATAATAAACACTTCTGAGTAGCGAGTGTCATCTATCTATCTATATCTATACATATAATAAAAACGTAGAGATAAAAAAATCTGTAATTGCGAGATAACAAAAAAAAAACACACAGGTCGTCTTAAAATAAGCAGCTGAACACGATAGGACAGTTTTTAGAATTTTTGTCTGTTTGTTTGTTTGTTTGTCCGCGCACATCTCCTAAACCACTGGACGGATTTAAATGCGGTTTTCACGAATATGCTTAGAAATTACCAGATTAAAACATAGGCTATCTTATATCATTTATTTTAATTCTTTATTTTTACATAAACGAAAATAAAAATCAATGATTTATTTCTTCGTTACCCGAAACGTAATATGAGGATCGTCACATAGCCTCAAGCAAGGAGATCCAAAGTAAAGAGAATGTTATTGACATAGTCATTAAAATTTTGAAACTGTCAACTGTCATTCGGTTAATCAGTTAAAATTTAAAGAAGGTTCCTTAACCTTCTTAGATGAATGAACGTGTAGATCAAGCATGTTATAGGCCTTACAACCTCTTTGGTGATTCATTCCAGTGCATGGAGTAGGAGTATTACATTCTCACGGTTTTATTCTATGTTAGCATTTAAAACACAAAATATACCGCATCCTATTTTAATTCAGTCCCGCGAATAGAAATATTCAAAAAAGGCCCTTTGTACATGAAAATAAACCTATACAACAAAATTCCGGACGCAATAAAGAAAGAAAGAAATAATAACATTTTTCCAGAACCAACTTCGTAAGTTTCTAACCCAAAAATGTTATTGCGAGATAAAAGATTTTTTCGACGATAAATTTTAGAAAATTATAATTAGAAATTAAATATCGATATATAAATAGTTAAGAAAGTAGCGTCATAAGTTTTGTATCATCTCACATATAATTAAGTAACCTATCACACTAATTGTATGTTTTTTTTTGTTTTGTAAAATTACTTCACCCTGGTTAAGTTTGAATAGTATATACAATATTTATGTAATAGATTTAACTATACTTAAATTTATATGTTTATGTCTGTGGTCTGGTTTTGTGAACAGCCACTACATAAGTCATTGCTGCACCCTTTATGCAGGGTATATAAACTTAGCTTTTAGAAGAATACAGTGTATATTTGCAATAAGAATAAGAATATAGAAATAATTTTATTTTACTGTGATATTTTAACAGATAAATAGAGTAGTTCCATTTCATGGCTTTTTAATCAAGGTATACATACAAATGCACGCGAAATAAGAAATAACTAGCCAAGAGCGTGTTAAGACAAGCATTATATCAGGGTTCCGTGGCCAGCGAAACTGGACAGTCATATTTCAGAGATGTATATTATCCCGACATGATATGATATACTTTTAATGGTTTAGACAAAAAGAAAATTTCAAAACATGCTCTGCACTGTGGTCACATTATCTTTTTGTTTTGAAAACTGTGTTAACGGTGTTATTTATTACTTTTATGCTTCTATCAATACTTCACACAGGGCGACTTAAAATAAGCAGCTGAACATGTTAAGGCAGTTTTTAGAATTTTTGTTTGTTTGTTCACGCACATCTCCTACACCCCTGGAAGAAAATGGGGACGGATTTAAATGCGGTTTTCACGAATATGCTTAGCTATGACCAGATTGAAATATATGCTATGTTATTTTGCGCAAGGCCGGATGGATTAAGGGAAGAAAAAAGGATTGAAGGTTTATATGAAAATCTACGCGTACGAAGTCGCGGGCAAAAAAGCTAGTAAATTAATAATTCTGCTTGAAAGTAGGTCTAACAAAGAAATGCATGCCTGATCTGCATAAATGAAACAGACTATGTGTAAAAACGTCTGGGGCTCGATTTTAGAATCGCTCGTATGATATTTTGCAAGAAAATAACATGCGAAATGACTGACTTACGAACGAAATCTCAAACAACGCTCGCATTTTTTTAATAATCATACCACTTGCTAACGCAACGAGTGGTTTGAAGAATTCGAATATGTTTTCTATCAATAAAAAAAAATCATTTTGCATAATATTTTCGTGCGAAATATCATACGAGTGATGCAAAAATCGATTGTGTGTGATTATCCCTTGTCTGGTTTTTTACGATTTCATGACCAAACGGCTGCAAAAATATTCATGTATTAGGGACAAAACATGGAAAATGCGGATTATCACTTTATTAATATTATACATTCTAAAGTTTGTCTGTAAGTTTTTGCCCGCTCAACACCGTAGCGGCTGAACGGATTTAGATGAAAATTTTCGTTATTTGTTAAACTATCCCGATATTCGATTCCCGTAGGATACTGGTTGAAACTGGATACCACAGCTGGTGTGATATTTTTTTATTTTATTTTTATGCATAAATATGCTTGCGTTTGACCGCCAACTCGCCTGATGTTAAGCGATGATGCGGTCTACGATGGAGCACGCTTGCCTAGAAGATATGTGGATAAAATCCCAGTACGTGCTATACAATTTGTCTTACACCAATAGATACACCTATCCACAGCTACAACAGCTATGTATGCCTTTCCCTCTTTTCTCGTTGAACTTTGACCGCCCTCTATGGCCACAGATTAAACATAACTGAGTGCCGTACCGCAATAAGGTGATTATTTTTAGAAATCACGAAGATTCGCGATGGACTTTGAACCTGTTTGTACTGCAAAGGCCGTTAGATAGGTTGTTCTATGCATTTCAAAACTCGTGGCGTCATCTTAATAAGCAGTCATCATTACTGTTGGTACCAAAATGGTGTCAGAAAGATTATTTCATATTAAGTGCGATAATCAAAATGTAGAGTACTTTAGTCATTACATCACAGCAGAGAATTAAATCGTAGGTACATGTCGATAGTAGGTACATGTTGTGAGGTCAAACTGTCATGAAAACTATTGAATTCACTTTGTAAAAGTGAAAATTACGTTGTTTTAAACTATCACGGTTGTTCACTACTGTTATATGATTATTTACATCAGGAGGTCCTTCCGCAACCTTACCACGGTAAATATCCCGTATATAATCATATAACTGTGAAAATTACGTTTTTGGAAAGGCAAGAGTTTTCGGCGTCTAATCGCATGACAAAATAAAAACATTGTAATTCAATTAGGTACCCCATTTTAATGTAAGTATTATTTAGAAAAACTTTTGAAAAAAACTTAGTGTTGAGGAGTGAGTTGAGGAGAGAGCTATGCTCAGAGTTTCTTTGCGCGATAGAATTTGGAACGTGAATAGACGCCAAAAAACCAGAGTCACGGATATAGCTATTAAAATTTGCAAATGACAGTGGACACTATGGGCAGGCCTCATCGCTTGAAGAACCAATAACCAATGGGGAAGAAAGCTTCTTGAGTGGAGACCATGAACCGGAAAACGCAGCATAGGTAACCTCCCACTAGATGGACCGACGACATTGTGAGAGTCGCGGGCATCTAGTGGATACAGATGGTAGGATGTCTGTCGTTCAATGTGGAGGTTAAAGGGGAACCTATGCGTCGGAGGTCAAAAGAATGTAGCGAGGACGGAAAGGCTCCATTATATTTCAAAATAAAAAGTCTGTTTTGCTTTTTAGGGTTACGTAGCCCGACAAGGAACCCTTATAAATTCGTTATGTCCGTCTGTCTGTCTGTCCGTCCGTTTGTCTGAATTTTTTGGAACCTTCTAATTTCTATAATTAGTAAGATATAATAAGTGTATGAAACTTTGCAAAATTACATTTGTAATATAGATCTCAAGTACAAACTCAACGGGCTCGAGTAGGTACATGTGAAATGAGGATGATGAAAAAATATGCACCTCCTCGTGTGGAGTATCGTAGAAAAGATCTTTTAAAATGAAGGTGAGGTTGGCTATATCACTTTTTTATAAAGTCTATCGAAATATGACCCGCCAAAGTGGCAAAAAGTTGTCCCCCCCTGCATTTCTAAGCCATAAGACATAGAAACTTGTAACTTACAATACGGATAGGTCATATTTAGCAAAAAATGCATTAACTTTTACGAGCGGTGACGTGATATTACCCACAATTACGGGGGAGGAGTTGACACACCACTGTTTTTCTGACAGGTGCGTATAGTATAGGACTGAATTTTTTTAGGCAACCCATTTGCTATATATTTTTTGACATATTTAATTGAATATAAAATACTAATCCTCCGTTAACCAGCTCGGTGAAGGTTGTTCTATGGCGGGATCTTAGACTAGTAGCAAAACCAGCTAACCGACCTCTTGATTTCCCTTTTCCCATACAAAACTGTCCACTGTAACATCTCAAACAATGACCCGGCGCTCGCAACCTGATTACGCAAGCGCTAAACGCAAGGTGCTCTAAAAACGCATTGTTTCACGCTCCCACACTTTGGTAATGCGTAACTGAGATACGCGGGAAATTGACCAAAACATCACGTGGAAATGGAACCTTTGGTAAGGGCTACGAATTCTTTGCCATTACACTGTAGCGGCTGATTTTAGCAATAAGAATTCCAGAATGCCTTTGGTAGGTACACCAGCAGAACTACAGGCAATGCTACTTGTTCCTATTTCTATTAGTAAAACCACGGGCAAAAAAAAAACATAGTGCTATCAATAGAACTACGCAGTAGCACCACGGCAAAGAATGGGTTATTGCACTCTTTGTCTTATGTATGCCAACTTTGCAATACAAGTAAGATGTTATATCGTTCGACAAATTGGATAACATCGATAATAAACGTGTTTTACAATCGACAATGTCTTATTACTTAACCTTAATAGAGCAGGGAATAATATAAGTACTGGATTTCAATAATGTGTTTTTATTTATTTGAAAGCTCATTTACTAGCTTCATCAAGGAGCAAATAATTATTATAAATTTAATGGTATAGTTGCAGGTTACATATTTTTTCACCTCCAAATTATGTGAATTGTAATATAAATGTTTCCAAATTAAACATAATTATTGTAGTCTTTCTAAAATTGATGTCTCCTAACTATAGAAATTTATTGCCATATATTAAATTAGCGAATCGCAGGCATATTATAGACTATCTTGTCCCCTGCCCGCGCCGTCGATTCGTGATCATGGAGGAAAGCAGGCTAAAGAGCTGGGTTAAAAATGCAATCTTTCAATTTCGGTAGGTAGCTAGATTTTCGGGCATAGAAATAAAATGACTGGCTAAGAGCGAGAAAAATTTGACACAACGAAGGATTTAATCAAATTTCAAAGGTGCATCATACCAACATAACATACTTTTTATAGTGTAGTCAAAAAGAAAACTACTTGAGAAATATTCTTTGCTAAGACATTTTTACGAAAAGGTCAAATTACCTTTGAGTTAGAACGTCTTGAATGTATTACAGTTTTATCGCAATAACTCAAAAAATTATTATCAGAAAATGTTCAAATAATTCATTTTCCCATACATTTTGTGAAGAAACCGCGAGGCGCAGTCGTTCTTTCGATTTG
This sequence comes from Agriopis leucophaearia, assembly GCA_949125355.1. Classification (NCBI taxonomy): domain Eukaryota; kingdom Metazoa; phylum Arthropoda; class Insecta; order Lepidoptera; family Geometridae; genus Agriopis; species Agriopis leucophaearia. Next base: position 4,722,141 of record OX421261.1, on the reverse strand, counting down.
ATATTATCAGAAGGCCAAAAAAGCAGTTTTCGTTGCATTTTCGTCCAAGAATTTGAGAGGGTCGACCGACTAAACCGATTTTGTTGACGACAAATGTCTTTGTCGACCGACAGTATACTATTATTATACTTGCAATGTTGCCGTGAAATTGTTTGTAAACCAACTCTACAGGTACGTTCGTGCCTATACAGAACCTCACCAGACGAATTTAAATAAAAGCTTGTAAATAAATATTATTACTTAAAAAAATACTTTTGTAATAACAAGCTTATAAGTATTCATCTCAGCAAACCCTTTCTTTTGATACCTATCTTTTGACTGCCCCGGTGGCTCAGTTGGTAGTGAACCTACTTCCTGCGCTTGGTGGTGTGGGTTCGATTCCCATCTAGTACAAACATTTGTGTGATGAACATTTGTGTTTGTTCTATGTCTGGGTGTTAATATCTATTTAAGTATGTATTTAAAAATATATATTTATGTATATCAGTTTCTGGCTGCCATATTACAATGCTTAGTTTGGGGTCAGATGACCATGTGTGCAATAATGTCCCAGATATTTTTATCTCATGATGGTAGATAATAACATTTTGTCCGTCATCTTGAGGCATCCACCATTTTGAATTTATCATGTAGGACTAGGACCAAAGTGCCAAATCCAACGAAGTCAAACACGACGCGGCTACGTCGTTTCGTTTAGAAAATCCTATGGCCATCTTGTGTCTCCATCAACAGACCAGCTTGATGGTACCATAACATAATTGCATTGTCGCCGATCTTACCTACATAAAGTATGCCAAATTTCAGCTCAATCGGTTGGGGATAACTGGTTTAAAATTTAGGTTTTGTCCCACACATACGAACATAGATACATACTAACAGGGCAAGCTGAATGGGCTTGTAAAAACATTCCGACACTCCATTTCCCACTATCTGCGGATGTTATACCCACACTTTATTAGAAATCTTCGTAGTTATTACGTTTACCAACGCTTTTATAATTTAGAATTACGAAACCTATGGGCCCATTAGACTGTACTTTCACATAAACAACGTAAAGGGCAAGAAGTCATAACATCGTCAAAAATACAGTCGTAGATCGTAATCGATTTAACGAAATCATTTTTTTTTGCCAATTCATGTTGACTTGATGATTCAATGACTGCCCTGGTGGCCCAGTTAGTAGTGATCCTGCCTTCTGCGCTTGAGGGCGTGGGTTCAATTCCCACCTAGGACGTTTGTCCTATATAAGTGGTGATCTGATTCATGCGATGATTATTTTGTATTTGTTCTATACTTGGGTGTTAATATCTACCTTTTTAAGTATGTATAACAATATAAATGTATGTACTTTTATCAGTCTCTGGCAGCCATAGTACAAGCTTTGCTAAGTGTGGGATCAGATGACAGTGTGTGCAAAAATGTTCCGAATATGTTACTTACCAAATTATAGTAGAAACTGGATGTGGTTTCACCCGCGGAGGCAATCCCAGGAAAACTGATATTTTTTTCGAAATATCAGAGTTATCTAATAAACTTGGATACGCATATAGGGTGTAGTAATCCGAAAGGGGACCGTCAGTACAACTTTTACCATGCATGGGACTGACCATAAAATCGCAATAAAATATCAGCTGTTGTCTGTTATGAAACAAACAACGGCTGATATTTGGTCAAGTGTACCTATAAATGATCGTTTTCAGGGTTGATCCATAAAAAGTTGTTTACAATTATGAGTATTATTCACCCCTTTCGGCTTATACACCCTTTCAGCTTACCCTGTAAAGGAAGGCACCAAGCCACTGCGGTTTCGGCCTAGCCTAGCCAGTAAATAAACGAATGCGTTTCGCATGTTTTATGTTCTGTTCTGCAACTAAAATTGGTTGTCATAAAAGGTAAGTCGTAAAACATCGCCTAAGGTTATTTTACGTAACGAAATGTACTTTTGTGTTAATTTAGTTTCTCGAGGTATGTAAGTAATAATTATACAAGCAACTCGGTTCTACGGATGTTATTAACGACTTGGGCTAAGCGCCTAATTTTCTCACAACTATGTAACTTGAATAGAATACGAGTACGTTGTTATGTTATTTTCTCAAATATGATCGAAAATTAGATTTTTATTTTGACAATCTTCTTGGTGATAAATCGAATTTGCTGTAATGGGAGGCTATATATACCATAACCTCAGAAACATTCTTATAATATTTCAAGCACCTAAAATCCGTAACAGACGCATTGAACCACTAACCGCCATCTGACCAACGGGAGAAAAAGAGTGAGAAGATTATTTCCCTCTCTTTCTCTCTCGTTGGTTGAGGTGGTTGACAACAGCCATGCTGGCCCGTCTGTTACGGCTATAAAGCGTCACCAATGAACTAAATAATAGTCCACATGTAAACAAGTGGATCTCATTAAAAACCGACTCCAAAAATGTATGAAAAATGTAAGAACGTGAAATTTGAGGGTTGCCCTCGATTTCCCTGGGATCCCATCATCAGATCCTGACTTGGTGACAATAGGACCAAATTGTAAGTATACCCAACTGAACAAAAGAAAATCGCGGCGGTCGACAGTTGGTGGAGAAATCTGTGAACATAGAACCGTCCACCATTTTTGAGGTCAGTTAAAAAGGGCGACAAGGTCAACTGCAGGGTGAATTCGACGAAAGGCATCAAGATAGATAGATAGAAAACTCTTTATTGTGCACACCAAAAATTACATACGTACATAGTAGGATTAGTAGGTAACATAAAAACAACTTAAAAACTAGTGAAACAATTGGCGGCCTTATCGCTATAAGCGATCCCTTCCAGGCAACCTTAGCAAGCTTGATTTATGTCAGACCATATGCGTTCGCACCCACCAAGCCACCTACCCTAACCATATCTCTCATGTTTGTCTGATCTGAGATATCTTACACATAATTGATTTTTGCGTTTTTAAAATTCATTTTCAGTTTATGGTATGTCCTTGATCGTGTAAAACTATTTAGTAGGATGACAAATTAATACAAAAATAAATCTGGTGCAATCGAAAAGTGACCATACCATTTTCATTGCAGCGCTAGCGGTCACCCATCCAAAGAGTGACCATATTGTCCGTTTCTTAATATTTCCATTGTAGCGCTAGCGGTCACCCATCCAAAGGGTGACCATTTTGTTCGTTTCTTAATATTTCCATTGTAGCGCTAGCGGTCACCCATCCAAAGAGTGACCATATTGTTCGTTTTTTAATATTTCCATTGTAACGCTAGCGGTCACCCATCCAAAGAGTGACCATATTGTCCGTTTCTTAATATTTCCAATCGCTAAATAGCGGTCACCCATCTAAATAGTGACCATATCATCCGTTGCTTAACATTTTCAAATCCAAGTTCCCCGTAGTCATGTAAACAAATATTGCGCAACCAAGAACAGTAACAAATGTAGGTATTTAGGTAACGATCAATACTTTATTCATCCCGCGTATCGTAATCACTGTACACTCAACGACATGCCTTGAAGCTTGATTCATGACGTGTCTCTAATGTACTTACTATCTGCGCACCGTGGTTTCACCCGCATGGACGGAATGTCCACGAACCGTACATATCCGGAAATAATTTTTATTTTGTAATATTAAGAAGATGGAATGTTATTTAAGTTACTGAAATAAAATAAACTAATTTAATATGTTTATTGAAAAAAAAATGCTTCGAAGATATTATATTTATTAAAACTGTTTTAATGATGAATTTCTAGTGTAATTCCGCTTGTACGTCGCTTCAAGTACAATAAGGAATTAGTGATAAATATTTGTTGATAATGTTAATTTTATTGAGTTTAATTTTGAAAAATTAACATTATCAACAAATATTTATCACTAATTCCTTATTGTACTTGAAGCGACGTAGAAGCGGAATTACACTAGAAATTCATCAATAAAACAGTTTTGAAAATGGACTTCCGCAAAGTAACGCCTGATTCAATCAACTATTATATTTATTATCAATACAGAACTTTATAAAAATGTCAGAACTGGACCAAATTAAAATGGGACCACACGGGAAGCACCAGCTTTCAAATAAAAAAGGATCATCAAATTCGGTTAACCCAGTCGAAAGTTCTGAGGCAACAAACATAAAAAACCAGTCTAATTGATAACCTCCTTCTTTTTGGAAGTCGGTTAAAAAAGTATGTCATTCGCTCGTCCAATTAACTCTATGCTAATAATTATCAATAAAAAAATCGACTTCAAAATTACTAAATAATACATGTATACGCAATTTCGTTTATGATATATTTTTTCCATTTACTTTTTGATTTAAAAACCAAAATACTATCCCTATTTTGATGAAGTTTCTTTGGGATCATTCTGAAAGTATGCTTTATAAAAAGAAGAAATTTATACAAATACAAAAGAATACAAAATTTATTTATTGTTACATAAAGAAAGCACAAATACATGAATTCCCTGCCTGCTGCGTTAGCGTAAGCTGTGTTACAACAGTCAGTGTCTTCCTCAACTGGTAACAGTAACAAACAATATAAATTTAGAACACAAAAACACTAGGTACATAATATAGAAGTTCAAATACTTATTTGTTTTATAACTTGTAAATCAAGATTTTTTCAAATAGTTATATAAATGCCGGAGTTTGAGGTAACAGACATTTCAAAAAAAACTGAAACGTGAATGAGATTTGAGTCGGCAAAAAAATTACGTCAAACCTTTGTAGATTTTTAGAGTTCCGTAGCCCGACAAGGAACCCTTATAAATTAATTCTGTCCGTCCGTCTGTCTGTCTGTCTGACTGACTGTCTGTCTGTCCGTCCGTTCGAATTTTTTAAAACCTTCTAATAAATTATTTAGATAAGTGAATGAAACTTTGCATAATTACAGTTGTAATATAGATCTCAGTTTCAAATGTATAAAAAATATATAATATTGCATTTTAGGGATGGCTCTGGTACATGTGAAATGAGGATGAATATTATTTTTTCACTCAAACTATTCGTGTATTGTTGAAAAAGTCTTTAAAAATGAAGGTAAGGTTTGATACATCACTTTTTTATGAAGTCTATACTTTGCAAAATATGGCCCGCCAAAGTGGCAAAAAATTTGGTCCCCCCCCCCCCCTGCATTTCTAAACTATAAGACATAGAAACTTAAATCTTACAATACAGATAGGTCATGTTTAAAACCTCATTCAAAATTATTTCGAAGATTATCTGATGATGAAGTTTTGATTAACAGCGATAAAACTATAATAAATTCAAAGCGTTCTAGCTCATAGGTCATTGACCTTTTTGTAAAATGGTCTTACCAAATAATGTTTCTCAATCAGTTTTTTCTATGTTTAAACTATAAAAAGTATATGATATGTCGGGATGGTACATCTTTGAAATTTGGCCTAGTCCACAGACCTTCGTTCGTCCGAATTTTTCTATAACCATAATTTTCAAAACTATGACTACAATTATATGACTTTGATTACAGAACCCTACCATATGCGTGTCGCGACACGCTCTTGGCCAATTATTTATTAAATAAAACCACGACTACGGATTTTCTTACCCTACGGTATACATAAAAAAAATGTACACAATTTAAAAATAAAAAACAATATATACATATAAATATTTGTTCTATGTATGGGTGTTAATATCTATTTAAGTATGTATTACAAAATATATATGTACGTATATCAGTCTCTGGCAGCCATATTACAAGCCTTGCTTAGTTTGGGGTCAGATGACCGTGTGTGCGAAAATGTCCCAGATTTATTTATTATTTATTTTATATATATATAGATAGCTAAAAACTCTTTTGTGTACACCAGTTTTTTTTTTTACAAACAGATAGAAAACTCTTACGAACTAGTGCCACAAGTGGCGGCCTTAGCGCTAAAACATCTTCCAGGCAACCATTATTTATTATTACTAGCTGTGCCCGCGACTTCATCCGCGATTTGTTCAGAAAAAAATAGCCTGTTTCTCCTCATGATACATACCATTGCCTCGCAAAATATTATCGAGATTGGTTAAGCCGTTTAGCCGTGATTATGTAGCAAACAGACAGAGTTACTTTCCCATTTATAATATTAGTGTGATTATAGTTTTTTTTTAAATATAAAATCGGGTTAAAATAGAAGCGGTCCAGTATCCACTCGTCCACTAAGACGCACAGTCTTACCGACATGCAGTATATGCGATGCTTACGATCTACTGTGCCGTTACTTCACGTACGCAGACTGTACTTAGCTCGTTAGATTCGCGGTGCACCAGTCCAACTTTCACTGATCTTCATTCACCTTTGGTCGCTTCTTGGAATGTTAGCGCTCGGTACAAGTTAGAAGCAGCATGCATAGAAAGTGCAGTACTTAACGAGCGTGTGGTGCGATTTCATGTTATGTACGCACTAGCCACAGATTAGACAAAAAATGTTTTTTTATTTATAAATAAATATTCAGAACATTTTTGCGCACACGCTCATCTGACCCCAAACTAAGCAAAGCTTGTGATATGGCTGCCAGAGACCGATATACGTACATATATATTTTTACCGACTTCCAAAAAGAATGAGGTACTATGTTCGTTTGTATGTATTTTTTTGTTTATATACATACTTAAATAGATATTAACACCCAGACATAGAACAAATACAGATGTTCATCACACAAATGTTTGCCCTATGTGGGAATCGAACTCACGCCCACAAGCGCAGAAGGTAGGTTCACTACCAGCTGAGCCAACGGGGCTATCAAAGGGCTTGATATGGTAAGGTTGTGTGGCGGGTGCGAAGCATCTGGCCTAAATAAGGCTTGATGTTTTAAGTAGACCGCGCCCGACGTTGTTAAACTTGTTGGTAAACAGATATTTATTATTGATTCGCACTTGGCCATTATTTATTAGATATTTTACTTTAGAATGTGTACTATAATTATGGCAAGTTTGATGATTGTACGGATTATCGTTTTAACATTACAGCAAATACAAAAATACGTAAAAAAAAAAACATTTGTTGCAGTTTTTTTATTACTTTTTGACTTAATTATTATTTCTTAGATAATCCGCCGTCACATTACATATGCAAATTTTTACTGGCCATCTATTACGGTTCGAATGATACAGCCGTTAAAAGTTAGGATGGACAGACAGACAGACAGGCAGAAAGACAGACATACGCAGACAGCGTAGGCTTAGTAATACGCCCCTTTTACGAACCCTAAAAATTTACTTCGAGTCGGTGAAATTGCGGGCAAAAAGTCAGCCGTTCCATAAATTTTGTCGATTGTCAATGACCATTTTCTATGGACCTGCTGTTTTTTTTCACGATTTTAGTCACCATTATCCACTTGGTCACTTTTTATCTCGAAAAAATTGCGATTCCTAAAGAAATGTCAACGCGGGTGTAACCGCGGGCTAAGTAAGCTAGAAAATTAAGTACCTATACAGCTTGCTTAATGACCAAACTTTGTAAGATCGAAAATAAATATACTTACTCGATTTTAATCAAAAATAATTAAATTGAATTGACTCTATTTGTAAGACCGAAAAGAATTGTTTATTTTGTAATGTATGTTTGTATAATAAACAACAATTATGCGCGTAAGCAAGCACGTTTCCTTTATCTTGTTTTTAGGCGTGACAATAATACCGTTAGCGATTAGTATAGAGCAATGGTTTTTAAACTTTTTGTAGCCACGGACCACTTTTAATGTTTCAGTAAACACTACGTACCCCTTGCGAAGAGAATTTTAAAATAAGAAAACAGTGTTACTTGACAATTACTTGATTTTTGGTTTTATTTATTTAACTAGCTTTTTGCCCGCGATTTCGTACGCGTAGATTTTCATATAAACCTTCAATCCTTTTTTCTTCCCTTAATCCGGCCTTGCGCAAAATAACATAGCCTATACTTCAATCTGGTCATAGCTAAGCATATTCGTGAAAACCGCATTTAAATCCGTCCGCATTTTCTTCGAGGGGTGTAGGAGATGTGCGTGAACAAACAAACAAAAATTCTAAAAACTGCCTTAAGCTTTCAGCTGCTTATTTTAAGTCGCCCTGTGTGAAGTATTGATGGAAGCATAAAAGTAATAAATAACACCGTCAACAGTTTTCAAATCAAAAAGATAATGTGACCACAGTGCAGAGCATGTTTTGAAATTTTCTTTTTGTCTAAACCATTAAAAGTATAATCATGTCATGTCGGGATGATATACATCTCTGAAATTTGACTGTCCAGTTTCGCTGGCCACGGAACCCTGACATAATGCTTGTCTTAACACGCTCTTGGCTAGTTATTTCTTATTTCGCGTGCATTTGTATGTATACTCGTACCTTGATTAAAAAGCCATGAAATGTAACTACTCTATTTATCTGTTAAAATATCACAGTAAAATGAAATTATTTCTATATTCTTATTCTTGTTGCAAATATACACTGTATTCTTCTAAAAGCTAAGTTTATATACCCTGCATAAAGGGCAGCAATGACTTATGTAGTGGCTGTTCACAAAACCAGACCACAGACATAAACATATAAATTTAAGTATAGTTAAATCTATTACATAAATATATATATACTATTCAAACTTAACCTAGGGTGAAGTAATTTTACAAAACAAAAAAAAAACATACTTAGTGTGATAGGTTACTTAATTATATATGAGATGATACAAAACTTATGACGCTACTTTCTTAACTATTTATATATCGATATTTATTTTCTAATTATAATTTTCTAAAATTTATCGTCAAATAAATCTTTTATCTCGTAATAACATTTTTGGGTTAGAAACTTACGAAGTTGGTTCTGGAAAAATGTTATTATTTCTTTCTTTCTTTCTTTATTGCGTCCGGAATTTTGTTGTATAGGTTTATTTTCATGTACAAAGGGCCTTTTTTGAATATTTCTATTCGCGGGACTGAATTAAAATAGGATGCGGTATATTTTGTGTTTTAAATGCTAACATAGAATAAAACCAAGAGAATGTAATACTCCTACTCCATGCACTGGAATGAACCACCAAAGAGGTTGTAAGGCCTATAACATGCTTGATCTACACGTTCATTCATCTAAGAAGGTTAAGGAACCTTTTTTAAATTTAAACTGATTAACCGAATGACAGTTGACAGTTTCAAAATTTTCATGGCTATGTCAATAACATTCTCTTTACTTTGGATCTCCTTGCTTGAGGCTATGTGACGATTCTCATATTACGTTTCGTGTAACGAAGAAATAAATCATTGATTTTTATTTTCGTTTATGTAAAAATAAAGAATTAAAATAAATGATATAAGGTAGCCTATGTTTTAATCTGGTAATTTCTAAGCATATTCGTGAAAACCGCATTTAAATCCGTCCAGTGGTTTAGGAGATGTGCGCGGACAAACAAACAAACAAACAAACAAACAAACAAACAAACAAAAATTCTAAAAACTGTCCTATCGTGTTCAGCTGCTTATTTTAAGACGCCCTGTGTGATATTTTTTTTGTTATCTCGCAATTACAGATTTTTTTATCTCTACGTTTTTATTATATGTATAGATATCAGAACTGCATACTTCAAACGAATTCTAGTAAATAAACCTCGGGAACGTGGACCCCTAGCACTCGCGTCATGGACCCTATAGGGGTCCATGGACCTCACTTTAAGAAACCCTGGTATAGAGCAATACTATATTTGTCTATGATCTTAACTAACGTCAAAGTAAGGCAGATCTAAGTTCAATCTACATCTACATTAATATCATAGGTAAAGAGAGAAGATTTGTATTTTTGGAGGTTTGTAACGAATTAACTGACGCAAAATGGGCCAATGAATGGCCTGGTTGCGGAAAACGCTCGCTACACAAGTAAGTAACGAATTAACTCAAAAACTACTGGACCGATTTAAAAAATTCTTTCACCTTTAATGCTACATTATTCCTGAGTAACATAGGCTATATTTATTACTAAAATATAAAAAAAAACATCACCTGTGCGAAGCCGGGACGGGTGGCTATTCTAATATAAAGCCACAGATGAAATTATAGTAATCTCGTAATGTGTGAATTGCGGTTTACAAAAAGTATTTCAATCGACATTCAATAAAAAAAGAATTGAGCTTGTTGAGAGTGGTCAGTTACTGAACTTGTTTTTTCTGTTGTGTTATGAATGGAAGTGTGTTCAGTGCTATTTGCCAGTTTTTGGAATATTGAGTTCCGTAGTATATAAGGACCGTTATAAGACCATCGTGTCCGTCCGTCCCAGACTGTCACGTACAAACCAAAGCACGTAAAATTTTATACCAATTTACAGTAGACATAGATCTCACTTTTAAAGGAATAAAAGGAGGAAATTAGATTATGCATCCGAAGCACACTCTTCGAAATGTATGCGACAAAAACCGATTTTATTTTTTGCCTCAATGACAAAGCTAAGAAGCTTGTCCAACTGAATTAGGAACTCGTTGCTGATGTGCTTCTATTCTCCATTCTATTTAATCTCATCATCATGAGCTAGAAGACGTCCACTGCTGAACATAGGCCTCCCTTTAACCTCTACACTGAACGACATACTGCCATCTGCATCCACTGGATGCCCGCGACTCTCACATTGTCGTTGGTCTATTTAGTGGGAGGCCTGCATACGCTGCGTCTTCCAGTTCGTGGTCTCCACTTAAGAACCTTTCTATATCGGTTATCGGTTCTTCGAGTGATAATGTAAAGTGATGATATTTTATAAGTAGTGATTCTTCAATTTTTGCTTCATCAGCTCGCTTCTCATACACGGAAATGCTCTGCTTTCTCCTTCCCACCAATCATCAGTATTGAAAATTCTCTCTTGAGATGAGAACGCAATATGTGTGATAATCATAGAATGCAACCAAATTATATGCTGAGTTGAACGGGGCGCCATTATCGTATTTTCTAAGCAAAATTGACAGCCACATGTAGAGATTGATTTAAATTCCTTCAGTTGTTCACTGGTTGAATAAATTTGGTCACACTATAGTCTTCAATTGCTATGGCTGGTTGCGTCACTGAAGAGCTCTTCATATCACTTGACTAGCCAGGTTTTACTCAACTACGCAATAATATGCATGCTGTTTATATGAATAATGCATACCTAATATTTGCTCTATGGAACTTACTGGCGAATCTACACGGGCTGAATTTCTTGGCATTTTGGCTAGAATCATCTATGCCATCAAAACGCGTAGCATATTCAGCCTTTTATTAGCCCGATGCTAGACTTATACCTTGAAATGGTGATTGGGCCACCATTGGTGGATTTACATACGCCATTGAATTTCTTCTCCGTACGTATGGAGGTATGAAAGCTGAAAAGCCAGTGGTATGAAAATCGGTATCTAAACTCTAAAGACCTAATTGGTACGAGCCTGGTATTCTACCCCGCGACCTCAAGCTTTCAAATCTCCCAAATAGGTTATCACGGCTTTTAATAGGCTATCGCAGCTTTTAAAACGCGTAGAGAAAGCCTTTATTCTGTATGAAGCCACATATCACGACAATTATACGCCGCAGACGCGTTTCAACACCGTAACCATGGTAACAAATAACAAAAGGTAATCATGGTACAAAATTAAACATACAAACGCGTCTTCTGATTGGAAACTACATTCATTCTCTTGACAAACGCACGAGTAACACGTTGAAAGTAATTAAAATCTTTATAGCAACTGGGTTTGCAGATTATAATCGAATAATCAGACAGTAAGTTGCAAAGCCTGCTGATTACGTTTTTTATTTGAACCCATAGTTGTATTTAAATACTTCTTTCAGATCCAGATCCATAAGTTTTACACAGCGACGAGACGAGTAGTTTTAGGTTGCATCTAAATTATTCCAGCCGTTTAGACGTGAAAAGGTAGCAAGCACAGTTAAACATTAAATTTTAGTTACCCGTAATAAAGAGGTAGTACGAGGGACTTTCTTAAAAACCAATATATCGTGATTGTTACACCTCATATCGATATATTTATCACAACTCGCGACTTTTCTTGTTAACTGACTGATTTTTGAAACGAAGAATGCTCAAGTCGTTCTCCGTAGCACCACGCCGTTTACTTCTTGATTTGATTTGACTCGCCTCTTGGCCAGAGCCATCTATTTCACACACAACATATATCCGAAAAAGGAGGTACTTCGGATCGAATTCTATACCTATTCATTCTATTTCCAAATCCTCTACATTCGATACGAAATTTTTTTCGACTTTCATTCAAGGCCTCTTGTTAATTTGTATTCAAATAACGATTTTGTAATTATCAACATTCGATGGATAGACGTAACAGTTTGAAAGCGGTTAAAAATAATTGAACCTATGCAGTAAAACCAGTTTTAATGCGGATATGTTACTCAGATGCAATGATAAGAGAATTTACGTTGTAATGCTAGTAACCACTTTTGTCATGGGAAAACTTCAAACAAGACTTCAACAATGAGCTGTTCTGCATCTGCACGCTGTACTCCATTACATATATTATTGTGCGGAAATTGAGCTTGGGATTTTTTTGCTGGCTAGTGAGGGGTGCAGTAATTTTATTTATTTTCTATCCATTGCTTGCGGCTTTACTCACGTTGTGAAGAGATAAATCTTAAACTAATAAAATATAACCTATAATATTCAAGGATAGTGTAGTAATCTATTTATAATGAAGGAATTTCTAAAATAGAATCGGGATTACTTCCTACGAACAAAGAGTCACATAGTCACAAATCTTACATAAATCTAGTTAATTATAAGTAATAACATTGTAAAAGTGTCGATTGTTATTTGCCCAGAAGTCACTTTCTGGTCTACACCAGGATCGGACTGGCCATATAGTCGAGGTGGCGTTTGCCAACTGGGCCCCAGCCTGCGCGGGCCCCCCACGGGCCTGGCTTACCGCAAGCCAGGCGGTAGGTAGGATAGGGGTCCCGCGAAGTCTAGCCAGTCTCGGGCCCCGGGCTGGGGAGCAATCCGGGGCTTTCCGGCGCAGTCTGACCCCGGTCTACACCATTCTGTGTATAGCAAAAAGAAACTAGGTCATGGGACAGAATCTTCAAAACTAAAACATTCAATCGGGTGTTTTGATGAGCACATGACCGTCTTAAGTACGCCATCAAGCGCAAATAGTTGTTGGTCCAGCCGGAATCAAGGTGAACATTGTGTAATGCCCTGATATTATATTCTACAGGGGGCCCTAGGGTCACAAATAACAAGTGCGTTCTAGGGTTAGCACTTGCTACTAAGTTTTAATGGAAAAGACATCAAATTGAAACTACTTCATTTTGATATCCATATTGTTTGGCATAATGAGACTAATCTCGTTCGTGTAGGATATTTGTTTTTTAACCGACTTCAAAAAGGAGGGGCTACATAATTCGGTTGTATTTTTTATGTTTGTTACTTCGGAACTCCGTCATTAATAAACCAATTTGGATAACTCTTTTTCATTTGAAAGATAAGATTGATTACATATAGGAAAAATACTTTTCATATGAAAAGATGGACATTTAGATTGGTCGCATAGAAATTCCATCAAAATTGGTTCAGTAGTTTGGTTTTTAAATCAAAATAACTGAAAAAAAATGTCATACAAGTAAACTAAATTGCGTTTTTACTCATTTTTAAGTCGTTTTTTTTAAATTGTTTATTATTAATGGTATGTTTTATATTCATTCTATTATGCACACATTATTAAGTCTAAATATAATTATTATAATAACAATCTAAAGCATTTTTTAAAGTCGCCCCCGTGGTTTAGGAAACGGAATCCTGAAGCGTTCGACAAAAAATATTATTAATTAATTAGGTTACTTATTTGTGCCGTTTGGGATAGAAACACTTGGACCGTGGAGGCCAAGTGCTTTCGAAATTAATAAGGGTTTGTCGGGAAGACTAAAAGTTTCTTTGCGTGACCAAAATGCTGGCCTATATTTGGGTCAGAAAGTTAGCGTCGCCATCCAGCGAGGCAACGCGGCCAGCATTTTGGGCACTCTACCTGAAATTAATTATCATTTAGGACTACTTACTTACTATAACTCTTTCAAATTAAGCTATTTTAATTAAAATTAATTTATTAACTATAATTTAATATATATTAACCGTGATTTAGTCAGAATCTCTTGAAAGGGAAAAACTATTTTCAGGCAGCCCTAGAAGTCGGCACTTGTGATGTCCATTCAATTGTTACAAAATACTATTGCCTACACATTTGGAATATATTTTAGTTAAGTGAACTTGGCCCAGTTTACACCGTGTATGGGTGTACGTATGAATTCTGAATATCGTATCAGAAATAGCGACACCATAGAAATGAGCAAGTGGGAAAAGTTACACAACTATAGAGACGGACCACCTAATCTGCGGAGTCACATAAATGCCTCTTATGCAATATTTGTTTAAATAAATATTCGGGACATTTTTGCACACATGGTCATCTGACCCCAAACTAAGCAAAGCTTGTAATATGGCTGCCAGAGACTGATATACATACATATATATATATTTAAATACATACTTAAATACATATGTATAAATCTACAGAGAAATACAGTAATATCGCATTTAAAATTATTATCAATTTAAAAACCGAATTAAATACGCAATTTTTACTAGGATGACAATTATTTTACAGGTACCTCATCATCATCATCGTCAGCCAGAAGACGTCCACTGCTGAACATATGCCTCCCCCTTTAACCTCCACACTGAACGACATCCTGCCATCTGCATCCACTGGATGCCCGCGACTCTCACAATGTCGTCGGTCCATCTAGTGGGACCGGAAGACGCAGCGTAGGTAGGCCACCTACGCTGCGTCTTCCGGTTCGTGGTCTCCACTCAAGAACCTTTCTTCCCCATCAGTCATCAGTTCTTCGAGCGGTGTGGTGTTGTGTATGTGGCAATGTGATGTGACAGTTACCTACTTCGATTTAAAAACCAAACTTCTGAACCCGTTTTGATGAAATTTCTATGAAACCAATCTGAAGTATACAATAACATCCTTTCAACTTTAGATAGTCAAAGCCTTTCAAATAGAAAATAATTTTCTAAATCAGTTCATAAATGATGGAATTCTGAGGTACCAAACATTAAAAAAAAACATAGGGAGAACCAAGGACGTTATAAAACCCTTATAACGTCCTTGGGGAGAACCCACTTCTTTTTTGAAGTTAATTTAAAAAAGGTATAAAAAGGCAAATTACATGTCGAATAAAACTCCCTTTTATAAATGAGCCTCGCCCAAATTTGTGTTCACCGGACAATGTCCTTCGTTTGATGGTTTTTCCCAATACGTTGCATTGGCGAAATTGTAGTGGCTCCGCTCCACAAGAGAGGCCATTAAATATAAGAGTTGAAGTAAGTATAAGCCTGTTCAAAACGTCAAAATATATACACGCCCGCCATCCTTTAAAATAATTCTCGTAATTTAAAAAATTAACACGCTTTAAAATCGCTAATCCTGAAGATCTACTTACGGATCATGGGGGTTTAAATGATTGCATTGTCATCAGACCTTGATAAGTGTGCAAAGTTTCAAATCAATCCAACGTTATGTAATGGGTGAAACTCACGTTCAAATTAATTTAAGTTAAAATCTATGTAAATTCCGTTACATAGGCACATACCAAGCTAATAAAAGCGTGTTAAAAACAAACAAAAAAATTTAAACGTTTTTAAACGTTAATAAATAATAATCCACCATTATACACATTGAGTCACGTAAATACACAAATCAGGCGACATGTTTTTTAAACGATAGCGCCAGAACTACGTCAATGTAGTTTACAATAGATTTTAAAAATGGTACCGAACAGACAAACAATGAAGGAGATTTAAATATAAATGTAGTGATTAAAAGCTGATTGCCCAAAAAAATAGGGATTAAGTAAGCGCACTACTTTTTGACTCGTATCAAATGAAGCCAACCATGCTAAAGGTGCTAGTTACATCAGCTAGTGGGGAAATCTGACATGAATACTTCACTAGCCCTTACCTACGTGTCTCGATACACATCGGTAAGTATTATCTAGCAGTTATTAAACGTTATGCAAACATTCTGAGGCAGAGGTCAAGTTTTTAGAGTTGATTCGATTTTGTAACTTTCAAGTATTCGACATGTTTATTTTTTATGGTGAAATGTTGCATGAAAAACACGAGTGATGCTAATTAAATGTGGCGACTAAGCAAACACTGCAAAACCCAGGGCCCCGATTCTACTAACCAATTGTTTTTCAATTATTAATGAATTGGCATTTTTCTTTACGATTGAATTAAAAAACAATTGGTTTTTCACTTTAGACACTTTATCTATACCAAAAGTCTCAAAAAGGCAATTTTTAAGGCAGTTCATTAACAATTGAAAAACAATTAATTTAGTAGAATTGGGGCTTCAATCAGGTTCTATCATTTGGCTATTCTACATCTATGTAGAAACATACATAGAACCCTGGTTCTAACCAGGGTTCTATGTTGATTAGCCAAATGATAGAACCATTGAACGGCGGTGGTACTACGAGTATGCCAAAAGAAGATCATTGTACTCATTTTCAAACTATACAAAATGATCTCCGGTGTCCGACTGTCAGTCACTTTAGTTAACAAAAGCAGCAAGATAATAGCGGCGCGGCGGCGGTTCGGCTGACTAGTGACCGCACTATTACTCCTACCAGAGTAATATTAATAATGTAATGTGATAGTGACTTCTTCCGTGTAATCAGTTTAGAGTGAAACCACAGAACCAAACTTAGACCAGTGTGTGTTGCCAGTGATGGCATATGGTACTGAGATGTAGTCCTTAACTGTTCGCCTTTTGGAAAAACTCAGAGTCACACAACAAGCAATGGAGAGAGCTATTCTCGGAGTTTCTTTGCGCGATAAAATCCGATACGTAGATATTCGCCAAAGAACCTGAGTCATCGACATAGCTACTGAAATCTGCAAGATGAAGTGGCAATAGGCAGGCCACATTGCTCGAAGAACTGATAACCGATGGGGAAGAAAGGTTCTTGAGTGGAAACCGCGAACCGGAAGACGCAGCGTAGGTAGGCCTCCCACTAGATGGACCGACGACATTGTGAGAGTCGCGGGCATCCAGTGGATGCAGATGGCAGGATGTCGTTCAGGGTGGAGGTTAAAGGGGGAGGTCTATGTTCAGCAGTGGTCATCTTCTGGCTGATAATGATGACGATGATGTACCACAGAAATAAAAACGTTAGATAATTTTCTTTTTTAACCGACTTCCAAAAAGGAGGAGGTTACCAATTCGACTCGACTGCTTTTTATATATTTGTTACCTCAGAACTTTCTACTGGGTGAACCGATTTTGATAATTCTTTTTTTATTTGAAAGTTGTGCTTCCCGTTTGGTCCCATTTCAATTTGGCCCAGTTTTGTCATTTTTATGAAGTCGGTTTTTTATTATGATTATTATTGTAGGACCAACCCTGAAACTGCCAAATAAAATCATCTGTTCCGTAGACAATGCCATTCCAATGCCAACGACACGTTTTTCGAAATGTATTACCATCATTATCAACCTATAATGTTCCCACTGCAGGGACACAGAGCTACTACAACCTCAAAAACATTTTATAATAACCTTACATTGAGATTTGTCGCACTCTCTCTCCTAATGAGAGAGCAAGACAAAATTCAATGTAAGGTGATTATAAGAGTATTTTTGAGATTGTTGTAGCCCACCAGGCCTTCTCTCAGAGAGAAAGAGAGGAAGGACCCTAATTCACCATGATGGCCCAGTGCATGTTTGGTGAATGTCATAATTATGTCATTTAAATTTTTAAGGTACTTGGGTATACCGGTTACCTCACGTGTTTTCATTCAACGTTGATTCGGTTTATTACACCCTTTCCGTGTAACCCAGTATAGTCCATTGCTGGACATAGGCCCCTCCCAAAGCACATCACTAAGACAGATCTTTAGACTTTTCGATTCCAGTCACTGCCAGCTCCCTTATTCGTCACTCCATTTAGTCTCAGGACGTCATATGATTATTCGTAGTATTCACTCTAGAACACATCTACACCTTTTTTTTCTGCAACTGAGTGAATATATACTAGCGTGTTGCTCGCCTGATGGTAAGCGTCAACCTTGCCATGACAGTTCAGTACCACCCAAAATTTAGATACATACACAGGCGTAGCCCAGTTTTAGTATTGGGGGGGGGGGGGGTCAGGAAAATAAAACTATAAAAATATTATTATTTTGAATATATCGGGGGGAGAGGGGATTTAATCTCCCCCAATTTAATATTGGGAGTCGAGGAAGCATTCTTATTATTTCAATATAATATTAATATATTGAATATGAAAGGAGGTTGAACCCCTAAAACCCACCCCCGGGCTATGCTCATGGTTACATAGTTCTATAACTTTACCTACTATAAACATTCACTTCATTTGCAGAAGGATACAAACAAATCAAAATATACTAAATTGCAATTTTAATAGTTAATATCTATGCTAATGAGATCCTTAAATAATTAATAATATAAATACGAATAAATTATGTAATTCAGACACAATACAATGCATTTTGATACAGTCGCAACAGCAAACAAAATAAATTATCGCAATGCAGATTTATCAACAATACAGAATAGTCAGAACTATTAATAAATAGTATAACTGCGTACATGTAGAATAAAATTTGAAGCACGTTTAGTAATTTTGGTGTCATTAAATGACACGCCATTCTAACGTAGTTGTTTGATAACCTGGGAGAGTTAGCACCCTCGTGAAAACGAGTTTTCCCAGTGATCGATTATGGCATACCAGTGCATTTTATCAAAATCTTTAAACCTTTTTCGTAGACAAGATTATAAATTACTATTTGTTCGTTTAAAATTATATGTTTTTTTTAATTTTCCCAAGTAACTGATCAGATTACATTTAAACTTAATTTGTCCCACATACGGCACTTTTTATCGACCACACAGCTTTGATAACAGACCATCAAACCAGACTATGACGTTATTTTACACAACTCATCGTTAACTTGGCGGTTTCTCTGCACTATTTATGTTGAAAGGATGTAATGAAGTAATTAATTATTTGTTTACAATGTCCCCCGCCCTGGCCGAGGTCTTACTAAAGAGCTATTCACCGGTCATCTCGAAAAAATGATGCGCGATCCTTATGCCCAGGAGCGTAGAGAGGGGCGTCTTAATAAAAAGACTGCGCGCAACATCTCCGTACAGTCGCTCGGCGTTTCTACGACCTGTCAAAATGAGGACGCTGACACTGACGGTGGGTTTTTATCCTAGTGATGTGCAGTGGAAAATTCGTGATGATCGGAAAAGTGAAGTGAATTTTTGCGATAAAAGTGTTATGTCAAATTTAAATTTGGACTATTGGTTGCTAATTCATAAAATGGTTATCATAGTTATTAATTAATTCATAGTTATCTCATAAAATGGTCTCAAAAATAACATGTGTTCAAATTTCGGAAGTTTATAAGTTACATTTGGATGTAACTTATATTTTTATTTTCAATCGTCAAAATAAACAGATAGCAAATGAAACATTATATAAAATAAACTAGCAAAGTTGAAACGATCTAATTCGTTGAGTTCAAAGATGAAAGTGCTTTTATCATAATAGTCTTATTAATATTGTACAACGCAAATCTTCGCTCGTTGTTTTTTTTTAGAAATATCGAATCACAAAACTGAAAATTTTATTTATTTGTACTTTATCTATTGATGTAAAAATAACTTAAAAGAAAAACACATTAATTTCTAAAATAATATGAGTACAAAACAAATACAAAACTCTGACAATTCAACCAAAATAAATAGTTATATAATTTAATAAAGGCTATTGCCAGTAAAAAAAAACTAAACTGCTTCATTTATTAAACAATACACCAGTATAATTAATTAATTATTATACGCTACCACGGGGAACAGTACAAGACGTAATTATCAGGTGGTAGCTTAACCACAAAAATATTTAAATTTAAAACCTTTAATTTTTAATTTGTATATTCGTACGACAAGTGATAAACGCCTGATGATACCTAATTGTTTTTATTTTTCTACTAGTGCTGTTGCCCACGGCTTCGTACGCGTAGATTATCATATTATAGACCCTTTTTGCTCCCTTAATCCGGCTTTTGCTCAAAATAACATAGCCTATACTTCAATCTGGTCATAGCTAAGCATATTCGTGAAAACTGCATTTAAATTCATCCAGTGGCTTAGGATATGTGCGTGGACAAACAAACAAACGGACGAAAATTCTAAAAGATGTATTAACGTGTTCAGCTGCTATTTTATGACGCCCTGTGTGTTTTTTTTTTTATATTTCACCATTACAGTTTTTTTATCTCTACGTTTTTATTATATGTATTGTCTATTTAAAGCATAAATTGACATAGTAAAATGTATACAATTGTTTATTTTCATAGTAACAGATGCGCCCTCAAATCCAACGACTATTTTATTTCTATTTAAACTTATAATAAAAACCATTTTACTTAGTTAACTTGTTTACTCACTAAACCAACCTGTTTGCTGTAAGTAAATAGCCTCCATGGTAAATAGTTACCGCGGCCCACGCTTTGTTATCTTTAAATATTTATAATTCATGTACCTAAAATTGATTGAAATTTAATCAAACGAATTTAAATGAAATTGTTCTATAATTATAATTGAAAAAGGGGGGTTGTAATTTATTATTATTTATAACATTGTTCTTACAAATGGATCACATTAAAAACCGACTCCAAAATATATGAAAAAACGTAATACCTAAGTGCTTATACAATTTGAGGGTTGTTTCCGATTTCCAAGAGATCCAATCATCAGATCCTGACTTTATGACAATGAGACCATACTAGCCGTGCCTCTCGACTGCACCCGCTATCCCACAGAAACCTTTAATTTTTTTGAGATAAAAACCCATCAGAGTAGTCGATGTGTTAAATCAGGGTATTAACAGTCTCCATTTCTAATTTCATTCCAATCCGTGCAGCCGTTTAATCATGATGAAATAACAAACATACACACTCACCAACTTTCGCATTAATACCTAATTAGTGTGATTTATGAACATATGAAACTTTTTGTAATTAAAAAAAATACAGCGTTTATGCTCGTCATCTCGTAGTCAGCTAAGTCAGCGTGCGACTAATTGTCTTTATTGTTTAAAATTTTCTTCGAATTTAATTGTTCTATCATTTTCTATCTCAATGGTCTCGGTTATGAGAGAATGTTCTGACATAGCTGAAAGCATTTTCTATCATAATTAAAGACTGACATAGAGACCAGGCATTTGAAACAATTTTAATTATTATAACGTTTGGTCTTGTTAACAGCTATGGCTGGTGCTAGCCTTCGCAGCATCACTGGCAGTGCCAATCCAGGACCTTGCAAAGGATGCTGAATTATCCAGGGAGAAACGATCTCCAGGGGGCTGGCACTCACCGCCAGAGGGAGTTTGGAAAAAGAAACTCGTCTGGAAGGAAGAATGGCAAAAAGCGTGGAAGACGGAGAAGAAGCTCTTCTGGAAAACTGAATGGGTGAAAGAAAAGCAACCAGCGTGGAAGACCGAACAAGTGCAACAGTGGAAGGAAGAACAGGTCCCAGCCTGGAAAATCGTGCAAAAACCTATCTGGAAAGAGGTACAAGTGCCGATATGGAAGGAAGTCAACGTGCAAGACTGGAAGAAGGTATTATAATTCGATTTTTTTTACTCTTTATGTGCAATATCGTCTAATATTAAATAAGTTTCAGTGAGATATAATTTTTTATTGTTTATAACTATAACAGCATATCTACATAGCCAATTACTGCTGTGGAATGCGCTGCCTGCATCTATCAGGCAGGCTAAATCTCTTTCTGGTTTTAAGATTCAAGTTTATACACATTATCTTAGTTCATGTTAATTGGTACGTATATATTTTATTTATAATATTTATGGTATGTATGTAGCATTGTGTATTTATTATATACATGACATGTAATAGGGATTTATCTATTTATTTATATTTTATGTGCACCGCCGACCGTTTTCAAATTCTTTAGTGCTGTCCATCCAAAGGTTGTCTGGAAGAAATCGCTTTAGGCGATAAGGCCACCCATTACACTGCTGTTTTTAATATATATTTTAGTTTACGTTTAGTTTGTGATTTTCGGTGTGTAAGAAAGAAATATTATTGTATTGTATCAGCCAACTAAATTTTATAAACTGAAAATATATAAAAAAAACTCTAAAAAGTTTTTATATGTATAATCACAATAACATTTTATAATAAAATGAATTCAACTTAGCCGATAAAAATTTATAAATTATTACAATAAAATTAATTCATATTAACATCAATCATAATAATTTTACCTAATTTTTAACCGACTTCCCAAAAGGAGGTGGCTATCAATTCGACTGTTTTTTTAATGTTTGTTATCGCAGAACTTTTTACTGGGTGAACCGATTTTGACGATTCTTTTTTTATTTGTAAGCTGGTGTTTCCCATTTGGTCCCATTTCAATTTTGTCTAGTTCTGATGAAGTCGACTTTTTATATTGATAATTATAAAATGTTATATTACTGTTTTAGTAAAACTGGTTGATACGTAAATAAGAGAACTCATAATTAATTATTCCCGAATAAATCATTTGTATTATATATATATATTATGTCAACTAGACTGCCTTCTGTGGCATTGCATTACACAAAATTACTCGGTTTTATAGGTTTGGAAGCCAATATGGAAGGAGATCAAAGTCCCGGTGCAAAAAGAGATACAAGTGCCTGAATGGAAGCAGAACTTCATCCCAGCCTGGGTCAAAGAGGGCGTCCCTGGTGAGAAATACCTGGGCAAGGACGACCACGGATGGGAATACACCAGCCACGACCTCTGGCGGAAGAAGATGATATGGAAGCCAGTGTGGAAGAAGGTTAATTCAGTTAGGGCTTACCTAAAATTATTTTTATTATTCTCATGATTTAACCCCCTCCCCCTAAAATTGCGAAAAGAAGAGAGAGAACTGTTCTTCAGATTTTATCAACTGTCAATAATGCCCGTTGCAGGCGATGCGCATTACCCGCGCGACTTACTTGCGCAAGTTTAATATGCATCGAATGCAACGGGTATTAGGCATAAACTTGTTTACTTTAACTAGCTATGCCCCGCTGTTGCACCCGCTTTCACACAGGAACTGTATTTTTTCCTAGATACAAAGGGGATAAATTAATTTAGGGTATAAACTACTTTCAAACCATATTTCTTACATAACCGTGCAGCAGTTACGGAGTTGAGTGAAGACAAACATACACACAAACCTTCACATTTGCTGTGATTCTAAGTACTTATGTGTTTTGTGTTATAGATGTGTAGATGCTGATTTTGATTTGGATAAATTTTTTATAAAGAGTTATATATTTTCCGCGATTTCTGGATTGTTCCCATAATAAAAGGTGGTTATCTATATTAATGAGAACAATAAACTCTTTTCGGTCTTTCCATTACAAACAACATACATATTGTTCTTTGGAATAACATTGATTAAATACCCTATATACTTGGTGGAATATACCGAACGCAACCGAAGCCAAAACGTTATTATTATAGAATAGAATATGAATCTTTATGTGCCTTATAACATTATTAGTTACACTGGAAAAGACAAATATGTACAAAAATATTTAAGTATATCACATTTGTCATAAACTAGAGAAACAAACAAAGTAAACAATTAAATTGTAACAAATTAATAAAGAAAAGCTTAAATAAATCAATAAAAAATGAAAAACTATGAAATAAGAATAATAATAATGTCAGAAAAAGGTAAAATATGTCATAGTTTATAACTCAAAAAAACACTGCATTAATCTATACTTATAGTAGAAAGAGGAAAGATTTGTATTTTTTGATGTTTGTAACGAAATAACTCAAAAACTACTGAACTGATTGAAAAAATTCTTTCACTGTTTAGAAGCTACACTATCCCCGGGTGACATAGGCTATATGATATTTTGTAGCAAGGCCTAAGGCCGAGCTTATGCCGAGCCGATGCTTGTTTTTTTTTTTTTTTTTTTTTTTTTTTTTTTTTTTTTTTTTTAATGTTGCGAGCCTGCAAAGTGTATTGTACAAGAGTGTGCGTGGCGGAGGCAGTCCCTTGATTTCTAGCGTCAGCAAAAATAAAATAAAACAGCATATTGTGGTATCGTACCAGCAATCACCAGCACTATCACCTGTCTTCGTTTTCGAGAGCATTTCCTTTACTCTTTGTAAGCAAAGAATCTAAACATTAAATACACGAAGTATTTGTTCATCTTATTAAGAGTATCATGTCTTTCCAGGTATGGAGGACCGAGCACAAACAAGAATGGGTCACGGAGAAAAAATTGGAATGGAAGGAAGAATGGAAGCAGATCTGGCGCAAAGAGAAAAAACAAGAATGGGTCACTGAGAAAAAACAAGCTTACGTAGACGAGAAAGTACAAATATGGAAGACGGTTAAAAAAGAAGTATGGGTCCCTGTTCAAAAGAAAATATGGGTTGAGAAGTCAAAAGAAGTTCAAGTACCTATATGGAAGTCAATCGAAGTGCCTGTCTACAAGAAGGTGTACAAACCTGTTTGGGAAAAGGTATGGGTACAGAATGAACACCACGGCTGGGACTAAAACTCGGTACGGACACCGTTCCCCTGTATATATAGTTAAACGTCATAGTCATTTGTTAACTATTTGTTACCGAACAATACCAAGATTAAATTCTTTTGAATTTAATTTGTAAATAGTGTTACGATAATACTCAAGATTATCTACCAGTTACATCACTATGGTAAGTGGAAAGTTGGGCGTACGCGAATGCGAATGCTTTTTAGCTATGAAGACTGTATACATTAATTACACGCTTAGAGGGCTCGTTCACACTTCATAAATAAACACCATTCAAAATATTCTACTCCGTTATCCACTCTCAGGCACAAATAAGTGGGAAAAGTGAGAAAGAGCCCAATAGGCATAACGTGTTCGGCTTTGCGTACGCCAAGAAGCGAATTTTTTGTATATTTTTATTATCTGTGGCCACATAATTTTTATAATAGTATTTTGCTGAATTCCCTTCTTATCGTAAGACAATTGGTTCCGAGATGTTCGCTAATTGCTCAGAACAATGGATGAAACATCCCACGGAAGATTCAGGTTTTGTATTCTAAACAGAGGTAGTACAAATAAATTTACAATTAATTTTGTATATTTTGGGACCAAAAATTTCTTATTTTGAATTTTAAAAATTCGATTTTGAGGCTAAAATATCGTTGTCGTCTGTTCAAAGACGGCTTTTATGTTATTTTTTACCAACACAGAGTTTTTTTTCTGATGAAATTTTTGATACCTTGTGATGAAGGCATTGATTATATCTAACAGATACATTGCTACTCTAATGTCAGTATCACATTTCGTAATGTACTATTTATCTGTACATACCCTAGGAAGACTAAGGTAGCGAAAAGATCATCAGCAATTTGATTTTTTGTAAACTAACAACAACCATTAAGTACTTCTTATTATTGAATTTCAATTAAACATGGCTTCTCTAACTTCAAAACGTAGCTAAATTACATATTTCTTAAGAATTAGTTACCCAATTAGCTATGGCAGCCAGTAGCTAAATAATTGCAAAGGCAATTGTTCTCCATCAATCTCTCTATTATCTTTTGTAAGCTATTGAGATCGCGTCAAAATCTATCAAGCCTATTCTTTGTAGTCGTCAATAAACTTTTTGTTTGGTTTTTGTTAGTTTATATAAATTGCAAATGAGACTTGAGTGTGACGAACGACGGACGCTCGTCCGATGGAAAGTACAAGTTTGTTTTTATAATTTTAAGTTTAAGCAATAAATATAATTAAACAAAACAGGTTTTTTATTTCAAAATTATTTTTTTCCAAATTATCAGAAATAAATGCTTACTACGTTAGGTTGCGCTTTTATTTTCATTTTTCGTTACAACATAATAATATCAGTAACGAAATAATTATTATTAGTGGTACATCAAAGTTATTAAAATCTATTATGACGAAAATTTAAAACCGTTCTTTATCACGATTTTTTTCTCCTTATAGGTCAAAAAGATCCAACCTTAGAACATTTTTGGCCTACGGGCTCAGTTGCCCTATACGCCACCCTGTGCCTAACTGTCAAGTGCCCTATTTCCTATACCTACCCCTATTTTTAGAAAGTGATTGTACTAGGGATTGTATATTTTTATGGTTATGTGTATAGATGACTATGATAATAATATTGGGTAGGTCGTTGTTCCCCGACAGATACAATCTGGGTATCTTCAAATCGTGAGTGATTCGATTTCTTCAAGTCAGGCGTATATCCATCGTAGACTACGTCGGCGAGGTGGCGGTCAAACGCAAGCCTAGCTATTATATTTATATTCTATAAACATAATATAATAAAATCGTTGAGATTAAAATATCTGTTTGTAATTGCGATATATCCAAAGAACAATCACACAGGGCAGGCGTCTTAAAATAAGCAGCTGTATGCAACGTTGAGACAGTAAAAAAAATCTGTTAGTATATTTATCTTTTTGTTTCATCACACATATCTTCTATACCACTAGATCGATTTTGATGCAGTTTTCACGAATATACTTACCTATGACCAGATAATCATACAAGTAACTTTTTTTTTATTCTTAAATTTTAGCACAATTAAATAAATTATTCAATGATTTTATTTTTATTGAAAAGCGATGTGAAACGTAGCGTAAAATGGAGATCGCACGTCATAGCCGTTGAAAACTGAAAACGATCAGCTGTTATTTATTTACCTAAATATTCTTTAGATAAGATTATAGCTTATTATTTAAATGGTCGAACCTTTTAAGACGAATCAACAAATGACGCGTGAAAAGAAAATTTAACAAAAAATATTTTCATATGGCTGTGTTTCGACCTCTTTAGTTTTGAACTGCTCTGATGCTCACTGTGGTCGACTATCTTCTGTATAAAAGCTAAATAACACCCATCACAGCACACAGCCTCCCATGCCACTTATTCATTGACTGCCCCGTTAGCACAGTTGGTAGTGTACATGCCTTCTGCGCTTGGGGGCGTGGGTTCGATTCTCACCTAGGACAAACATTTGTGTTTGTTCTGGGTGTTAACATCTATTTAAGTATGAATTTAAAAACAGATATGTATGTATATCAATCTCTGGCAGCCATATTACAAGCTTTGTTTAATTTGGGGTCAGATGACCATGTGTGCAATAATGTCCCAGGTATTTATTTATTTATTCGATCACTCACTGAGCCATGGCAAAAACTAAAAACTACTTTACCTACGACGCTGAAATTTGGCTGGTAGATTCCCTCCATATGCGGTGTAGATGCCCGTAAATATTTTTTTTCCGAAAGGGATAAATTAATTGGTACAAAAAGAAGATTGAAATGTATCCGCCATCCTATAAATAAAGGTCAACACAAAAATTGCTTTATACTATTTGCAATGTTACGATAGTGCCAAATCTGTTTTTGTAAATCCTCACTCGATGATTTTTATTCTTCAAAACGTGCGAGATGTCTCTGACTGGTCAGCGCAGCCTTAACAAATAACTTATCCATCCAAGTATCCACTTAATATAAAATTCCTTTCAGAATCTGGGGTGGCCTTAAAAACCGGAAAATAAATATTCTGTGTCTGTCTTGCACACCAGCTCCTTGTCAAACTTTATCAATTTTGTTTCAGGCGTTAAGTCTTCAAGGTAGCAGAGTTACTATTACAAGTTCAATTTACTTATTCGTTTAGTTGGTAAAAGTTTTTTTTTTGTAACGAATAGGATTTTTCTAAAAATTAATGTATCGGGCTAGAGACAGGTTATGTTAATATTGGTCCTCCTAAAACCCTTTCGGTAGTCTGACTCTATGTCCGACGGAGGGCATTGGAATCTTCATGGGAACGTGTCGATCGGTACCCCTAGCCTAGCACGTTGCCTGTGGCAACACTGTCGGGAAATGCAGGGGGTATTTAATTTTCCCGTCTAAGATACTTAGATACCCCAAATATAGTATACACGATCCATCGTAGATTAGCATAGAGTAAAATATCTGTGGGGTTAGTACGAGAACTTGCGAAAAAGTATTCGTTCCGTAAACGATAGCAAATGTATGAAAGATTCAGTTTCCTTTTACGTCCGATAGAGGCGCTGTTCAATTCTTCATACATTTGCTGTCGTTTACGGAACGAATACTTTTTCGCAAGTTTTCGTACTAGCCCCACTGCATGAAAATAATTCTAGAATTGATATACCTACCTTATGATTATACATGAAGCTATTTTTTTGACGATGATAAATTTTTAGGAAGTCAGACGTTACAATTTTATTCTCTGTTATAATACAATAGAAGGAAACGATTCGGTATAATATTTATGTATTATGTATTACTATTATGTTCTCAGAGATACAATCTTTATGCCTAGAACCTTGCTTCTATAAAATTATAGTAGGTACGTATACCTACGTTAAAACACGTCACAAAACAGTCACATAACAAGTGGATCACATTAAAAACTGTCTTCAAAAATATATGAAAACGTTATAAGTGCGAATAAAGTTTGAGGGTTGCCCCACATTGGAAGTATACCTACACAACAAAAGATTTTTTTTGGAAATTGGTCAACAGTTGGCGGAGGAATCGGTGAACATACATAAAAAAAAATAGAGAAACATAGAAACGTCCTCCCTTTTTGAAGTCGGTTAATAGCGCAACTGACTTTCGGATCAACGGTACCTACCCAAGTTATTATCGAATCATTTTACAAACACAAACGCCGGTCTGTCCTATTATGTTCCCATTATACTGGGACACAGACCTCTCAGAGAGAGAGAGGGGGGGGGGGGTATGGGCCCTAATCCACCATGCTAGCCCAGTGCATATTGGTGTATGTCTTTATGAACTTTTAAGGTTCTTGGACATACCGGTTTCCTCACGATGCTTTTTCTTTTCCGTTTTGAGCAATGGCATCAAAACTGCAGATAATTTGTTTAGGTAGGTACCAAATCAGTCAGTGCAGGGCCGGGGATCGAACCTGTTGCCGTCAGATTATAAAGCACTCATGCTACCGCCAAACCACCATCGCATCGCCTTTACGTGTCTATGATTACATAATAGTGATGAGGTATATACAAAGCATCATTACAGTCTCGTCAGTCCATTTCTATAATTAACATTGTAGTCGTTATCGTGGGCCGTGGGATGAGAAATCGAGGTAGGTATTTGTAGAACCGTACAAAAAGAATAATGATAAGTATTGATATTTAGCGAAAAAATCTCGAGTAAAGTTAAATTAAACAAATAGGATAACAATTAAAAAAATTAAGCCAAAAAGTCTACTTTTAACCAACTACAGGAGGAAAGGAGGTTCTCACTTCGGTTCGTTTTTGAAATGTACGTAAGTACTCCGTTTACTCTGAAATTTGTATACCGTTGATATCATTGTATATCGTAGATATTCCAAAAACCCACACGAAGCGCTTTGAGTCCACTTTTGTTGTGCGAAACGCTGCTATAGACTGCGGAATGCGCTGCCTGAATGGGTGTTCCCCGATAGTTACAATCTTGAGGCCTTACTTAAAAACTTTACTCAAGTTGATCTGCTTTAAAATGCTTTCTCAACTTCTCGCTGAAAGCAATCGTCACACGCGAAAAACGAGACGGAGCATATTTAAGCGTATGTCAACTTGAGGAACGTTTTTAAGTAAGGCCCAGGTTGTCTTCAAATTGCGAGTGAATCGGTTTCTTCTAAGCAAGCGTGCTCCATCGTAGACCGCATCATCGCTTAACATCTAGCGAATTGGCGGTCAAACGCAAGTCTATTAACTCTATTTCCTATTTTGACTGCCCCGGTGGCTCAGTTGGTAGTGAACCTACTTTCTGCGCTTGGGGGCGTGGGTTCGATTCCCATCTAGGACAAACATTTGTGTGATGAACATTTGTGTTTGTTCTATGTCTGGGTGTTAATATCTATTTAAGTATGTATTTAAAAATACATATGTATGTATATCAGTCTCTGGCAGCCATATTACAAGCTTTGCTTACTTTGGGGTCAGATGACCATGTGTGCAATAATGTCCCACATATTTATTTATTAAGTAATTAATAAAAAGAAACAAAAAACCAATTCACGTGGTTCTTGCCATCTGCATCCACTGAATGCCTGAAATTCTCTCTCGATGT
Organism: Agriopis leucophaearia; assembly: GCA_949125355.1. NCBI lineage: Eukaryota > Metazoa > Arthropoda > Insecta > Lepidoptera > Geometridae > Agriopis > Agriopis leucophaearia. Next base: position 4,691,942 of record OX421261.1, on the reverse strand, counting down.
TCCCGTCAAAATCTTGGAGATAAAATAACGAGTACTTACTTATTTCTATCTACCTAACCGGTGCACAAAAGGAAAGTCTTGCGCAAGTCGCGGCACATGGTGTACACCAAGCTTTACACAAAGTCGTGATAGGATAGTTTGTTCAATAGAAATCTAAATGCGTGCAATATGATCAAACCACTACTTAGATTCGCGCTTTCACCATTCTTTTACTGAACGTTGGTCGACAGTGGACAATGCAAGACAATTCATTATCTGTGGCCCTAGTACGAGAATTTGCGAAAAAGTTATCGTTACGTAAACGATAGCAAATCTATGAAAAATACAGTTTCCTTTCACGTCCGATAGAGGCGCTGTGCAATTTTTCATACATTTTGCTATCGTTTACGTAACGATTACTTTTTCGCAAGTGCTCGTACTAAGGCCACTGGATTGAATAATAGTAGATTGTTGCATCGAGCGTAAAGTGTGTTTTAATGCACGAGTGTTATATTCACAGACTAAGTATAGCTACTACGTAGAAGTCTTTGGTTATATTGGTGCCCGAGCGCATGCGAGAGCACTAAATTAACACGAGTGAATTAATTACTCACTTTAGCAAGGTTCGTAATCTACTTTTCTTTCAACTACCAATCTACCTACCGTGATAAAATATACCTACTCAAAATAAAAATAAGCAAGTTTAATTCATCTTCTCAAACTTTTAATACTTACAATTATATTCACCAAGTCGGTTTCATTCCCTCGATTTTTATTTACAGTCAGTATCTTTTTGATCTAATGCATAATACATTTTTTATTGAATCTATTCAAAAAGCTATATTTAGGCAAACCGCGTGAGCCAAATAAAAAAAAATTGAAAAACGCGGGTAATTCATTCCGCCTTCGTTCGTAACACACTCAAAAACACATCACAGTCGAAATTTAGGTAGTTAAAAAAAATGTGGGTCTTCCAATAGTGGGAATGAAAGAAATAAATGTACTATTCTCATTCATAAGTTGCACTTATTTTCTCATAGAGGGTGATAAAAAGTAGAGTGTACTCCTCAGGAACAAACAACTATTTTAAACTCGAGTAACTTACTGAATCCATCGCTGCACTCAGGATTCTACTTTAGAATCCCTCGCTATGCTCGTGATTCTACTCTAAAATCCTTCGCTCCACTCCGGATTCAAAGAAACACTCGCCTTGAAAATAGTTGTTTGCTCCCTAGGTAAACAATCAACTATTATATTAAAATTAATGGGAGACATTAAACATTTAAATGTATATCTAAATAAAGAATTAAAGAATAAATAACTGGCCATATTCCATTCCATATTCATATCTTATTATATTTATATTGTTATATTTTGGCTGGATATTCGACAAAGAACCAGAGTCACCGACATAGCTATTAAAATCTGCAAGTTGAAGTGGCAATGGGCAGGCCACATCGCTCAAAGAACTGTTAACCGATGGGGAAGAAAGGTTCCTGAGTGGAGACCACGAACCGGAAGACGCAGCGTAGGTAGGCCTCCCACTAGATGGACCGACGATATTGTGAGAGTCACGGGCATCCAGTGGATGCAGATAGCAGGGTGTCGTTCAGTGTGGAGGTTAAAGGGGGAGGCCTATGTTCAGCAGTGGACGTCTTCTGGCTGATGATGATGATGATGAACTGGCCAAGTGCGAGTCGGACTCGCACACGAAGGGTTCCGTACCATTTTCTATAAAAACGGCAAAAAAACACGTTTCTTGTATGGGAGCCCCCCTTAAATATTAATTTTATTTTAATTTAATAATTTATTTTTAGGCTCCCATACAGGACGGACAGACGGACAGACAGACGGACAGCGGAGCCTTAGTAATAGGGTCCCGTTTTACCCTTAGGGTACGGAACCCTAAAAACAGTGCATTAATGAAAAACTGTGCAACCATGAGATTTCATATAACATTTCTGCACTGTTTAGGTTCTTATAAAAAAATACGTCCTTTGTGATCGGTTTTGTAGTGATTAATGATAACATTACGAGTACTTTACTACGTATCTAGTTGAAATAAAATATATTGGTGGCAGTTTATTAGCATTACATAGCCCTCGTGGCGTAGCTCGACTGTGGCTCGTATAGGTATGATTCATACCTTATACCTTAGTTGCACACATCCAGTCACTCCGGGGTTTCTCTACCCCCAGACTTTATTGTTTAGAAACAATAAAGGTAACTGCGTATGCAAATTTCTTTATCTTGTGCATCTCTTATTGAGATAACAAAACAATGGCTTGGAGTTTCCTGCAGCTACGTCAGCCACCTTGAATGAAAATTAATGAGATTCCATTTACTTTAAAAGTCAGCTAAATTATGAATACTAGCTTTTTCTGCAGCTTTACATGAATGGCGATGACAACACCTGTCACTCAGGGTAAGGTAGGTATATAGGTATAGTTTGCTCTCTATCTGAGGTAGGTAGCTAGGTAGGTAACTAATCTTTCAGGCACAGACCTACTACCTTTCAGGGTTATGGTTACTTCAGTATAATTATTATCTATAAACCACAGACATATAATACAGAAAAATGTCTGTGCTATAAACCTCCTTTATAAAAAGTCACAAATCAATCAAAAAACTTACCTCCTTATACTTCTTTTAATAATAGTATCTACTATACAGGGTAACTAGATTTACTGGTAATCACTTAGCATCCGCCGGAACCGGAAGACGCAGCGTAGGTAGGCCTCCCACTAGATGGACAGACGACATTGTGAGAGTCGCGGGCATCCAGTGGATGCAGATGACAGGATGTCGTTCAGTGTGGAGGTTAAAGGCTTATGTTCAGCAGTGGATTTCTTCTGGCTGATGATGATGATGACTTAGCATCCTGTTAAGGGTGGCCTCACTACGTTAAAACAAACAACTTTTATTCCACGGATTTTTAAAAGTCGGGAAAATAATCTGCTGTTCCATACAAAAAAATAAACATTCTCTCCGGACAAAATGTATGAAACAGCGGTTTTTTCCCCGCGAATTTTGATAAGTCGTAGAACAAAAGTTGTTTGTTTGGATGTAGGTACTACCCCGTACATAATAAATAATGTAATATGTAGCAAATATTTATTTAAATCATTGTTGATTTGATTAAACATTATCCGTTCTTTCGGTTAATAATGTATTGTATGTTCTACCAGGCCTGGCGCACTCCGCATTTTAGGTATGAAGCTACAAGTAGTCGTCTTGTCGGACTTGCCGAGCCTGCCGCTGCGCGGTAGACAGAGATAACGCGACAAGAGTCATGCGAAAGACAGAGAAGCAACGTCTAAGTAAATATAGCAGTAGGTAGTTAGCGCTTGCACGTCCTGAATTGGGCTTTATTGTGTGGTAGGTAGTAAGACTCGCTACTTATTTAAATGCTTTTAATTTCGGAGTGAACCTTTTGTAGTTGTACTTTATGTATTCTGTGGTTCTACCCAACACAAAGATAACGCCTGACAGTTTCATGATAGTTCACTCCACGTGATCATCACACATTATGATGGTGGCGTTTTGATTATTCTCTACTTTAATTCATGTCGCACTGCAGGCGCGAATCCACCGTTGTGGGCACGATGGGCATGCTCACAACCCTAATACAATGATTACAATTATATGGCTTTGGTTACGGAACCCTACCATATGACATGTGTGTCTCGCACAAGCGCTCATGGCCAAAGAGAATATAAATAATACGAGTTAAACCATATATTAGTCAAATGCACTATAATTATCGATCATGCACGAACAAGTTCATAGGTACGTTGCCTCATACTTGCCCGATTTTCGAGTGGCTGTGACCACAACCTTTTTTGAGGGCTGGTACAGGGGCGTATTTACCCTAGGGCCAAAAGGGCCATGGCCCAGGGCGGCAGGCTGTGAGGGGCGGTGCAAGCCGCACCTCACGTCCAGCTTTGTACACCTTTCTTTTTAACTTTATATGATTGAGAATTATCATCTCAGCTGACGTCAACACACTACTGGCGTAATGCTACTGGATTTTATTTTATACTTAAAAGTTTTTTTTTTCGTTAATTTATGGGGCGGCGAACCTTACAGGCCCAGGGCGCTGAATATTAAAATACGTCATTGGGCTGGTAGAAGTACCTACGTTAATTTCTAGTAAAATCGAGGTCCGACTAGTATAGTAGATTTATTCTGTGATGGAGGTACACGGTTTATACTTTTCCTGGCCTTAGAATTGAATCATTTTTTTTTTTTGGCTCCATATCTGGGACATTCTGGGACATTATTGCACACATGGTCATCTGACCCCAAACTAAGCAAAGCTTGTAATATGGCTGCCAGAGACTGATATACATACATATATATTTTTAAATACATACTTAAATAGATATTAACACCCAGACATAGAACAAACACAAATGTTCATCACACAAATGTTTGTCCTAGATGGGAATCGAACCCACGCCCCCAAGCACAGAAAGTAGGATCACTACCAACTGAGCCACCGAGGCAGTCATATACAGCATATCATATACTGAAAAGGACTTGGAACAATTTTAATCTAGACACGCGGGAGCGCGTCAAAGCCAAGTCTCGAGCGGTACCATGTGTAATATTACGCGAACCATTTGGAGCTACTTTTGTCCCCCTCATTACTCAAAAACTGTTTCACATAAACATGTCAAATTTTTTTCTCTGCACGCAGGCGCAGTGAGCAGACGTGTCCAATAATTTTTTTAAATATAAGTAATACGATTTGGTGTAATTTTAGTTCTATCGCCTATAACATAGTGCTCAAATTTAACTAAACAGCACGTTAGCTGTTTATCAGTGTGCCACCGGAGGGAATGAGACGCAGCGAGCATCGAGGGGACACCGTTCTGAATTGTAAAGGTACGTTCATACTTGAGGAAGCAATAAGCAGAGCGGCATACTAAATATGAGTAGCCCTCACTCCCAGAAAATCCCATCCCAGAAAATGGTATCGGGTGGTAGCGGCAGTAGCTCTCAACCGGATCTGTCTACGATTACGTTAGATACAAATTCACTAGTTTTGAGAAGTAACATTACTACGAGAAAGAGAAAAGAACCCGAAAATGAGTTTACATGCCAGCTCAACGCTTTTAAAAAAGAAATTTTAGACATTCTCAAAGAGTCTAGCATACTTCACAACGAGAACATAAGTATCATAACTGAGAATACGTCATCCATCAGAGAACAATTGCATGATATAAAATCCACAACTGAATACTTGCTAACAGAAAATAATAACCTTAAATCGGAAATGACGAAATTAAAAGATTACGCTAAAACAAACGAAGAGAAAATTACACAATTACAATATGAAATTGTATAACTAAAATCACACTCGCAAACTACACATCCGATGCAGCCTCAATTCATGAATGCCTATAATGATGTTATTGTAGAATTACAAGAGCGCGCAGAACGAAATCGGAATATTATAGTAGTTGGTATTACTGAGCAATACTTTGAAAATCAGGAAGCTAGAGAAGAGGCTGATATAAATAAATTGCATAAAATTATAAAAACTATTTACCCAGACTGCCCGAAAGAGAAAAAAGTCATGAGGCTTGGTAAATATGATGGCAAAAAAACGCGCCCGCTCAAAGTATTTTTCTCTTCTGAAGATACAGCCAAAACAATACTACGAAATCAAAAGAAGTTTAACTTCGATGGAGTTCGAATTTATTCCGACCAGACCCCACAACAGCAGAAACATATTACGAACCTCCGGATCGAATTAAAAAAACGACAAGAGAGCGGAGAGGAAAACCTGTCAATAAAGTACTTTAAAGGAGTTCCAAAAATTATAGAAGAGTCAAAAAACTAGATAGAAATTTATTTACAGTCAAAGATACAGACATAAGCACAGTAACATATGAAGTAACAGATAACTATACAGATGTAACAACTACGCCCAAAACAATAAACTTCCTATACGCAAATGCTCGCAGTTTAGTCAAGAAGGGTAAACATGATGAACTAAGGTGTATTGTAGAGACCTTTCATACAACTTTGGATGTTATAGTTATCACAGAAACATGGATAAAAAATGAAAATGACGCCAAGAGGCTTTACTTACCAAATTATAACCATTATTATAACTACAGAACAACAACGGTAGGAGGTGGTGTCTCATTGTATATACACAATAATTTAAATCATGAATTTCTGGATGATCATTGTGAAGACTTTAACCATTATCTTTGGGTCCACCTGAAAAACCTTTCTCTTGATATCGGAGTTGTATATAAACAGCCCTCGTCAAGTGTAAAAGATTTTTTAGAAATATATAGTAACCAACTGTCAACAAGAAGAAGAATTATTGTTTTTGGAGACCTAAACCTGAATTTACTTAGCAAAGAAAGCTCTATAAAAGAATATAAGAGTGTTCTGAAGGAGAATGACTTAAGAATATTAAATAAAATTGATAAGGAACACTGTACACGCAAAACAAAAACCACTGCGACTATACTAGATCACGTTTGCACTTCCTTAAAAGAGAATACTTTCCATATGGCCATCATCGAGACTGCTTTCTCTGATCATAGACAAATCTACCTTGAGGTGAAGAGAGTTAAACCTGAACCAATAAAACGAGTAGAATATGATGCTATAAACTACAATAATTTATATCAAACTGTAAAAGACTGCACTTTGGTTAAATTACATAATGAATATACAATATTAGAAACTGATCTGTTGAAAGCAATTTCACACAACAAAATTACTAAAACTAAAATACAAAATCCACCTAAAAAAAATTGGATCAACAAGGACTTACTGTCATTGATAAATAAAAGAAATATTCTGTGGCACAACCTGAAGCAATCACCTGAAGATGATGAATTGAGGCAGAAGTTTGTGCGACAAAAGAATACCGTATATATAACTATCCAAAAAACAAAAAACCAGTATTACTATAATGCTTTTAAAAATTGTGAGAAAAATCCTTTAAAAATGTGGCAGCTTATTAATAGTTTGGCGAATAATAAATTAAAAAATCAATCAACCTGTCCAAAGTTAAAAACGTCTAATGGGCTAATCACTGATACAAAACAAATATGTGAATGTTTCAATATTTTCTTCTCAAACATAGGTGCTGAGCTTGCAAACCAAATACCAAAGCAATATCACATTATTCCGCAAACGCTATCACCTGACTGTCGACAATATAATGAACAAATTATTACTGATTTAAAACCTGCTACTATCGACGAGGTAACAAAAATTATCACCAACTTGGACTCAAACACAAGCGCTGGTATCGATGGTATTACCACAAAAATGATCAAATGTGTCAAAGATCTTATTACAGAAAATCTAACGCACTGCATTAACAAATGCCTAGCTGAAGGGAAATTTCCAGATTCCTTAAAAATTGCCAAAGTTAGTCCCATCTACAAGGCAGGCAATAAAATGGACCCTGGAAACTATCGGCCGATATCTGTATTACCAATACTATCAAAGGTGTTTGAAAAAATTCTACATAATCGACTTAGTAAATATCTAGAATCAAAAAAAATTTTGTTTCATAAGCAATACGGTTTTCGGCCTAAATCTAATACTCTTACGGCATCTATTGACTTAGTGACATCAATCAAGCTTAATATTGATAAAAAACTGATAAATCTGGGGATCTTTATCGATTTAAAAAAAGCCTTCGACACGGTCAGTCATGAAAAGCTCTTATCAAAACTAAGATCCATAGGAATGACTGGATCTGCCTACAAAATTTTTCAGTCTTATCTTTCAGATCGGTATCAGATTACCAAAATAGATGGAATCGAAAGTGTACCCCAACTAATTACATATGGCGTCCCCCAGGGCTCTATCCTTGGGCCCTTGCTGTTTTTGATCTACATCAACGATATACACACAATTGGTTTAAAAGGTGATATAACTTTATATGCCGATGATACTAGTCTATTTTACAGTAGTAACTCCATAGCTCACATAATAGAACAAGCACAACATGATCTCGACCTCCTTCACAATTGGCTGCAGTCAAATTTACTTACTATTAATACCTCTAAAACCAATTATATCATATTCTCTGCTAAAAATAAAAAAATCGGTCAATTTAACCCCCTAACTATCAACAGTAAAATAATTAATGAAATTAATAAGGAAAAATATTTAGGTTTAATACTTGATAAACAGCTCACTTGGAAACCTCATTTGGAGTATATTAGAAGTAAAATTACATCACTAATAGGTGCGCTCCGTGGCATGGCCCGATGCCTCCCAAAGCGAGTACGATATACAATCTACAACTCGATGGTAAAACCTCACATAGATTACCTGATCGAAGTTTGGGGAACGGCGGCGAAAACAAATCTTGAAATTTTGCAAAGAAGTCAAAATAAGATTATTAAAACACTATTTAGATATAACTACCTAACGCCTACTACTAATATTTACAAGGAAACAAAAATTATGAATATACCTCAAACATACAAATATAATACATGTGTACTAATAAGAAAAATTTTAACAAAGGACATACATACTCAAATAACTTTTACAAAAAAGATTGATTTACAAAAAAGAATAACGCGACAAGCAAATAATCTATATTTACTAAAAAAACCTAGAACAAATTATGGTATAAATAATATTATGTATGAGGGCGCCTACTTGTACAACAAATTACCAAAGGACATAAAAGAGGCAAAATCAATTAATACCTTTAAAAAATTATTAAAGCTACATGTATTAAAGGATTTTTCGTACATAAATATGAAAATTTAATAAACATTTAAATTATGACCAACTAACAGTGTGATAGAGGCTTTAGTCGACAGTCCATAACAGCTGTCGGTTCCGTCCGCGCGAAGCGCATGGAAACCGGTTTTAACATAATGAGTAATCGCAAAGTACCTCAGATTTTATTTTAAAAATTGTTTTTGTTGTTTGCTTTTTTCGTTTCCTTTTTTTAAATTCTAAATTGTTATACATATTTAAGTTCATTAGTTTGTTTCGTTTAAAAAAGAAAAAAAAGAGAACGGCTTTATGATTAGTAATTCGCAAAGTACCTAACAATTTATTTAAAAAAAAAAAATGCTTTATGTTGTTTTCTTTCATTTTTACTGTGTTTTCTTTGTATTTTCGATTGTTACGCATATTTAAGTTTAATTTTGTTTGCATAAAAAAATTCAAATTATCCGATTTCTTACGAGTAAATCACAAAGTAAGTAACTAACTACCTCACATTTTTATATATATAAAAAAAAAAAAAGTTTTTTGCTATTCATTTTTCTTTTCTTTTTATTGTATTTTTTATATTTTTGTTACACATATTTAAGTTTATATTCGTTTTTGATATTATTATTGTAAATATAACTATTATATTTAAGTCTGCACGCTGCGCTAAGCGGCACAAATAACAACTATTATAAGTTTAACGTGTAATCTCAGTAAGTGAATATGTAATTTGTTCTTATGAGATTAATAAAAATTCTGAAACCAAAAATTTGGCATATATATTGAGACTTGCGAGATACATTTGTGCTCCAAATTCGATAAACACACCTTAAACAGTAATTTAGATATTAACGTCCAAAAATCGACATTTTAATCACTGACTGACCTATAGATCAAAACTCTAACCCACTTCCTATGAAGTGGGTTAGATGACCTAGAAAGTTCAAATTTAGCATCCAGATAGGTAGTTGGGAGAATAGAAAGGAATAAATCAGAAACTGGTAAATTTGTATTATTTTATTATAATTTTTCAATTTAATTGATTGTATTAGGAACACTTACTTATAGCGCCTGTAATGTAAGAATTAGCAATCAAAATTGATGCCAGCCGGTCTTTATGTGGATTTTAAGGTCTTCACGTGAATATATATTTCTGTTTTAGCTTCTCCTCATACTGCATTATCGAAGCAGCTAAATGGTGCCTTGATTGGAAGAACCCGTTCTGTTCAGCAAAAAACCGAGACAACATCGCAGAATTCATTGACCTGTCTATTGGGTCATAATCATCGTATTGCAACTGCCTTGTTAACGTAACATGACAATTTATATTACAGACTTTAGGTTCTCTTTGAGAGAACCGTACACTTTAGCTAAGAAGTGTACGATAAGATTGTGAGCTTTCTCCAAGATCACGAAATCACCAACAACTGCCTCTCCTGTGTTATTTATCATATGATCAATAGGTATGGGTAGTTGCAGGGTACATTTGAAGGTCTCGTACAAGTCTTTTGCTGGAAGGATGTATGTTTTGGTCTTGTCTTTCTCGTCATGGTGGCTCCACAGGACACCCAAGTTGTTGTATATGTTAATTAGAGTTATAACAACCTCAGGTTTTAAAGCATTTGGGGAGAGAATCTGGGGGCATCTGCTTCGATTAATACTTTCTCACTGGCTGTTAGTTCCTCAGTGTCCATGTCTATGATGCCGATATTTAGTAAGACAGCGCCCAACATTGCATCCTATCAAATATTTTTAAAGATTCGTGCATGTTCCACAGAATTTCTTTCGCCTTGTACTTATTTACTTTACTTTATTTACTTTACTTGGAAAAGTAGGGCTCAGTTTCTGGATCATTCTTGCTGTCCTCGTCCAGTAATTTACGGACTTTGCTGTAGTTTTCTTTGAAATCTTTAAGTCATGGTTGGTCTTGGTGCAAAGCTTTAAAATCAATAACTGAAAGGAGGCACACTACCTCACAATTTAGCTGAAAACGAAATGCATTTATTTTTTTCAGTACAAAAATTTCAGTTTGTTAACGTCAAGTTGTACTCATGTAAAAAATGTGACATTTATTGATTGTTTTTTTTTTCGCAAAAGTTAAATTAACATTATTGCCAGCAACAAATATGGCAGAAGAGAGAAAATAGAAGTGGGAATTTTGATTTTATTAGCTGAAACAAAGAAAATATCCTATAAAATAATTGAAAAATAATTCACAAAGGTGAATTAATGTTAAAACAAAATGAACACTCATTACAATTATTATATTACATAATAATATAGGGCTGGAAAATTAAAATAACTACAATTTAATATTATGTATTTACAGAAATAAAATATCCCAACAAAAACATAAATTTGAAATGAGAGCCAAGTCAATATTATGATGTATGCCTTGGTTGTTGACTTCAACGACAAAAGAAGTGAGATAATAGTTCTATTGAATAACCCGTCGCGGCTTTTCACACTAAGAAATTTAACATGTCCCAACATAGACTAATTAGTGACTCCTACTGTCTATCGTTATCATCATCAGCCAAAAGACGTCCACTGCTGAACATAGGCCTTTAACCTCCACACTGAATGACACCCTGCCATCTGCATCCACTGGATGCCCGCGACTCTCACGATGTCGTCGGTCTATCTAGTGGGAGGCCTACCTTGGCTGAGTCTTCCGGTTCGTGGTCTCCACTCAAGAACCTTTCTTCCCCATCGGTTAACAGTTCTTCGAGCGATGTGGCCTGCCCATTGCCACTTCAACTTGCAAATTTTAAAAGCTATGTTGGTGACTCTAGTTGTTTGGCGAATATCCACGTTCCGGATTCTATTGCACAAAGAAACTACGATCATAGCTCACTCCATTACCCGTTGTGTGACTCGTGAGTTTCTACAAAAGGCCAAAAGTTAAGGACCACGTCTCGGTACCATATGTCATCACTGGCAACACACATTGATCAAAGACCCTTGTATTTAGGCACTGTGGTATCTTGGACGAGAAGATTTCACGCAATTACCCGAACGCTGCCCATCCGAGTTGGGTTTTTCGGGCGACCTCTTTGCCTAAGTTGGACTTACCTAATTTATTTATTTATTATTTATTTATTGAACATGATTTTTGTCTTGTTTAAAACCCACCTGTTGGGAAAAGCTACTGAAGTCGCTGAGCATTGTATTGAGGCCATCCAATGACTCTGCCATGATAACTGTATCATCGGCAAAACGAAGGTGAGTGATGTATTCGCCATTGATGTTGATGCCGAATCCGTTCCAGTCTAATTTTGACAACATCCTCCAATGCGTTCGTGAACAGTTTTGGAGAGATAACATCTCCCTGTCTTATGCCTTTCTGCAATTGGATTAGTTCCGTGCTCTCCTTTTATCGGATAGACATGGTGGCGTTTCTATACAAACACTTCAGCATTTATATTCAGCACGATATATCCATAGTCGATATGACAACGCTGGAGGGACTGCAATACTACCCAGGTGTCGATTGAATCAAAGGCTTTTTCATAGTCCACGAACGCTAGGCATAATGGCCGATTACACTCCTCAGTCTTCTGTATAATCTGGCGGAGCGTGTGTATGTCGTTTATGGTGCTCCAGACTTTAAGGAAACCGGCTTGTTCGGGAGGCTGGAAGTCTCAACATTATATGTTACTTGATTAATCTCTTGATAAAGCTAAACAATAAGTATACGAAAGTGCAAATACATATTTAATTACATTTCAGCAATTTCTTTACTTGCACACACTAATACAATATTTAAAGGCTCTAATAAAGAAAAACTTGAAAACCCGAAAAACTCGAAAAAAACGGTTTTTGAAATTGTAAACTCGAAAAAACCGGGTTTTTTACACTACCCGAGTTTGCATGCCCTAGTAGGTACCAGGTTCCAGGCGGACAAAGTCACCAGTAACCGCTAGTACGAAATGACTTCTTGGCCTATTCGTGTTGAAATAGGAGAATGTCAGTGCTTATTTCATTGAAATAAGGTTGAAAATCTTTTATCAACGGAAAAAATCCTTTACCGTCACCGAGATACAATACCTACAGAGATAAAATCGTGCCAAAAATATGTCCGAACCAAAACTCGGCGCACGCTACGCCGACTTTTTGTTTAGTTGTAATAGTCCAGTCATTACGTACATTCAAAAAAGAAAATGAATTTGCGGATCTAATTTTTTGATATGTTTTTGATATTTTTGATATGATAATTTAATAATTAATTAATTCAATTTAATTAATAATTAATTAATTAATTTAATTTATTTTGGCAGAAAAAATATATTTTTCTTTCCGTTTATTTTGTTTTGTTTATTTTGTATTGTAAAAAAATAATTGAAAAACCTGGCATCCCTTTTGACGAGTGTGTTTGCATTTTTTTTTATCACAAAAGTTTCTTGAGACAATCTTTTATTCATTTTAACGTGTGTTTTGTACTTTTTTTGCTCAAATGTACCTACTGTACAACCTTATTTTTACTGCACAAACAAATTATTTGTTTAATAAATTACTTTTGTGTGTATCCTTAATTTGTTGCTCTATGTACTTATTTTTTATCCCATCAATTTCCTGAACAATTTCCCATTCGATTCGACATGCAGACACAACCGAGCGAGCAGCTCGCTCGACGCTGAGCGTGGATTCACCGACTTTGCGGCGCGCTGGAGATCGTAATTTTTGTCCAACATAAAAAAATCCAAGAAGGAAATTGTAGATCTGAATATGCTCTACAAGTTTGAGTTCAACAAATTTTTATATTTATTATGACCCAAACAAAAAAAAAGCAAAAAACAAAAATTGTGTCCTAAATTTTTGACTTTATCGATCGATATCTCGATAACGATGCATGATACGCTAAAAATGGTCAAGATTTTATTGTAGAGCACAAAAAAAGCTACAAAAACTGTCCTACAAAAAATTTCGAATCTCATCGGATAACCGAGTTATTGCCGAGAAACCAATTTTACCCCTTTTTTCAAGATGGCGGCGAAAGCTCATAGGAAAGCTTGGTCGAAAAACTCAAGTTAAGCTTTTCTAGGTATCCCCTACAACATATCAAAACATTAGATCCGGAAATTCATTTTCTTTTATTTGCCTTTTTTTCGGACGAAATGACTGGACTATAAGAGCCGTAACAGACACGACAGCCAAGTTCGACACGACTGTTACAGCTATAAGGCAACCGCGATCCGAGTACGTCGCGTGATGCCAGTGCTACGATGCCCTAGCCGACAAGCGACGTTGAACACTATGGAAGTCACGTAACGTCTAAATTGGAGTAAATGTGGCAATGTGAACTATAAAGTGATGTCTGTACAATGATGCTCGGCTCGGGCGTTTTTTGACTGCTTTCACTCAGATATTGTGAGTCTATTGCAATTGTATCTCGTCGTCCGTGCCTCGTCGGTAAGCGCCGTATCTAAGGTACTGGGTAAGTGGCCGTAAATGCCCGTTTTCACCAACTAACCCTCAAGCATCCCCTAACTAAGGGTTCTTTAGCTTAAGGGATACCTTAAATTAGCCTCTTACCTAATTTCATTTTCACCAAACTAAGGGATACTTACGTAAGGGCCACTTGTCTAAGTGACAGGTTTTTTTATGTATGGAGTCCGAAATCGTAACTTTTCCGATAAAATTACTGATTTTGTATTTCTTTAGTAAATTATGATGATTAATATACAATAATGCGACAAAGTAAACATAAAATACGCATGATTTCATTAAAAAACTTAAAATATCATCCAAAATTCATATCTCGATGCTAAATGCTGCGGATTGCCATTGCCATAAAAAAATAAAGTGACAACTTGACAGATGACATCACATTTGGAGGTTAGATCTATCTATCTATTTGCGATTTTTCTAAAGAATTGTTTTGTGTGTGGTTACTTCAATTGAAAATAAATATAAATAATGGCAGAAAAAAGGAAAAGGGGGCAAAATTTTACTAGCGACGAGAAAGACAGATTGGTGAAATTGCTGATAGAGCACAAAGCAACAATTTTAAATAAAAAAACGGACGGAACAACAAATGAGGCAAAATCCAATGCATGGAATGCCGTTACAGATTCATTTAATACACTAGGAACAATTTACTTAGGTTTGTTGTTTATGTTATTAATAATTTCATACATATTCAAACTGTAGGTACTTATAACTCGTGTTATTTTTCAACTTTCAATACACAATACATGTCATTTTTCAACTTTCAGATCAAAAGATTCTTTGATGAAGATGTGGGAGAAATTAAGAAGCGAGAGCAAAATTTATTTTACTGCGTCGCGAAGAGATGCAACACAGACAGGTGGAGGACCATCAATAATAAAAATTGATCCCATTTTGGAGCAGGTGTGCGCTATACTTGGCCGGAGCTGTACAGGCATTGTAGGTGTCCTGGACAGTGACTTCACAGAAGAGGGCACAATACTTTCGGAAATTCAAAATTTACCAAAAGTAATACGCATAGAAAATGTAAATTTGCCGACCGGAACAGTAAATATTGAATTTCAAGAAGTGGAGACCAATAGAAATGTAAGTATTTATTTCTTATACAAGACTAGCCTAGAATAGTTAGGTTTTAATTTGTTGTTTTTTATTTAAATTTTAATGTTATCTGCTATCTACAGTCTTACGTTCAAAAGCAAGAAAGTGATCAGAGTTTGTGGTTTGTATTTAGCTTTTTGCAATGTTATTGATGCTGTCGGAGCAAATAAATGCTTCAACCAAGTTTAGTAGTCTACCCTGTACTTTGCGAATCCTCATGTTAAACGATATTTTGGTTCTTTTCTAGAGCGAAATGGCAGACAACGTTATAAAGACACCTTTGTGGTCTAGGAGGCGACCTCCTTTATCTCAGCCTAATGAGCGGACAGAAGCTGTGTCTTCGTTGTGCAACAGCTTCAAAGAAGTTAATAAAAGAAAGGAAGACATTGAAGTCCTAAAGCTACAGCTGTTACAAGAAGAAATAGACTATAAGAGGAAGCTATACAACTTACAACTGCAATCGGCTGCGCTGGAAGTTGAAATAAAAACTCAAATACTTCTTCAAATAAAAGGTAAAACACTTTATTACAATTACATAAAAAAACTAATTATTTAGGCATACATATCCTCAAAATATTGAGTTACTCGAAGTCTCACAGACCCACTATAACTAAGATCATCAATGTTACTCGGTATACGAGGTATTTGTCCACTGGTAATTAGCTCGTCTAAATTGGAAATAGATCCATCATTTATAGGTTCACTTTCTTTTCTCAGAATGCAAATATTATGCAAAACACAGCAGGCCACAATGACATTCGCTGCAGTTTGTAGTTTCAACCGAATTCCCAAAGCTAGCACGGGAAATCTTCTTTTGAGAACTCCATACTGGTGTTCTACCACATTTCTCGTTTTTATGTGGGATTCGTTGTATCTTCTCTGTCCGGTTGTAACTGGATTTAAATATGGTGTAAGAAGATGACGCTGAAATAAAAAAAAAATCTATTTCAGGTGGCGCTTTACCATTACAAAATTGGACCTCAACAGAAGAACACAGAATAATAATAACTATAATGTTAAGTTGTTCACCTCAATAGCCCAGACTTTTTTAATCCTATACTGTACAATAGTTTCATATTCCTTTTTATACATATTCCATAATTGTATTTTTTATATCAACAGGGCCTTTTGGTGTTGGCTTCGGCTCCACCAATGCCTACCAAATGTCCGGGCTACACCCGTGAATTTCATTAAATAAAGTACTATAATTATAAATATTTTTAAATATAATACATAAATGGATACTTCACAAAAGCGCCTTTGTTCTTACCTTCAAGGCGTAACCACTATCACCCAATAAATATGCTTCAGCATAGTCAGCTCTTTCAAATGGCATATCTTCTGCTATTTTGATAAATAGCAGAGTCGTGTGTTGATCCTGGCCAACGTGCAACAACATCTGATATTAATAAATTAGACAAACTAATTGTTTGGACGTTGATGGACATATAAGACCTTCGGTTCCAAAAGATTTCAGCATCATCTCCACCTGAAATTTAAAAATCAAATTAGTTCAGCAGAAACAATACATAAAGATATAGAATGTTTCAATTAGGTATACTGACCCGGTGATTGTATTTTAATATGTGTACAATCAATGCAACCCAAAACATTTGGAAAGCGCGCAATTTTATAAAAATCTAGTTTCACTCTGGACTGTTGCTCTTCGGTGTCTGGAAATGTAATAAATTCACCCTGAAGTGTTACAATAGCTTCAGAAACTCTTTTTACTATTCTGCTACAAGTAGCGACGCTGATTCCTCCCATATCAGCCACAGCGAGTAGATGATTTCCAGTTGCGAAAAACCTCAGAGCACACAATAACTGATTAATAGGTGGTACTGACTTATTCCTGTAAAAGATAAATAATAAATAAATCATTTATTGTATACAAAATAATGCCTTGATCTAATGCTATCCAAGTACATATTACAATGAGCTAGTAGATACATGTGGTCAGTTAGATACATAATAAATGGTGTGTTAACACCCGAACTAGAAAAATCTGTGTCTCGGGTGCTAACCTTCTTGCTGTACATTTTATTAACGATGCGTTGCCATTTAGACTAAATTACAAAAATAAATAGGTTCTATGATAACAAATGATACGTGTATTTTAATTATTACTGAACAATTGTTTCTAAGTAATTTTAGTAAGTAAAACAGGGTTATATGGAATGGTATGCAGTGGGTGGTACTAAATACCTGTAGCTACCTATATTAGATACTAGCCGTCCGCCCCGGCTTCGCACGAGTGTAAGCTCGGCCTTCGGCCTCGCTACAAAATATAATATAGCCTATGTCACCCGGGGATAGTGTAGCTTCCCAACAGTGAAAGAATTTTTCAAATCGGTTCAGTAGTTTCGGAGCCTATTCATTACAAACATACAAACATACAAAAATAGGTACAAATCTTTCCTCTTTATAATATTAGTGTAGATGTAAGTTTATATCACAAAATATGAATAAACAAGTAAAAGTAGCAGAGTACATTAGATAGATAATCATACATACCTGTCATCTGGATGCTCTAAATAGTGTTCTATTCTGTATAACAAAAATAACACACTATCCTTGGATAACCTAAATCTTTTCAAGAAGTCGAGATCGTCATATTTCGTGAAAAAATCCGGTCTTTCGCGATAAATATGTGGCCGTCTAAATAAGTTTCGATTCATTATTGAATCCACTGTTTCAATAGCTTCCAAACTCTATAAAATCTTCCATTTTGAAGCAAAAATACGTACGACTAACAACAAATAAACTGTCACTTAGCGCTAAGGCCCCGAATATCGAGCCCTTATTTTTAAGGGGCCCCCTAAGACTTTAGGTGTCCCCTAAGTGATGGTGAAAACGAAACTGTCCCTTAAAATTTCTTAGGGGCTCCCTTAAACTTAGGGAACGTTGGTGAAAACGGGCATAAAGGTTTCAAATTAAAAAAGCTACCAGCATTTCATAAACTTAAAAAATCTCTTTATTTATCAAAAAACTTAAACTTCTTATTCTCTTAAACAATAATAATGAAAAAATATATATAGGAGTAGTAGTACATATACTGAATTGGAGTTACTCTGAAAGGATGATGGTTTTGATGTGAGTGAGCGAGGGCGGCACAGGCAACGGGCTTAAGGCCCGCGAGGCAAGTAGCTACGATGCATAGAACTTCACCACCGCTCACAGAGTTCATACCATTCAATGCATTTCATAAACTAAAAAAAAATCTCGTTATATATCAAAAAACAAAAACTTAAACTTCTTATTCTCTTAAACAATAATAGTGAAAAAATCATGTAGGAGTAGGTACATATACTTTTTTACTGAATTGGAGTTACTCGGAAAGGATGACTATCTTTGGTTTTGATGTGAGTGAGCGAGGGCTGCACAGGCAACGGGCTTAAGGCCAGCGAGGCAAGTAGCTACGATGCATAGAACTTTACCACCACTCACAGAGTTCAAACTTCTCAATGCATTCAATAAGCCAACTAATGGGCAGTGCTTTTACATGCTGCATATTATACATCGGCTCATAAGTATCCTTGAAAATGATGTACTGTGAACAATTCATTAGCTTCCCCCCATTTTTCGCATGGTAAGGAAAAAGTTTTTCCTCTTGAGTTATTGATTCTGGGTTCGGAGCTCGTCTGAGATGCACCCCACCCGCATCAGTGATCAACTTAATCAAAATCTCTCTTGTTATGACTATTTTCTTCGAAATTTCGTACTTTCCAGTAAAATTGTGAAAATAGAAGTGACATCCATCAAAGATGCCTGGTAATTGCTTGTATTTGTTGAATCTAGAGTTTTTTGGGCCTTCGTTTGCAGTTGTACCTATGCCCTTCACTTCGTAAGGGTGGAACGGTTCTAGCTTGTCTATGTTCGATGTAGTTACCCAGTTCACTGTGAGAATCCAAGCGGAGTTTACGACACCTTGTAGTACTTCTAAGCTAGCCTCGCATACTCCAATATCATCAGCGTCAACTATCAGGTGTGTAACCTCTTTTGTTAACGATTTTGTTTCGATATGTAAATTACTGTGAGATTTCGCTAGTCTTTTAAGTTGGCTTAACACAGTTAGGGATTCAGAAATACAGTAAACGCGTATTTCATCAGATTCCAGCTCCGGGTATAACTCTGACATATTATGAGTTATATTGACACTCTGAGTTTGGATTATATTTTCCGATGCTGCTAGCATAGTAGACTTCAATTCGGCTGAAGCTAACTGAAACGGCGTTTCACCTTTGCAATTTCGGACATGTATATCAGCTCCGTGTTTTACCAACATTTGTGTAATATTTTCGCGGTTGTACCTTATGGCTATGTGCAACGGAGTGTCATTTCTCTGTCCAGGGACGTTTATGAACGTATTAAATTGCAATAGCAAATTTACCAAGGCTGTTGGTCCATTTCGCACTGCCTCGTGGAGTGGGGTCCAGCCAGCATTGTTTTTTGTATTTGTATTAGCACCTTGTTCTAATAACTCTGTGACTTTATTTATAATACCGAGTCTACAAGCTATTTGGAGCATAGTTTCACCTCTAATATTCTTCTTTTCTAAGCTTTTGTCGATCCCACTTTCTGAAGATAGCTGGGTGACATCTTTTTTAGATTTATTCACTGTCTTTTGATTGGGTTGTTCTAATAAAATTGCCTTTGTTGTTGTTCCAGGTTCTGAGATGTCTTTAGCAGCTTCGTTGGGTTTCTTTGTAGATTTTTCCTTGGAAGTACTAACAGAGGATTTCGATTCTGGTTCATTGGTGGTTATTTTAGTTCTATAACCTTCATATATTTTATCAAACATCTTATCCATTTCAATAGTGGATTTGATACAGGCTGCCAGCTTTCCATCATGATCAGGGTATGTAGTGCATCCGTCGAGGCTAGTGCTGCATTTGGGACACGTCTTTAGGTCGGCAAAATGCTCTGCGCAAATCATATGGAAACATTTACTCAGAGTAACAGGATCCCGGCATAGTTCGGAGCAAACACAGCAGACATAGCATCTTTTTATGCCTTCAAAGGCTTCTAAGAGGTTTTTTACGTCTTCTGAAGACATTGCTCTTCATGAATTAGCAACTTCAACTCCTTGTGGAGCGGAGCCACCCACTCTGATCTATGGAGACACCACAATTTCGTTTACCTATTATGTTTTTCACTTTGAGACTTTACTTGGACTCACGTAAGAACCACGTGAAAAGCCAAGAGAAACTGAATGTAATATATTGCACGTACGTACGTATATTATTGTTAGTGGAAAGAGCTTTTGGCGGGAAACCAACCCAACAGAACACTATAGTCTATTAAATGTAAGTTGATTTAATGAAGTATGTCAAAATATTCGATTAGTGCTGGGACAATTCGGACCAAATCGAGAATAATGTGTCTTTATTTATCGACTGGAAGTGTCTTGCACGAATAATATTTTTAAACCAATCTATATTTCTGTTGTAGTACTATTATGATGAGACTTTAGGATAATGAAATAAAACAGAAAAAGAAAGTAATTTTTTTTTTAATATAAATAAATCTATTGTTTAATCTAATGGTGTACATTCCAAATCAGTGTCATCATCATCATCAGTGTTAGAGTCACTTGAGAAATCCTGCAGATTAATAATAAATGCTATTCAATCAATAGTATGCTATTCTAGTAGTCAGTCTTTGGATAAAGATGCTTCGTTCCGTAAAATTTACTAAGACAGTTGCTAGTAATTCGATATTATTATACTATATACAATAGAAATCTAGGTTTACAAAAAAAAATTACATTATCTGTACGAGTTTTGTATTTCGATAGTACGCAGAGGAAATTCTGAAAAAACAAAAAAAAAATACTATTTAATTCACACAGCAAAATAAAACGATCGATTTTACGTTTATCGATTTACCACGTCCCTAAATTTTTTTTGTGATAATCCACACTAAGGCCCGTATTCTAAAACAAGACTCAAGTATCGTTTGATCTCTGATCACCTGATCTTTACTTGAGCCTTGAATCTTACTTCCTTAAATCCTACTTAAGTATTAGTCTTATTCCAAAACGGCACTAAAACTCAACTCTGTTGAATCTAGATTTAAATCGAGTCTCAAGCGGATATTCTTTTTGTCTATGAATCAGTCTGTTTTCGTTTACATTTTAAAAATGCAGTTCCGTTTTAAAATTCAAATATACTTTTACTATTTATATGTACAGCACTTGTAGTTCATAATAGTTTAAGACGCAGAAAACCAGTGATCTTTGAGTTACAAGTAAATGCAATTCTCCAGACGTTATTACAAAGACATGCCCTGAAATGTCGTCAGCTGTCGTTTCAATCAAGCTACATTTAAAGGACTATATCACACACTATTATGAATTATGACTCACCCGGAGTCAGTCCGTAGGAGTATTACATTTTCTTGGGTCAGTATATTATGGCGGCTCCACATTAGTGCCGTGAAGCTCCGAGAACAAGCGTGAACGTGAATGTGGAGGGTTTTCGCGGAGTTCACGCGCGTTCACGCCTGTTCCCCGATCAGAGTCGGTATTTTGTCCCGCGACAAAGGGTTCGCGCCTCCGTCGCGCGTTCACGCGTATACATCCACATTCACGGCCCCGCGCCAGTTTACTCCGGACTATAAAGTCGTACGGACGTTATCCACCATCCTACCACCATCTTCTTTTTTTCCAACGCTTTTTAATAACTTTCTTGTTTTGAACGGCTTTATAGTAATATGTTGCCACAGCAAACAAAGTTATTGCAGCAGCAGATTCTACGACCATTTCGCGGCGGGTTTCACGAACGACTGTGAGCATCCCGTGAATGTGGAGGGCACAACTTGTGCCGAGAATTCACGCCGTGAATTCGCGCGTGAATTCACGGCACTAATGTGGAGCCGCCATTATACTACTCTTTGGAGTAAACAACCGTCAAACAACGTAAAAGCTAATCAGAGCAGAGACATTTCAACAATATAACAATATTAGCCAATACGGGAGATGCCACTTTTTATCATGTTGTACATTATTGGCCGTACATTCTCGGCCCGTGTCGTCAAAACACAGCCCGTATTGCATGACATGATAAAATACGGCATAATAATGTACAGCCCGACAAAAAGTGGATTTTTCCCATGTACATTTGTGACAAATCGATATGAAAAACGTTTATTATATCAGTGTGCGTTTTTTTTTGGCAAATATAAGGTCGGGGAAAAAGTTTCTTCGTATTTTATAAACAAATTCAAGACATATTTTTTTCAAGTTTAATTACATTTAATTATAACATATATGTGCCATTTTGTTCGATAACTTGTTGCCATCTTGTAGGTAGTGACATGATCCCGTTGCTGTAGAAATTTTGGGACTTCTGATCAAAAAAATGCAACAAGTAGTTTTGACAGTCCTCTCTTGATGTTAATCTAACACTACCCAAAGAATTATGAAGAGATCGAAACAGGTGGAAATCTGAGGGTGCAAGGTCAGGGCTATATGGTGGATGCATTAACACTTCCCAACCAAGCTCTCAAAATTTTTGCTGAGTGGCCAAAGATGTGTGCGGTCTGGCGTTATCATGATGAAAGACCACACTCTTTCTGTTGATCAATTCCGGCCGTTTTTTCTCAATTTCTTGTTTGAGTCTCATCTGCTGTTGGCAGTAGAGATCCAAATCGATGGTTTTGCCCGGCGGTAAAAGCTCATAATGCACGATGCCCTGCCAATCTCACCATACACACAGCATCACCTTATTACGTGTTAATCCGGGTTTCGCTACAGTCTGTGGTGCTTCACGGCCCTTTGATCATGATCGTTTGCGCACATTCTTGTCGTAGGTGATCCGTTTTTCATCACCAGTGATCAATCTTTTCAAAAACGGTTCGGTTTCGTTACGTTTCAATAGAGAATCGCAAATGAGTACACGATTCATTTGGTTTCTTTCAGTGAGCTCGTGTGGCACCCAAATATCGAGTTTTTTTGTATACCCAGTTTTTTTCAATTAGGTCAAAACTGTTTTGTGGTCAATGCCCAGTCCTTCAGCTACGTCGTAACTACTAATATGCCGATCTTGGTCCACTTTTTCAGAAATGGCATCGACTTTATCCGTAACAGGGCGACCAGAGCGAGCTGCATCTTTGACTTCAAAATTCCCGGACTGAAAACGCTTGAACCAACATTGTGCTACTCTTGATGACACTGCATTAGGTCCATAAACGTCACAAATTTTATTCGCGGCTTGTGTCGCAATTTTCCCTTTTTGTAATAAAATTTCACAATATATCGAATTTCTTCGTTAGATTCACTCATTTTATCGAACAAAAAAACAAATGAAAAATGGCGGGAAATTGCTTTTTACTTTTTGTATTCCTTTTTAAAAATGTCATATTTTTAATGGTATCGGAACCAGCCAGATACAAACAGTACAACCGATGAGATTTTACTACAACTTTATACATACAAAATACGAAAAGACTTTTTCCCCGACCTATTATATACATAACGCAAGTGCTACATAATTGATATCTTCAAAACAATACAATTGCTGTAAAAACCATGTCAATAAATGTTAAAAATAGTAAAATATAATTCTACAATATTAAAAATAGTGCGAAACTCTGATTATTAATTTAAAATGTGTGTGTACGATGTCCATGTAATTTAGGTAATGTTAGTGATTTTGCGCCATCTTTCATATTACGGCGCAAAATCATTACACATTACCTAAATTACATGGACATCGCGCGAGTGTTCTTGTGTTCTTATCAAATATTGAAAAGTGTACTCTAATAACGTAAGTACATCTCCGCAAGATGGCGCCTAGAACACCTACATTACATCGCAACTGCGGGAAATGTTCTACTAAGATCCTGAACAGAGATTTCCTAATATGTACTTTATTTATTATTTTATTTATTTATTTTTTAATCAACAGAATGCTTACCGTTAAACCAATGCGCTAACTATTTAACTATAATATAATATAACTAACCAACTAAAGTTACTAACTACTTACAAATAAAACTAAATATGTGGCAATTATATTAAGATTATCATAAAAAATGTCGACATGCTGGAATTAGCGCACAAATGCATTAAGTAGTGCCACAGCCCGCCGCGTGGGCGCGTTGTTGGCGTGGTGCGTCCGCGGCACGGTGCACGCGAGCATCTGATGCTGGCAGCGGGTTCCGCAGCGCAGGTAGTTGTCAGGCACGTACAACCCAATACTGCTTAAAGTTTGTGAACTGTTCACTTTACTGCGCAGTATTAGTATGTAGTGACTAGCAGCAGTTTTCGCCGAAGCTCCAATGTATCGAGCCCTATCCTCGTGGTTACAAATAAAGATGGATACATATATGGATAATACCCGTACCTTCGCTTGTATACATATCGAGCGAATTTCCGCTGAATCCGTTCCACCATCAAAGTATATTTGGCCTCTGATGGATCCCAAACCATGGCACTAAACTCTAATTTGCTGCGAATGAAAGTGTTATACAGCACTATTGCAATTCTAACATCCGAGAACTGCGATGCCATCCGCATTATAAAACCAAGAGTTTTATTTGCCGTTTTACAGGTAGAATTGATGTGTTCACGGAAGTCAAGACGCGAGTCCAAAGTAACTCCCAGGTCACGAATAGAATTTACTCTCTTCAGTGCTGAGCCTTCTAGAGCATATGATGAGGCTATAGGCATTTGTAACCTAGAACAAGTCATTGTTTTGCATTTGGCAACATTAAAAGAAAGTTTAATTAAACGGCTCCACCTCTCCACCGACTCTATATCCTGTTGCAAGTCCTGCTTCAGCATCCAGCACCGGGATGTTAGGTAGAAATACGGAGCTGAAGCGGAGCTGAGCGGAGTAGAAATACCTTTTGCCCTATCACGATTTCTCCACAGTGCCGGATTTACCAGCAGGCTGAGTAGGCTAGAGCCTAGGGCGGCAAATTTTAGGGGCGGTTTTTTTTTTTTTTTTTTTTTTTTTAAATATTTTACAGAATTTAATTCATTATTTATATACCTATTATGTAATTACCGTAAAACTATTTCTGTGCAATCGTTTGGGTTTTAAAAATTATCTAATAACTTACACATCGATCCCCTAGTTTCAAAAAGGTGGTTTAATTAGTACGATAGTGCACAAATCATAGTTTCGATTTCATTGTTTATTTTTTACTAATGAATAATTGATGTTGGTAGGGGCGGCAAAATTTGAATAGCCTACTGTGGGCAAATGTGTAAATCCGCCACTGTTTCTCCATCATGCGTATATTCATTTGACTGGTTCCTATCTCTACGTTTATTCCTTACATGTCTCCAAAATTGCGTGGGATCCCTAGTTATATTTGACTCAATCACACTAAAATGCCTATTGTAAGCTTCTCTTATTAATTCTTTAACATGGGACCTGTAGTATTCAAAAAACTTCATAATTAAAATCTAAACCTAATTGTTTATATTTACAGAAATGAAAATATTTTATTTTTAACTTATATATGATGTCGGATGTGAACCACGGTGGATATTGGCGTAGATGCGCAATAGCGCGCGATTTTCTTAAGGGCACATGGTTGCAAATAATATCATTTAACTTTGCATAGTAAAGCTCCATAGCCAAGTCAACATCCTGCTGATGAAGCACGTCAGACCAGTCAACAGGAGCTACATTGGAGTACAGTGCGTGAAAATCTGCTTTGCGAAAATCCCAATCAGGAGCAAAACAAACATTAGTACGAGAAAAGGTAGTAGCGATAGAGTAATCTGAACCACGTAAGAACGATAGCGTTACCTTGAGAGGAGGATGGTAAGCGTCCGCCGGCACCAAAGGCTCAACGTCTTCAGTCACAGACACATCACCAGTATATGATAGCTAACACGAGATCCAGCATGCCTCCATAACAATTGAAAATAATATTTGACTGTTCTAATTTACAAAATTCTACCAACATATCATATTGTAATTTAATATTAGCACTACATGAGTTTAGATTAAAATCTCCGACTATAATAATATCTAGAGCTGCAGAATATTTACACACCATGTTTTCAATACAGGTTATAACATTTAAATATTGCATATTATTGTAATTTGGAGGTAAATACACAACACAAACCAAGAATTTAATATTTTTTCAAACAATTTTGGCCACTAGCATTTCTTTATCATCTGTCAATCCATCCACATCAGTTACATGCCTTACTGAAAAATCATCACGCACAGCCAAAAGGACCCCACCCCACCCAACATCTCCAGCGCGGTCCTTTCGCAGCACTACGTATCCTGGAGGAAACAATTCACCATCGTAAACAGAACTCTTCAGAAATGTCTCAGTGAGTGCAATGATATCGGAACAACTTGCCGAGACTCATTGTAGAACATTGCAGTTTTACTCCTGAGGCCGCGCACGTTCTGATAATAGGTATAGATTTACTTTCTTTCGACAGTTGGGTTTTCCTACCTTCTTTACCTTCGGATCGAAAGGACTGCGTCCAAGGCTTAATGCAAATATCTTCAGCCCAATAAACAGGAGTCATTATGATGTCAGCCAGCTTAGAGGGGACATCCAATTTAAATGATGCGTAATTTCCTCTTGCTTTTAGAGCTACCACACCGTAGGTACTGTTCAAACAGATAGTGTTCAGGTGATCTCGAACTTGCTCTACGGTAGTACCAACCTTCACGTAGTAGAGATGTAGGTGCCTGCGACGCTCCGCCGCCTCCAGCTTGGTAGCACCCACAGCCGCTGCACCCCGCGTGACGCCTGCCGGTCCGCTGCGTGGACTTTTCTTCGCTGCATCAGTCCACTGAGTGTTAGGAACGGTATCCGCTGGAGGACCAAAACTAGGTTCACCGGTAACTGGAACAAAGACTAACGAGCTCGGTAACGCTTGAGAAGCTGCCCTAGAAACTACTTGAGAAGGTGTTTCATCAATTATAGGTGCGGGGCGCGGCTGAGATTGAATAATGGTTGAATCATCAGTTTCGGATGTTTTTTCTTTGTCCCCTTTGAATGCTCTCAATTTAATCTCCAGTTCACTAACTCTATCAGTGAGGGTAGCAATTATCTTGTATAACGGCAGAGACACCTGCTCAGTGACCACCTTTGAGATAAGCAATGACACGCGCTCATCCAAAATCCGCTCGAATTCATCGCGAATAACAGTTCGCAAATTCTCCACGTAATAGGTATCTTCCATGTATGAGCGGTCCAGCGGTTCGCCCCGGGTCAGCGCCGCAAGTGCCACGTACCATATTTACTTTACTCGTTCGATCAGTGTCATTATTACTGGATACGGGACACTTAAAGATCTATGTACACAGTTCTAATGGCGGCTCCACATTAGTGCCGTGAATTCACGCGCGAAGTCACGGCGTGAATTATCAGAGGCACTAATCGTGTCCTCCACATTCACGGGATGTTCACAGTCGTTCGTGTAACTCGCCGCGAAATGGACGTAGAAGATGCTGCTGCAATAACTTTGTTTGCTGTGGCAACATATTACTATTTAGACGTCCAAAACAAGAAAGTTATTAAAAAGCGTTGGAAAAAAAGAAGATGGTAGATGACGTCCGTACGCCTTTATAGACCGGAGTAAACAAGAAGTAAACTGGCGCGGGGCCGTGAATGTGGATATGTACGCGTGAACGCCGCGCGAAGGAGGCGCGAACCCTTTGTCGCGGGACAAAATACCGACTCTGATCGGGGAACAGGCGTGAACGCGCGTGAACCCCGCGAAAACCCTCCACATTCACGTTCACGCTTGTTCTCGGAGCTTCACGGCACTAATGTGGAGCCGCCATAAGCAATAAAAATTATTCTATTCTGTACATGGATTATTGCCTGTACAATACTGGCTGTGCTTTCCTAGCCGTATTTTATAGACAGATATATATGTATATAGATTGTATTTTATTGACGGCCAGTATTATACGACGTGGATTGTATAGCATGGTATTCGATGTACATGTACACCAATTATCATGTTGTACATTATTATGATGTACAATATCGTGTCGGCAAATATCATGTTGTACAATAGAGACAACTTTAATTATTTGATTGATTTTGTTTAGACTTGTTCAAGTACTTGTTTGCGTTGTTTGCGTTATGTTATTGTTCGAGACGTTGCATGGAAATATTTTTTATTTAGTTACACTAGAATAAATAAGTTAAAAATCATCATGCAGCCCCTGTGTTCTGTTGGTAAGTCTTATTTTCCTGTAGTCTCTTTACATAGTACTGTTATCTTTATATTATTCATAGGTTAAAATATTGTTTTGTTTTTTCCATTAGTTCTCAGTACTCAGTACATGACTAACTGCTACATACTACCATCCCACTCAGGGTCGTTAAACTTTTTTCAATGATAAAACTATGTACTTATTGTAGTTAATAAGGATTATGTATATTTGAGATGAAAATATAGGCTTCCCTAATGATACAACGTAATTAGAGACACTCACCCAAAGCCATTCTCTGCTACAGAGCGGCTAACTTATCTGTAGAAATAAATAGGAACAGGAACAATTATCAATAATTGTAATATAACATTACGCATCTGGTAAACAAAATGTATGATAAACATAATCTGGGCCCCAATTCTGCTGACTACCTAATCACTTACAAATAGTGGAGTGAAAACCAGCTCATAGTCAATTATCATACCATTTCTTCTCATTGGCTGGCCGGGCTCATGTCACCATGCACACTTTGCACAATGCACATCCTAGTGTGACCGGGAGACTTGTGTGTACCTCAGATATTAGACAGTAGATTGGCATGTATGCATGCTGTGTCATCTTTGTAGTTCCATTGACATGGCTTAGTATAAATAATTTTGTAGCTCATGGTTTTACACCATGAACTACAAAATTATTTATACTAAGCATATGGTTGCCATACATCTGGAATTTTCCAGACATATCTGACGTCCAGGAATTCAGGACTTAGTGGAATGCAGGGGATTAATTCCGAAATGTCCAAAATTATAGAAATGAAATGAAAAAGATCGCCACTCGAGTTAATTATGCAGAAAATATGAAAATTTAAATACACATTGAAAATTCTACTGAATAAAAACATGTGTAATGATTAAATATCAACGTTGACCCCTATATATGATATATATATGACCCCCTATATATATGACCCAAGCTCAGAAGGCCTGATGTAATGTGAATCAAAATAAATCTTTAATCATCTGCTTAGAATGTTATAATGCCATTGCTATTTAGAAGCAATTCACTAACAGAATCGGGCCCTAACCACAGAATAGTTAGTTAGTTACTCTCCGACTAACTCCTATCTGTAACAGATACTTTGCCAGACACATCCTCATTTAACTGTAAAAAAGTTTAGTCACAATGCTTGTATCGTCATGGGTGAAATACAACTATACACAATGAATAGTAAGAACTTAAATCAGGGTGTCTTCAAATCGCGAGTGAATCGGTTTCTTCTTGAAAAGAGTGCTCCATCGTAGACCGCATCATCACTTAACATCAAGCGAGGTGGCAGTCAAGCACAGCAAGACGTAATCCGCTTATAAGCGTTGGACACTGAACCATTTCCTGCTCCAGAACTAGGCCTTGATTTCAATGTTACCTCCATGTCTGGTCGTGTTCCACAATCAAAATTCCTGTTTTATATATTGCTTAGTTGCCGTTTTGAAACAATGCTGGAATTGTTCCTTAACTTCGGAGCTGCACCAAAACTGAATGGATAGTCATGCATCATCGCAGAAAAAAAAGTTAACTCTTCTCTAATTACCATATTTATTATTATTGATAGCTGCAAAATTGTCCAGCTATGCTTCCTCCGCACTTCTTGTTAATCTTATGTAAACCCAAATGAGTCAGCTTTTCCACTACCACTTTTTTTCATCGCATATAAAGTCTGATTTATTACACCCTTGTTTGTTAGTGATGATAGTGATGATGTGGTTGAAGATGGTGCACAATATGATATGATACATATTTAGTCTGACCTTGAAAAGACCGTGATCAAATCTTTCAAATCAAGGAAGCCGTTAGAAGAGGGGAGGGGAGGGGAGGAAGGGGTTAGTCCATTCCTTGACTGTAATTAGAATAAAATCCAAACATTTAATGTGAATACAAAGATACAAGATGTGTATTATGTATAATTTGCTTTACTATATGAAACCGATTCACTCATGATTGGAAGATACCCAGATTGTATTAATCAGAAAACAACCTCTCGAGCAGCTCTAGCAGTTCGAACAACAAAAGTGAAATATAAGCATTTCGTACAGGTTTTTGACCAACGCTATTAAACTAATGTTATTAATAACAATAAGCTGCATACTGATGTTATCACTGCTCGGTGTGGTTATGTTTCATGCTCACGAGGGATTTACTTGATTTGTTTGAAATTGAAGGGATTTATCTGCTTTGTTTTTGCAGTGTTGTGAAAGAATGGTGTTTTTAAAATTTAAGTTTTTTTTTAATATTACGCTTTTTTTTTCCATCTCGGCCGATGGTAAGCGATGATGCAGTCTACGTTGGAGTACGCTTGCCTACAAGAAACCGATTCACTCGTGATTTGAAGACACCCAGTATGTAACTATCAGGGAACACCCATTCAGGCAACGCGTTCCACAGACTAGCAGTTTGAACAATTAAAGTGTTTAAGAGTGGGATAAGTAAAGTCAATGATCCATCTGATGGTAAGCGGTAACTATCGTCTATCGGACTACCTGCATATTTGATACTTATAAAAAAAAAAGATTCTGCAGAATAATAATTATTAAATATTTGTAAATAATTTAAATTAAGTAATATTGTTAAATTACAGATCATGAAACGAGACAGAACTCTTATAGGGCGGAAAACAACTCCCCTACTCCGCTCCCTAGAGAGGAGACCCCTCTTTTATACCGATTCCCTCAGAGCAACGTGGATCGAAGTCCCTTCATGATGGTGGCAGTCAGTCTACTGCTTATCATACTCATCGCTGGCATCATCATCGGCATATATCTGCTGGTTGTGCAGAGTGATTCTGGTTAGTAATTTAATTATAATTGTAATTGTAAGAGAGGGAAACCTAAAGATACCCCGAGGTACTAGAGTTCAGCCAGGTTATACAAGGTTAAGGTACAGGTTGATTTGATGATGGTGATGGTGGGCAACGGCACTCCTCGAAGGATAATAGGTAGTAGAGTGGCAGTGTTTGAGCTCATTTTGATCAGCACCCAGTTCTGATCACTAATTTTCATAAAAGCTTGGTTTTTCATTAAAAAAAACTTGTTAATGGGTTTGTGTTTACCGCCGCCTCGCCTGATGTTAAGTGTTGTTGCGGTCTATGAAGGAGCACGATTCCCGATAAGAAACCAACTCACTCGCGATTTGAAGACACCCAAGTTGTAACTATAAGATAAGCGCATTCCACAGACTAGCAGTTCGCACAATAGAAGTGGAATCAAAACGCTTCGTACGGGGCTTGAATATCAATCATAAAGCGGTGTCATTCAGTGCGCATGACGAATAACTACGAAAACAAATAATTAACAAAGAAAGACTGATGGGTACAGGATGGGGATGATAGGTATAGATTTACATTTGTCCAGGGACACCGGCCTTAGGGCAAAGTGAGAGGAGCGATCGATGTGGGCGCCAGATAGTAAAGGGGCGTCAAAATACCATGATTGAAAAAAAAAACCAGCAAAAAAAAAAAAGTTGTCGCCTCGCGCCTTGTGGGTGAGGGTGGAGTGGCAGGCCACGGGGCACTCTTATTTGTTTGTAACCAGCATAAAATTTTGATGTGGAAATAGTTTACATCTTAGATTAGCACATGGACTACTTTTTACTGCGGAAAATCGATTCCATTACGATAGTTTTCAGACATGAAAGAAAACCCTGATCAAAGAAGGCAGGCGCTTGCCAGAGAGTTATAATTTTTAGACAAGACATAATGATTTGCTTTCAAGCACTCGCAAAACCAGAGTGCACATAAAAGTTATCTAAATCTGGGCACATAAATTGCGATTTCAATAAGTTTAAATTGATTTGTCAATTTTCTAATCAGTCACGTTTGACCGAACGAGATAACCTGATATCGCTTATCGTGTCTGTTGAAAATGATGTGATACTTAGGTAATGGTAAACTTTAAAAACACATAAATAATCATTAAAGATGTTTAATTTGAAGGCCTTCACTCTGTGTCTCATTTTCTCCGCAAAACATGTCTTGTTCTCAAAAATAACTTACATATATGTAGACTAATTTGGTTGATAAACCGCATAATCGCTAAAAGGGGCGTTTTCCATACAAAAATCATGGTAGAAATCCTTAGTTTCAGAAGTGCTATAATAAGTTTACCTGTTTATTTAGATGTAATGTCGTTTGCCAGTAAAAAACTTTTACATATTATGGCGCTAGCATTATTTTTGTTTTTGGAAATGTCGTTAACAAAGACTTTCTATAACTAGACATTTAATGCAGGGCGAACACGTTCAGACACTTCATCAGTTGACCACTACTGATATAAAAAACACGCCCACTGATTCCACTGAACCTCACGTCATTTCCGACCAATACCGTAGGTACGCCATCATCATACTTTGTTTACATTTTGAACTGACGTTGAATGGGCTAATTAGCATTTAGTAACCCCTCACGCCACCCCTCAGGTATTTGACTGAATTGTTTCCATTGAAAATAATCTTAACTACAAGTCTGGGCTACGTAGTAGCTATACCTAGTCTGTGGTCGTTAAATACAAATATGTAAAACATAGGTTCTATTATAGTAGGGGGAGCCCAAGAGGGGATTTCGGGATTTACTAAAGTTTGGCAGATTAATATACAGGGGGATACCTTGTACCTGGTTAAGTACCTCCTACAAATATGAGCCCCATATAAGGCCGCCCGTCAAGGGTGTAAAGGATCAGATTAGTAAAAAAATAATTGATCATCAGAAATTCTCGAGCGCGTCAGATTAATGTAGGGTGAGTTAATTACATGCTAAAAAGTGTATTATCCACTAATCCGACAATTTGAGAGTGACGTAAAGAAAGTGGAGGGCTACAAAGTTGTAAAAAAAAAAAACGTCATCTCGACATTCTCGAGTGTGGCTAATTTTATTTTTATTTTGAAGGCAATAATTCAAGGATATGCAAAAATATATAATCTAACTATTTCCACAAGCCTAAGTAATAAAAATTTGTCGATAAAGTTTAATGCGTGCAGCTGCATGATGCCTATATTCCCCTCACCGCGTTTCATTATTTTCTTATAAATATTAGTATTCTACTTAAAAAACATACATTATTTTATTTGCATGGTATTTCCTGATCTTTTCAATTAATTAAGTTCATTGAATTAAAAAAAAATACAAAAATAACTTTTTTTTTCCAGAAAATATCTTGCCCCCTGTGGAGACTCCACTGCAGCTAGTGACCCACAAGCAATGGCGTTCCCTCGTCAGTTCCCAGCCTGAGACGCCATTCAACATGACCTCGTTCAATAAAGCTAAGCAGGTTGTCGTGGTTCAGACAGACACAGAACCATGCTTAAGCATAACTTCTTGTGCTCAACTGCTGCAGAGTTTGCAGGTAACTAATATATGACTATTATAACTATTTATATGTAGCAGGGTATCCCACTGATGGCTCGCCAGCTAGTGATGCTGCAACAGGGGTTACCATATCACCACCCCGCTGGGTACGCTGCCAACTGATAGCGGGCTTGAGCATTTGAATTGTCTTAAGACCTTCAACGGTCTATGGGCAGTCTAACTGTTTTGGTAGTGTTAGTGGTAGCTTTTTTTAAAATTTAATAAAGGAACTTGCCTCAAAAAGAAATTGTAATAATATAAATATTATATCTAAAAATGTTTTGTCATAAATTAATTCCCACTATAATACAATGTTGTAATGAGAGTAGATATCTGCCTACAAACGGCTACGCAGTTTGGCAGAGTTGTGTATAATAGCATATACGCTATTCATTGAGATAAATATCTGACATAAAGCCGGATATATCGATAAATGTCCGTACATTTTAATTGGTTAATTTTTAGAAGAACATTTTTGTATTGTGTTTAGGGAGACGTCAATCAAGATTAAAGACTGATTTTATGTTATGTATGTTTGTTTTATTAGGTACTCGTATTGCATCGCCCAAGCTAAAACTGCGCACTGTGTGTCAGATAACGTTGCATTGGCCTCGATTTTTGTGGTTTGCTGCTCTACATTTAAGCTACTGACCACTGCGTTGTCTCAGTTTTAATAAGTATCTAGTGGCGTCTACCTACCTACTAATAGCAGAGTGTATAATAGAGTATGTATTTTCTTTAAAAATATTATTCAACAATCTAGTCCATGTATTTATGAGAGCGTCTCTACCATCGTCAACCACACACTTAACAGATGAGCTGTAATCAAACGCCTATACAGGGTTACGCATATAGACTGCACTAAACCGAAAGGAGGTCATTGACCAAACCCTGAAATCGCGAGAGAGAACAAACAGCTGTTCCATATATTTTGTCGAGTGGCAATGACCGTTTTCTATGGAAAAGCAGTTTTTTTTCGCAATTTCAGTGTGGGTCCCATAGTAAAAGTTGTTCACCTGGCCTAAATCAGGCTTGATGCCATTAGTCGAACTCACCCTGCAAACGACCTTGTCGCCCTTTTAACCGACGAAAAAGGAGGATGGTTCTATGTACAACTGTTTTTTTTTTAATGTTTGTTCACCGATATCTCCGGCAACTGATGATCGATTTTTAGTCCCATTGTCACCAAGTCAGGATCTGATGATGGGATCCCAGGGAAATCGAGGGCAACCCTCCAATTTTATAGGCACTTATTATATTTTTCATATATTTTTGAAGTTTGTTTTAAATGTGATCCACTTTGGTTTTGTTTGAGGACCATTAATTAATTCATGTATGTCGGTACAAGTTTAACCCCTGACGCAAAAATCTGTGTCTCATCTGTGTCTGTCTGGGGCATCGTAGCTACCAAACTGAACCGATTTTGGTTAAGTTTTTGAAGTGAAAACGCGATGAGCACTTTTTGGGTGAAAAAATCATGAAACTCGCGTCATCGTCCCGCTGTCACAGAATACATAATACACAACACTGTACCGTATATTTTAAAACAGCGCCATCTCTCGTAGAATAGGTGAATTACTACTTAAGTTTTCACTTCTGACTTGCAGTCCTATGTCTGATGTGTTTTTTTTTTAAGGTGACTTCAGTGTTCTTAGCTGATTCAAGAAAATCTATTTGATGATTATATCAGACCTTTTATTACAAAATACAAACAAAATATTTATTTGCGCTTAATAATGGTTACACAAGTTTAGTGAATTTCTGACTCCTATGCTAGGTAGATTACCTGTATTATAGGAGTCAGTTCCTTTTCCAGTTTTTCATACTACACTTCTTAATTTTTATAATTTCTAGGTGAACACAACATCAGTCGAGAAACTGTTGCCTTACAACTTCTTGGTATCGTCGAACGGGCAAACATACGAAGCACTGGGGTGGCATCGACCCTCACCCATGTTCCCACAGTACTCCGACTCACTGCTATTGGCCTTTATTGGTAAGTTAAAGTAATATATATATAACGCAAGCCTATTACTGAAAAAGCACATCAGTCATCAGTCAGGACTGCACGTCAGAAGTGAAAACTTTAGTAATTCACCTATTCTACAAGAGATGGCGCTGTTTTAAAATACAGTCAAAATCTGTTATAACGACATCGAAGGGCCTGCTCATATTCAGTCGTGAAAACCGATAGTCTTAACAACCGGTGATTTTAAATGTGTATCGTGCAAGTACAAACAAATCGATAGGTTATTATTGCAAAAATATATTCATTCAACTATGTACATTTTGTTTATTAAACAAGAGATACGAAGAAGTGGGCTTTGACTCTGCTGCATGCATGTGTTTTGTTTCTAAGCATTAGGAAAGACCCTACACTAAAAACTATTGTTTTCTACTCTATTGTTTCCTACAATACAGCTTAGCCGGTCGTTCTAACAGACCTAATTCTCCGAAATATTAGTTAAATGTGGTCGTTTAATGAGGTATGTCGTTATTAGCAATGTCGCAATGTTTTTGATAAGGCGGTCATATAGCATTCAGCCGGGACCTTTGTTCTAGGTTATTATAACCGGCATGTTGTTCTAAACGATGTCGCAGTAAAAGGTTTTGACTGTATACTGACTGTAAGGACTGTACTGTATACCGTACAGTATTATGTATTCTGTGACAGCGTGACGATGGCGCGAGTTCCATTATTTTTGGTCGCCCAAAAACTGCTCAACGCGCTTAAAGAAATTTTCACTACAAAAATATAAAAAAAAAAAAAAAAAAAAAAATTTAATGGAATACTTCTTATAAACTTCAATCAAAAATATTTCATGAAATACTTCTTATAAACTTCAATCAAAAATATTTCATGAAATACTTTTTATAAACTTCAATCAAAAATATTTCATGAAATACTTTTTATAAACTTCAATCAAAAATACTTCTTATAAACTTCAATCAAAAATATTTCATGAAATACTTCTTATAAACTTCAATCAAAAATATTTCATGAAATACTTTTTATAAACTTCAATCAAAAATACTTCTTATAAACTTCAATCAAAAATATACTTCTTCAAAAATACTTCTTATAAACTTCAATCAAAAATATTTCATGAAATACTTTTTATAAACTTCAATCAAAAATACTTCTTATAAACTTCAATCAAAAATACTTCTTATAAACTTCAATCAAAAATATTTCATGAAATACTTTTTATAAACTTCAATCAAAAATACTTCTTATAAACTTCAATCAAAAATATTTCATGAAATACTTCTTATAAACTTCAATCATAAATATTTCATGAAATACTTCTTGTAAACTTCAATCAAAATGAAAGTCGACGGTTCCTTTGCTTAGCTTTTAAGAGTCGTATTACAAAATGTGTCGTGAAATTTTACATGTAAGGATTTTCGTTTATTTTTATTCTATAGAATAGATAAGAAAACTTTAAAAAAAATATGGAATATGTCTACTTTTGGTCACCATCTCGCCTGATAGTAAGCGACGGTGTGGCCGAGGATGGAACACGTTGACCTAGAAGAAATCTATTCACCCTAGCCTTGAAGATATCTAGATTGT
The DNA here is from genome assembly GCA_949125355.1 of Agriopis leucophaearia. Lineage (NCBI taxonomy): Eukaryota > Metazoa > Arthropoda > Insecta > Lepidoptera > Geometridae > Agriopis > Agriopis leucophaearia. Next base: position 4,654,558 of record OX421261.1, on the reverse strand, counting down.
AGTTCTCAGGAAACAAGGAGGATGGCAGGGAGTTCCATTCTAGGGCAGTACGTATCATAAATGACGACCCAAATCGTTGTGTACGTTATTTCCTCAAGGAAGGGGTGACAGTGTGCAGTCCTTCTACTTGTCCTGTAGTAAAAAGGGGAAGGTTGAAGGGGAGGGGGGGGATTACTAGATAAGTTGTAAATTTCAGTACTTTTAGGCCCGAAACCCATCTAAGTGATTTGGAACGTCATCTGATAAATTTTCCTTGCGCATAATCTTGGCACGCGTTGTATGGATATTTGTCAGAACACGTGTTACGTCGCTTAAATGGGCTTCGGGTCTTAGGATTTAATTTGTTTTAACAAGCCTTTATTTAAATTGCCCTGTTGGTGTGGGGCATATCTTGCAACTGAATTTTAGACCAGTCATTTTCAACCAATTGAGCAGATATTTGGTATACTTATGTAAGTTCGGTGACAATGCAATGTTATGATGCCATGGAGCTGGTCTGATGATGGAGACAGAAGGTGGCCATAGGAACTCCTAAACGAAACGACATAACTCCGTCGAGTTTGGGTTCGTTGGATTTGTCTTCCTAAGCACTTTGATCCTAAATTCAATACGGCGGACGCCCCAAGATGGCGAACAAAATGTTCTTATCTACCACCATGATATGGGTATCAAATTAAATGGTTTATACGAAATACGAAAACCTTGTTTAAAAATAAAATATAACGTATTATTAATTTCATTATCATCATCATCATCAGCCAGAAGACGTCTGAACATAGGCATCCCCCATAAACCTCCAAACTGAACGAAATTCTGCCATCTGCATCCGCTGGATGCCCGCGACTCTCACAATGTCAATGGGCAGGCCACATCGCTCGAAGAACTGATAACCGATGGGGAAGAAAGGTTCTTGAATGGAGACCACGAACCGGAACACGCAGCTTAGGCTTAGGTAGGCGTCCAACTAGACTATTAATTTACAATTCAATATTTCCCGTTCTATATTTCAGGTAATTTCACCAACGCCTCCCCTAACAAGCTACAGTTAGACGAGGCTAAGAATTTCATCGCAGAGTCTGTAAGCCAGCAACACTTAGAACCGTCCTATGTAGTTTTCGGTAAGAACACAACGTACAATCCCACTTACTTGTTTAGTAGCCTCAAGAGTCTACCGCGATGGAGTAACGAACTCACTGACGATTGAACTTGTGAAATATTTATAAGATAGAGCTCGTGTCGTCAACTAGTTGGTCCAAACTGATACCGTCAACAGACTGTCCAGTCAGTCCTCGGCGGGTGACCATGGTTCGCATTTAGCTTACTCACAAGGTCTAGCGTTCCGGGAGCTGGTGCCCAAATACGTCACTGACATCCAACTACGTCACTGTCCAGTTGCTAAAATTTCAAACAAACTTCTCTCCAAACTATAAAGTTTGAAAACTATCCATGCCATCGATGACGTAGATGCGTGTCAGTCACATGACATTCTTGACTCAGAACGCTAAACCTTGCGGTTCTCTCCAAGTGAGAATCAATACGGTTTTTGGCGCCATGTGGCAAAAACATTTTACCTCATTGTATAATTTTATGCAATTTGTGCATTTGTGTTAATCTACACTACTATTATAAAGAGGAAAGTTATATATTTGTAACGAATTAACTGAAAAGTTAATGAACCGATTTTAAAATCTGTTTCATCATTAGAATGCTACAGTATCTCTGAGTAACATAGGCTAAATTTGTTAGTATTTTATTTGTTTAATTCATCATTAGTAGGTTACTTAGGAGATAGTGTAGATCTAAGCAACAGCTGTTATCAGCAAATACAGTGTCTAAAGTTCAAGAACTCAACGTTCTCTGTAGGATATAATTTTACTATTAGATTGTTCTTAGTTGTAGTAACTATATATGCAATCTAAGTAATCAACTTAGTTTGCCTAAGTTACAGGAGTTTACTGTCTAGCCAAATGCCTAAGTACCTAACCTCCTTGCTAAGTGTTAGTATAGTGCCAAACAATGACGTAGTTGTGAGATTCATGGTCTTCGTTTTCCTAGTAAATAGCACCATCTCCGTCTTTTGTGAGTTTACAGAAAGGCTGTATCGCTCACACAAATTCTCAACAGCTTTAAGTGCCTTTTGCATCTTTTCACATAAAGGCGCCTCAAAGAGTCCGGAGACCATGATTGCCAGGTCATCCGCGTATCCTACAGTAACAATGCCTTCCTTGTTGAGGAGTTCGATGAGTTCATTGACTACCACCACCCAGAGTAGTGGAGATATCACTCCTCCTTGCGGGCAGCCTCTCGTGACACGGCACCGCGTCGTACCCGTCGTTTCAATGCTAGCAACTCTGTTAGAGAGCATTGACGTGACGCAGGCACCCACTCTGTTGTCTACTCCCTGTTTTTTAAGACCTTCTTCGATACTAGGGAAAGTAGTTTTATCAAAAGCCCCCTCAATGTCGATGAAAGTGGCCAAGCAAGATTGTTTGCTCTCCAGTGCCGATTCGATCTTATAGACCACCTGGTGGAGAGTAGTCTCTGTTGATTTACCTGATTGGTATGCGTGTTGATTTTTGTGGACGGGATTATCTACCAATGGTCCACCTCTAATGTATTTGTCGCAGAGTCTTTCCAGTGTTTTTAACAAAAACGAGCTAAGGCTTATCGGCCTAAAAAAGTTTGGGTTGGTGTAATCGGCCTTTCCTGGCTTTGGTAGAAATACCACCTATACTTCTCTCCATGCTTTGTGTATATACTTCCACGCTAACCATGATCTGAATATAACATTAAGATGCATTTTATCATGTTTAGGCCCGACTGGAGAAGAGCTGGAAATATACCGTCCAGTCCAGGAGCTTTGTGTGGTTGAAAGGTGCTCATGGCCCAGAGCAGGGCCTCCTCCGTGACAATAGAGTTTGTAAAAACCCAGTCTTCATTGTCAGGTCTGTGCCGGATATGAGGTTCCCATCCCTCTATGTCATCTAGTTGACAATCCGGGAAGTGTGTCCGTAGGAGCACACTTCAAACTGTTTGTGTTCTGAAGTCGTGTAGGTCCCATCGGCATTCTTCAGAGTTTCTAGCTTTGCGTGTCGCTAGTTAAGACTTTCTTGAGTCAAGCTGTCTCGCTTTCAGATTGGATAGAGCTGCTGTACTTTCTCCACGAACTGTTCTGGCTCTTTTTGACTTCTACTTCAATTATCTATATCAATTATCGTTCTTGCCCAAGACGTCACGAATGTAAGTAGGTTCGGAGCCTCGGTTTAGTTAGTTCAGGTTGTGCCTGAGGATGAAATCAAGCACGTCATTCCCCCTCTCGTGTCTGGGCTGCCCCAGACGGTGCAATGAGCGTTGGAGTCACAACCCACCACACATTGTAATATATTAATTGTACAGAATTGCATTAACTCTTCTAGTGCTGGATGGGGCGCTTCTTTTGTGATGTCCAGATATGCTGAGGCCATATTCACAGTGCTGAGATTACCTTGGAGGCCTGTCTCTAATTTAGCTACAGTGAGGCCATCAGTGCACAAGTGTGTCACCAAGGACGCCTTATATGGTTGCGGAATATATATAAAAGTACGCGTTTAGCTTTGCACGGGGGGAAAGAAAACATTACCCTTAAGACCATTAAAACCGCTCACCTTTCCACGGATTACGTATGGTTCCTGGACTAGTGCTATTGTGTTGTGACGCTTCTGCAGAGCTTCCCGCAAGGCGGCGGAGCCTGAGACGCTGTGATGGGTGTTGGCCTGTATGATGTCGAGTGTAGTACTGACGTCTAGCCTATGTGTGCTACCAGCTGCTGAAGCAGAGGTGTGCGTGTTTTTATTTTTTTATTATTATTTATTTATTCGGTTCACTAATTGGACGTGGCACCCTTAACACTACAAATCAACATTGTATAAAAAACGTTCAGCGTCCATCCTAAAAACTGTGAACACAGCATGCGTAAATGAACACGTGTTTGACTGATGGTTTCTACTTTGTTGGCAATCTATTTTTAGTTAAGAGTTTACCCCTCCTGATTAGACGTCAGGGTTGACGTGGGAGAGCTCGGTCCGGTCCGTGTCCATGGACACCGGCGAGAAGATATTGAGCCCTTTTATGTCAATACCATCCTCGTCTGCGTCGACTTCCAGCAACCGTTCTTCGTACTCCCTCGTCCACCCAAGTTCTCGGCGAGCGCCGTGTAATCCTTGGCCCTGGGTGCCGAGGACGAAGTGTCGCCGCTCAAATCAGCGCTTCCCGCGCCCTTACCCTCCAGCGCCGCCCCCAACACGGCTCTCCCGGCTAAGTTGTAGCCTCTCACTTTCACGTAGACTCTCGCGCAAGCATAATGCCGTCGAAAGTCCACACGCCTAAGAAGTTCCACATCCTCTGGTGATATTCCCACAACGAGGAGATGGTTGCAAGCGTCACCCACGTGGCGCACCTCATGTGTGAAAACACGCCACCTCTCCTCGCCTACCTCCGAATTGCCCCACACCAAAAATTGATGAGGATGTCTAACTGGTTAGCTGGTAAATCCGCTGATGCCTCGCCTCGCGACACAAGGGGCAGTATACGTGATTCGGCTACGAGCGCAGGCCAGCCGGCTGAAGAGCGTCGGTACCGGGACCGCGGGATGGACTGGTGCTTCCAGGAAGATGTCCATGAGCGAATGGGATGACTGAACGGTAACGAGCCTGCGTCCGTTCTGTGTGAGAGGTTTTCGGAAGTATTAGAGCGAACGGCGACCGAACGTTTGGGATTAGTAAGAGCGGCAAAGACGGACAAGGGCTACAAATGGTGGTCGCCGGCGCTGGATCGGCTCCGGCGGCAGCAGTGAAAGGCACGGCGTGCGTGGCAGAGTGTCAGGAAATTGGGAGGAATGAGAGAAGAGAATGCAAGAGTGGTATTCCACGCGGCACGTTTGAAGTACAGAATAGAGATGGAGCGAAAGGAGATTGAATGGAACGAGATGATAGCGGAGAGTGGCAACCACGATCCTTGGGGCCTGGCGTACGCGCCGCGTGCTGGAGACATCGGGCCCCAAGGAACGTGGTGAGCGGGGTGGAGTATTTGGGAGGCAGCTCGGACGACGCCATGCGCACGCTATTGCACGCGCTCTGTCTCGACGACAATTTGTCAAGGGACACCACCTACCACACGCAGGTGCGTGTCATGGCGCTGCTGCCACCGTCAGGGGCTGATACCGAGCCGGTTTCGGAGGCGACACTGTGGGGCATCATCCGGTCTCTGCGCAATACGGCACTACTGTTTCGTTATTATCTCGCTTTATGTTTATAAGTATGTATGTATTTAATAGTTTTTATTATGTATGTGTATTATTGTATATATTGTTTCAGTAAGTATTAGTGTATTATTATAATGTATGTCTATGTTTTTATATACCAGTTATTCCATTATTACATCGCACCCCGTCCCTTACCTCTTCTGTATGTCCTCTCCATACTAAGGTTGCCTGGAAGAGATCGCTTATAGCGATAAGGCCGCCAATTGTTTCACTAGTTTTTAAAGTTGTTTTTATGTACGTGTATAATTTTTGGTGTGAACAATAAAGAGTTTTCTATCTATCTATCTATCTACGGCGCTGGGCATGGACGGACTCACGGCTTAGATCGTATGCCGCACGTGGCCAGTTTGCAAGGCAGAGTTCAGCCACGTGTACGGACGCTGTGTTCGTGATGGAGTCTTTCCGTCCTGCTGGAACGGGGATCGTCTCTTGGTGCTGTCGAAGGGGAACGGGAAACCACTGTCCCTCCCCGTGTTATGGAAGATCCTGGAGAGGGTGTTCCTCTGTTTTGCCCCTGGACTTACTCGAGTTGTTAGCGACCGCCAGGACGGGTTTGTTAGAGGTTGATCCACGGTCACGGCGCTGCTCTCGATTTTGTACGTTGCGAGATCCGCTGGGGAGAAGTACGTCCAGGCCATCTTCCTCGACATCAGCGGCGCTTTCGATAACGCTTGGTGGCCCATGATTATGGTTAAGGCCAAAAGAAGTGTGACTTCTGCGACCGGCGTGTGGCCATGATCGTGGGCACCCTGGTGGAATGGAAGGTGTCGACGATGGGCTGTCCGCAGGGGTCAGTGTTGGGGACGACACTCTGGAACGTCTTGCTGGACGACTTGCTCGCTCTGCTGGCTCCGGAGAGCGGAGTGGAGATGGTCGCATACGCCGACGACCTCGCCATCCTCGTCGACCGTCGCCTTCGGTAGCCCATTTCTCACCCACCCTCGGCATACCAATGGATGTTTTGAAATGCCGTTCACCCCACCCCCCTTCGTGCCCTCGCTCTTTGCCCGGTCTTGGGTTGCCCGGCACCATACCTTAGTTATTGTGCTGAAAGCGAAAGCTCTATGTCCAATGATATTAGGGTTTAGTTTCTCTTTTATGTGCTTCATAGAGGGAGTCTTCTGTGCTCTTCTGTGGCATAAAGCCGTACTGACGAGGACTCAGCCATGAGGTGCCACTTTATGCGGCATATCAGCATCTTTTCCAGAATCTTCCCCATCACTGGCAACAAACCTATAGGCCTATAAGATTTTGGCTCTGTGTAATTTTCCTTTCCAGGCTTTCTCAGAATTACAACGGTAGCATCCTTCCAGGGTTCTGGAAAGTGTCCCGGCTCAAGACATTTGTATGCCAGTTATAGGAAAGTATCGGGGGAATGACTTATTACCTGCTTGCAAGTATCGGCAGTGAGGCCGTCCGAACCCGGAGCTTTCTTTGGGTTAAAACTATTTATTGCTGCTATGAGTTCCTCAGGGGTAAATGGCGTATCATGGTTTTCATCATGACCCTGCCCATTTACTTGGTCAGCTTTAGCTCTAATCTGCTTGTGCTCCTGATTGTCATCAGTGCTTCTGCCCTCAGGGTAGAAGATTTCCGCTAGGAGTCTAGCGGAGTCTTTTTGGTCTAGCGTCTGTCTCTATCTATCACATATGTCATATCACATATATTAATATATGTCTCTTTTATTGACAAGGATCTATATCTTCTGTTCGTATCTTGACCGAAAAAATAGTTTATAGCTAATAGTTTGCTCGCCGGCGGTAAGACAAGCGCCTAAGGCCAAAATCTGTTGGGACGTTGGGAATAAGGTCCTGGTACCTAGTCAAATATTAATATAAATAATAAATAAGTTACCTGTAGCATTAGTTAAATGTACATACTACGGCCTGTAATAGGGCATGTGTCCTAATAACAGGCTTAGCGAAGAATATTATTATACATTGTTTTCGTTGATGGGCTCTATTTATGAACAGCTTTTTTCGATGTAATAAAAAAATAAGACACAGGCCTATTAGGTACACTAACATCGCTAATAAGAACCAACACAACTTGCCCTGTGACAACACAGGGCGAGTAGAAATACTTGTGTCGGTGTTGGTCTGTTATTAGCGCTGCGAGCGTGATTCGAAACGCGTCATTTTTATTAGCACTTTACAGCAAAAGTAATAAAATGTTTAAATTATTATGAAACCGAATGTGTATTTTTTTCTGTCCTGAAATGTTTTAGTAAATATATTTCACCTTCTAAAGTAGGAGTCGCAGAATACTGGTTTAAATTAATATAACCCAGAAATGAATTATCCACACGAGGAAGAACAAATTATAGTCACGAGTCAAGTAAATAAAGCAAGTCACAATAAAGTTCAAGCAAAGTCCAAGTCATGCTCTAGTGAAGCGGTGAAAGTTTACTAGGAGTTTTTGAAACAACACGAAAAGATATAATCATATTTCTAGCAGAGAGCTCAAACCATAGATTAAGTGTAGCAAAAAAAAATTTGGTCTGTGGGTCAACCCCTGCCAAAACAACCCCTACTTCATAAAAATGTCAGAACTGGACCAAATGGGACCACACGGGAAGCACTAGCTTACAAATAAAAAAAAGAATCATCAAAATCTGTTTACCCAGTCGAAAGTTCTGAGGTAACAAACATAAAAACCCGACTTCATAAAAATTTCAGAACTGGACCAAATTGAAATGGGACTGAGGTAACAAAAATAAAAAGCCTCCTTTTTGGAAGTAGGTTAAAAAAACAAAGTCGAATTGAGAACCTCCTCTTTTTTGGAAGTCGGTTAAAGACACGCTTCATTGCATTGTCATCGGTCCTTGATAAGTGTGCAACGTTTCGAATCAAGCCGACATTTTGAAAGGGGTGAAAATCACGTTCAAAGATTCCGTTACATAGATACATACCAAGCTAATAAAAGCGTACTCCAATTTGCTGCTGCTGTAAGTTACCTTCATTTAGAATGACGTATAGCCGTACAGCGTACCCTTAATACAAGTATTGATAGTATTCGAAAACTTCGTTTTCGTAGTTTCATACATTGCTGGGCTGAAAGCTATTTGATAACCTTTTCCGCTTTTGAGGGAAGCAACCACTGAAGTGAGAATTTTTTATCTTCTCTTTTCTGTGGCAGCAACCTACACTGCCGATTACTTACGATGTAAGTTCCTCCGAGTTTCCGCTAGAGGCGCTTTACTAAAATGTATGGAACAACACAAAACGAAATAAGTTTACTATGGCTTCAGGGGCCTTACCCCTAGCTCGAAAAGTTAACCCGCATAGGTGTTATTTGTCTAAACGGTACCATCAACTACGATAAGCGGTAGTTTTTGATAGCCGCCAAGTTTGCTATTTTCACGCACACACGCATAGTAAAACGGATTTTCGTTCATTCAAGTTAGACGCTTTTAAACGATGCAGCTTAAATGAGTTGGTTAATTTTAGGTACCTATCAGGTACCTACTAAAAGTTGGCTCGCAAAAGTGAAGCTAGGGGTAAGGCCCCAGATATGTGTATTGTTTAAATACCTATATTGATATTAAATAGGTAAATAGGTATTATTGTTAAAATAAGGTATATCAACTTATATATAATCTCATATGTTTTTAATTTATTATAGAACATACAAACATTTCTTTTTTTTATAAAAAAATTATACATAGTAAAATAACTAGTTACATCGAAATCTAACCATCTAATCTTAACATTTATATCTACTTATACAAAAATAAACATAATAATTATTCCGTAATTAATAACCATACAAAAAAAATATTGCAATCAGTACTTAAACTTACTACAAATTGTCATCATAAAAATCGCAAATTTACAAATAAAACATACCTACATAATTTGAGAATTTTAAGGTCTCTTTCGAGCATTTTCAACATTATATAAGATACAAATTTGCTAAGCAGGAGAATATATTACATACATTAAGTACACTTAGGCCATTGATTTTAGAATAATGTGGCATACGTTTTAAAGTATCTTATGTTGACTGTGTATAAAAAAAACAACAATTCCGTTGGCCGGTATTACCTTTTTGTGTATTTTGAAAATGGCATATTGACTATGTTAACTTTGCCTCAAACACAAAAAAAAAAATTTAGAACGGCTGTCAAGGCATTTTTGTAAGAAATTTGTTGTAGCCACTTGCACCCATATAAACCCATAGCAACTGTGACGCGGAGTTTGACGCGTTGACATAAATAAGAATGTTCAATTACATATCGGGTTCGATGGTTTCCTTCTCATTTCCGTTCTATTACTTCTCTTTTCTGTGGTCTCTACGATGTTTTCCAATTACAAAATATGGAAAGTTATTTTACCTTGCCATAGAAATAAGTTTCGCGCACTGACAGCAAGTTTTGCCATACAAACAGACAGACAACGAAAATGATAGAGATTAAATTGACGGACTGCAATGTATCTATTATAGCCTATTTACTTACACCAATGAATATAGCTTTTAACTATGGTAGCCCCTCCTCCAATTGTCAATCTATTCATAAATATGTATATATAAATCACATCGGCTTTTATGTATATAGATTGGCATTGCATGCATGTAGCCAATGGACTCCGAAACGGCTGGACCGATTTTAATGAAATTTTCAGGCAAACTTCAGTTATCCCAGCGAGTGATCCCGTAAAGCTTGGTAGAGATCGGATGAACAGTTATTTTTTTGGTGTTTTAATATTTTCCATACGAAAACAAGAACTGGGGCCTTACGCCCAACTCCAAACGCGGGCCCGAATAGGTGCAATTTGCATAATCACGCGACCACAAACCGTATTTCGGTGCGTTAATATTCGCGTTCGCGTGATTTTGCAAACTGCACCTATTCGGGCTCGCGTTTAGAATTGGGCGTAAGGCCCCAGAACTTCATTGACATATTACACAATATAATATATTTTTTATTGTCATCTAAGTCAAAGGAGGTTGCTGCAAGGAGATTGCATTGTTTTCGTGTTTCACTGACAGAATGGCTGTTCTTTAGGAATTACTTTGGCTATAACGCATTCCGGATATAACACGGGTGAATATGCAGGTAGTCCCTTTTAAAATTACTCTTGATTAACTAAACATACACGGGTACAATCTCAGATCAAACAAACAAGCGAGATATGCCTTAGTACAATTATTATTATCGTTAGTGTTCATATGTTTTCATTTTGGGAGCCGTTCAAGTATTACGTAAGCTTATTACAATTATTTACCCCCCCCCCTGTCAGAAAAAGTAAAAAAAGGTCTTACTCCCCCCTCCCATGCTTACGTAAACATTGGTAGGTATATGCACTTTTCTTTTAATGTACGTATTCTGTTTATTTTTATTGATTCATGAGCAGCAGTGCCATAAATATGTAGCAATGTGTATTTCACTTTGATCACCTGGGTGATCACTTGTTAGTGTCCTTTGATCACCTGTGAATATAATCACCTGCGTGACCATAGACGATTCAATTTTATTTTACGCCCATTTTATTCACTACCACTAAATTAGCTTAACGCAAAAACTAAGTACCCACACTTACTCATTTTTTCACGCACACTATTAAACTTGCAGCAACACCAGTGAACTAATAGTCAACATGCATAAAATGGGCGGCAAAGTCGTCTGCAGGGTGAATTGTACTTACTAAAGACATCAAGCCTATTTTAGGCCGGATGCATTCTCATCCGCTGTGCCACATTACCACATCTCCCGGGTTTATCTGATCTGAATACAATCAAACTCAGCAAATATCAGTACGAGGAGGAATATCACAAGAACTAAGCAATTAAATTTATATATGTTTGAACTATCTAGGTACCTATATGCCTTCGTGGCTCATTGATAGTTCAAACGATCTTAAATTTGTTAGTTTTATGTTTGGTATTCTTGTAGATAGTTTAATCCATGTAGATGTGCCCAACTTTTCTCCTAATCATTTGCAGTGTGCAATGGTGTGCTCAGCTAGTGTGCAGTGTAGTTGTGCACACTAACAACGTGCACAGTCGCACACATAGATTGGCTACTACGAGCACAGCATTGCACCCTTTCACAGGGAAAGTGGTGCTCGTCTATGCGATTTGACTATTTGTAAATTCTTAGTCTATCTCTAGTTTTCTGAAGCTACCCTCTACGGAACCCTCACCAGGTTGGGAGCCGTTTGGTCTTCTAGATGACGTGATACCTCTTGTACTGAGGAGCTCCATCTCGTCTAAGTCTAATATGGATTGTCGTCTTTCTAGAAGCATCTTTTTCGTGTAGGAAACCATTTCGCTGAACTGTATCTTCCCTCCGAACTCCTTGGGCAGGCATGCGACGTCTACCTTTTTGGTGAGAGTTTTGAGGTTGCAGTGAATCTGAAATGTTGATATAAACTTGTTAGGCTAGGCATCTATTCTAGGCAGTGGCTGATTAGCCCTTATAAGGCAGGTTAACGCAAGTGCCTAAAGAGGTCAAGGAGCAGGGGCCTACACGAAAAAATGTTGCAGCCTTAATCGTAAGACACTTTATAACATAGCACTTACGCAGATGGCACGATGGCAGAGAAGGTGAGCCAAGAGATTGAACCTAACTACTTCTCATCAGCAAAACATTCTTGGAAGTGTGTGACTCTCATGCCAGTGAAGTTGACGGAGACAAACAATGTAGAACTTGATTGCTGAGCGCTCTATTGGCATGACCTAACGCCTACCTGTTATAAGCGATTCAGTTTAGGTAATTGCGCAAAGTTGCGCGACCCCATACCGTATCTCGGCGCGTTAAGGTTCGCGTTCGGGTGATTTTGCAAACTGCGCGTATTAGCCAGTGTTAGGAGTAAGGCCGAGAGTAATGTGATTCCCTGCATTACCATCCTAATATTCAAAAACGGACAAATAAATCTGAGTCTCTCTAATTCGCGGGTTTATCGGTTTTTTCTAGGCAAGCGTGCTTCGTTGTAGACCGCATCTGACTGCGCCGGTGGCTCAGTTGGTAGTGAACCTACTTTCTGCGCTAAGGGGCGTGGGTTCGATTCCCACCTAGGACAAACATTTGTGTGATGAACATTTGTGTTTGTTCTATGTCTGGGTGTTAATATCTATTTAAGTATGTATTTAAAAATATATATGTATGTATATCAGTCTCTGGCTGCCATATTACAAGCTTTGCTTAGTTTGGGGTCAGATGACCGTGTGTGCAATAATGCCCCAGATATTTATTATCATCGGTTAGCATCAGGCGCGGTGGTGCTTAAATCAAAGTAAAAAATAGAAGGAAAATGGGCCAATCGCGCGAGGTTAGAAGCCCCCATCGGGAAAAGAAAATAACCCGGCCAAGTGCAAGTCGGGCTTGCGCACTGAGGGTTCCATACCACCACAAAATACAGTACTTAAAAATAATAATCAACGACTTAAATTTGTTAAATATGCAATTTCGATTAAGTGAAAGAATATATGAGGTCATCCAAGTAACTGAATTACGTTGCTTGGCTTGGTAATGAACAGAAATTTATCACCGAATCCCACTTGGCCATTATTTATTATTTGTTGTTATACTTTCAAATTTGTACTATAATCATGCCAAGTTTTACACTTGTACGTATCCGTTTTTACACTAGAGCAAATACCTACGTCAAAAAATACGTTTGTTGTACCTTTCAATGTTATTTTTGTATTTTTTCTAAACTTATTTAATCCGCCGTAATATTACATATTCTGGCTAGGTAATAAGGTTCAAAAGATACAGCCGTTTAAAGGTAGGACGGACAGACAAACAAAAAGACAGCGCAGGCTCAGTAATAGTCCCGTTTTTACCCTTTGGGTACGGAAACTAAAAAGGTATCCTAACTTCAACGCGTGGACGTAACAACACATATTGACATTGATACGTCCATGCTTGTTCAACGAGACTTCGACCATCACGCGTATCATCATCTCATAACGTAACATCGCAACTTCCCAGAAAAAAACCTTGTTGTCAATCGCGAACGTCGTCACATTGACCTCGTTTCACCAAGAGCAGGTTTTGAAAATGGCGGAATGTATTTTAATAATGCATAAGCGCGTAAATAATATGCATGGTACCAGTATTTGCATACGCATAGCATAATAATATGGTAATTAGTAGGTAAAAAAATATTGATTACATGCCTAGTTCGTTTAGGAGGCGCTATACAAAATTGTTATTCGGTAAGTTAGTTAGTAGGCCGATTGACTAGCCCTAAAGTCAGAATTTAAAGGCCGCCTGTAGGCCTCTGATATAGCTTAGCCTTTGGTGTGGAAAACCAGCATTAAAACTCAAATAGGTATATAGGTACTGTTGCATTGTCTCTTTGAGCTTTTAAAATTTTAATCAACTAGTCTTTCATAATAATAGTAGTTTATCATATTATTTTTTAGTTCTCATAGTATTGATAACCATCATCAGAGTAGTACATCATCATCAGTCAGAAGACGGTCACTGCAGAACATAGGCTTCCCCTTTCAACTCCTCTTTCAACCTTCACACTGAACGACATCCTGCCATCTGTATCCACTGGATGCCCGCGAATCTCACGATGACGTCGGTCCATCTAGTGGGAGGCCTACCTACGCTTCGTCTTCCGGTTCGCGGTCTCCACTCAAGAACCTTTCTTCCCCATCGGCTATCAGTTCTTCGAGCGATGTGGCCTGTCCATTGCCACTTCAACTTCGATGACTCTGGTTCTTCGGCGAATATCTTCATTCCGGATTTTATCGCACAAAGAAACTCCGCTAGCTCTCCATTGCCCGTTGTGCGACTGCGTTTTTCCAAAAGGCCATCAGTTGAGGACCACATCTTAGTACCATAATGTCATCACTGGCAACACACACTGACCCTAAAAACCCTGTTAAAGACGTCTTTACGCACTGTGGTATTTTGGAGGAGTCACGTAGGAATTTTTCCCGATTACATTGTTAGTTAGTAAATTACATAGGTAAAGCTAAGCGTATAAAAAATTTAAAACTGCTTACGTTGAGGCGCTCTGACATTTTCGGTGACACTTTACTCGCTGCAAAGTCGACAATGTACTTGATGGCTGCCGGAATGTTCACCAGATGGATCTCTCTGTGCCTCATCGGTATCGATTGCTGAAATTATTCCGTAAACAAAATTAAACGCGTCTTCCGATTGGATACTACATTTTCTTATTTAATAATCCTCAAGCTTGTTTCACGTTATTTTGACAGTTCAAAATTTAAAAACGACTGCGTTACTAACGCACCTCATCGCGTTAGCAATCTTGACATTGCCAATCCCACGCATATAACGTAACGTGACCCCGTTATTACATGTTTATGTGGTTATAGAGACTAAGGGCACAGAGTCCATTTTTCAATCACAGACGGACATGCACGAGTTTATGGCAAGGAATTTTAAGTGAGATCGAGATTATGGGCCCAGGCCCAGGGGGCTCTATTTTTTAATTGCTCGTATGATATTTCGCACTAAAATATCATGCGAAATTACTGGCTTTCGAACGAAATCCAGTTTTGCATTTTTTTAATCTATCTATATCTATACATAGATATAATAAAAACGTAGAGATAAATAAATATGTAATTGCGAGATACCAAAAAAAAACACACAGGGCGTCTTAAAATAAGCAGCTGAACACGTTAAGACAGTTTTTAGAATTTTTGTCTGTTTGTTTGTCCACGCACATCTCCTAAATCACTGGAAGGATTTCATTGCGTTTTTCACGAATATGCTTAACTATGACCAGATTGAAGTATAGGCTATGTTATTTTGCACAAAGGCGTAATAAGGGTGGAAAAAAGGGTTGAAAGTTTATATGAAAATCTACGCGTACGAAGTCGCGGGCAACAGCACTGGTAATCTTATAACGCAACCAGTACCTAGTTTGAACAATTTGAACCATTCGAATTTGCTTTCTATCACTAGAAAATATTTCATTTCGCATGATATTATCATGCGCAATCATACGACGATTAAAAAACGAGCCCCAGACCACTTGTACTATACTCGTACTATATTTATTCTGTGCCCAGAGTCTAAAATCAATTTGTCGGTAACTAGTTACCACGGATGAAGTAGATCACCCTACAGAAGTTCGGGTACATCCATGCCATACTTGTCTTATCTAATTCGTATGCAATGGGTTGTCAAACATAAATGTAGGTCGGTTATTATTATATACTAGGCTCGTTACAAATTACATCTTGGCTTAGTACGAGTGAATAGGATAATGGACTTCATAATCAATGGTACCTCTAGATTACTTGCCTACTTTATACACCATTACCACCATACTTGTTATTTTTTATGACACCTTTTTTGTCTCACCTTCCTGCTACTCCTCAAACCAAACAATCGAAAGCCTCAAGCGGCGCAAATATTGCACACCTTGACCAGGTGATGTTCGCTCCGTTTGGGGTGGAGACGATGGGTCCGTGGGGTCGGCGGTTTTGGGGCTACATCGGGTCTTGTGATTCGTGGAGGTGTCAGGTATCCAGAATGCTGGCTTTTATTTCGCACAGAAATTGAGCATTGCCATTCAATGTGGCAATGCCGCCAGCTATCTGGGGATCTTTCCGTCCATTAATGGTCTTTTAGATAAAGTTTTGAGTTTATACCGGGGTACGCATATACCCTGCACTAAACCGAAAGGACGAACATCATTCATCATTGTGAACAACTTTTACTATGAGACCAAACCTGAATTCGCGAAAAAATAGTCTGCGGTTCCATGAAACAGTTGATTATTTTTTTGTTCCGTGTAAACTCAAAAATCAAGTAAAATCACATAGTACGATTATGTTTCTCACCTCTCCCCATTTCATGAGCCTGGCAAAGTCGGTAGGATTCCATGAGGTGATGTGCGCGCCGGTGGCCCCATTCCCGTCTCCGACGTGCGTGAACCCGCACATCTGGTCCAGAGGCTCGTCCATCAAGCTCTCGTAGATGAGGACGTGAGCGCGACACATATCCCAGCAACCGTATTTACTTGCAGAGAACTTGCCTGTCGGGAAAGAACAGGTTTATTTGCATCCACTTGGCCAAAGGCGGATTAACCGTAAAGCAAGCTTACGCAAGTGCCTATACAGGAACTAGGAAACAGAGGGGTGCATGACGGATAACCAAACCAACGGATGGAGGACTGAGGAGCCGAAAATGCGGCGCACCTTAGCTGCAAAACAGACTTATAAGACGGCTGCTCTTCTTCAACGAAATTCCCTATAATTCACTCCTCATTCTCTAGTAAAAATAAAACCTTAAACCACCGCCACCTGTGACTCAATGTAGTAGCCAGAGGGGTGCCGACTAGGCGCTTGTCTAGCTTTGTATACAATTCCTACAATTTGTAAACAATTCCTAGGTCTCATACATTACCGGTAACATACACAATGTAGAAATCTAAACAAGCAGTCTCATCAGATTTGTGGAAATACCTACGCGAAAATGTAATCCGGCATGAAAATTTTACTGGTGGTTTAGGGAAATATTTTATCGTCGAGAAGATACACTAGACACACTACAAAAACAGAATGCTATTAAGAAAATGAATCAATGTTCTACCACCAAAACTGCGATAATTAATACTAACTTTCGCAACAAATACATAAGATTTCGCGAGAGCCGTGACGAATCATATTTGCAAAATATTCAATATATTTTAATTCTTCGCAAGCACGCAACCACATACTTACCTACTTGAATATATCGTAGTTTTATACGTTTTACATTACATAGGTAAGTATAGAAGTACACATTCGAAGAGGAAGAAGTCCAAAAGGAAAAT